>JASAUF010000651.1:3000000-3558605 GCA_030180095.1 Magnolia changhungtana
AAAGAGCTAAATATTAAATACCGATGATGTAATGCAATATACAATTCCTGATGAGTTCATGAATACTGTTAGTCGCATCTAGACCATATAAATACAGAAACACAGTAATCCAAAATGCCATATGCCACGGATGTAATGCAAAATTCGGTGCGAATGGAATGACCATGCTGGAGTGTGAAGTCGGGATGATAGTACATAGTATCGCAGGCTATGGAGTCCATCACAAGGGACTTTTATCCAAACTAGTCCCATACCTAATTTGGATAGTCAGTCTCAATGTGGTAAACTCCTGATCTCAGGTTAGTCACGTGCCCCAACCGAAATCCTGGCTATTACGAAGGTACTTGTAACAAATAGATACGCACCACCAGCCCGAGTCGATGGTGAATGAATAAATGAATGCGTATGCAATTTCTGCTCATTAACTCCACATATCAGTACGGTTCCTCTCTAGGATCATCACTGAGGTCTATTACACTCTACGCCAGCTTGCCGCCCCTATTCGAGTGCACAACTAGGTAAGTGGAAGAGACCTCACTATCCACCTGCCAATATCGAGCCCGGCTCGTCGATAGCGGACCCATTCCTCAAGCTGGTCAGACTCAACCTAGATATTGCCCCCTCACTCAGGCAGGTAAGGTCATATCCCCTCCCAACTGACCACGACACAGTGGGAGACTGGCCTACTAGTATACGACCCTCATGTGCTCATATACATCCACTCGATCTTGACGTTGGGGCGTCCTCTGGTACCAAGAGGGTTTAGGGATTTTCACCCAGGGCCATCTATGGCAGCTTGATGCTAGAACAGATTTTCGGTGTCCCTTCTGTCCATCCACGATATGCCTGTGGAGGCTACGGCCTTGATGTCGCTAGGCCGTATAGTAATAACAATGCATGATGCATGAGTCATACAATCTAGTCATGCATCAATCCTGCGCATACCGTGTGCTCAAGTGAGATAACCTTCGCCTATCAAGGAGTCTCATAACAAACATGCAGATGATGCATATGAGCATGTATCATGATGCTATGCTAACACATACTTGTAATCAGTATCGATAATAGATGCCGATGATCGACATCGATAATCGGTCTAACAAAGGGGCCTAAGGAAAGGTCACAATGTGGACATTTAACCATCATTGCCCATCAATGTGGATATTTAACCAACATTGCTCTCGAGGAGTGGCCCACATAGGGCCAAACATATAGTGGCCCATGGCCTCACACAAGGGCCTCACATATACACCGCCATGGGCCGCATCAAATGGACTTCATATACAACACATCGAGCCTCATCAAATGAGTCATAAATACATCACATTAGGCCATACTACCGGGCCCTCAAATACGTAATAAAGGGGGAGCAACACATGGGTCGTAACAATGGGCCTCCAATGCGTCACTATGGACCCCCAACTCATGGGCCTTAATACATCACAGTAGGCCACCACCCATGAGCCTCAAATAAATCATAATGGGCCTTGTATACATCAAGTGGGCCTCATCAACGAGCTACACTAATGGGCCCTCATATACATTACAATGGGCCACAACTCATGGGCTTCAAATACATAATAGGTGGGCCCTACACATGGGCCTCAATTATATACAACTGGTGGACCTCAATTACATTAAATCAGGCCTCACTCAAGGGCCATAAACATATCATATGCATCACTTTTGGGCCACATCCCATGGGCTTCATACAAGGTTCTCATGAAATAGCCCATGACCCACACAATAAATGGGCATTATCCACAATATTTTACACACTATGTTGGGCCCCAAGTAATGGCCCCAAGGCCTAAATACATAAAAATGGGCTACATGAGGGGCAGGCCATGGCCCAAAAACATCATGGCTAAGGAGAACATCCTTCTCATGCATTATGTTGGGCCTCATGGGCAACCCACATGTCCCAATTAAATAGCCAAGGTTTAATCAACATCTACTAACGTGTGCCTTACAAATCAGCCCAAAACTAGGCAAGTTGGGTGGGCGGCAAAGATTGAGTCACATATATCATATTGGGCCCTTATGGGGTGGCCCATGAAGTCCAACAAAATAGATGGGCAACATGTGCAACATATACACTATAATAGGCCCTCATGAGGCATCCCGTGGCCCAAAGAACCGATAAACAGTGTGTTTCCTATACATCAAGGTGGGCCTCAAAACTGTACAACGGGTGGCCAATCATACAATAAATGGGGCCCTTGCACATCATAAATAAGCCTCACCAAAATGCGGGCAGCATGGATATGGTACATTCAACATGATGCGGCCCATTTGGAATATGGAATCCAACTCATAATGGAATCCACGGCCCATACACAATCTAAAAAATGGATGGACAGCATGAGCATAGAACTTATATATGGTGAGCCTCACAAGGTGGCTCACTACCCCCAAATGGGTGAAGTAGGTCCAAATATACATCGTAGTGGACCTCATATGGCAGCCCCATGGTGGGACGCCCCAACCCAACACACATCCTGATGGGTGCCCACCTGATATTTGGACCTACTTCAGCTGTGTGGGTTCACACTACAAAGAGGCCTATATCACATCAACACCAATGGCCCCACACCGATGACCAGCATGAATTTACAACACTTACAGAAAGATGGGCCATCTGGTATGCGGTCAGCCCAACAGGACGCTGGACCTACTAGACGAGCTAGATGGAATATAAGGTGGGCTTCATCAGTGGGCCTTAAACATCATCAATGGACCTCAGTTACATCAAATGGGTCGAATCAATCCAATGGGCCGAATCAAGTGGGCCGATCAAATGGCCGAATCAACTAGGTCGATACAAATGGGCCGAATCAAATGGGCCGATACAAATGGGTTGATACAGATGGGACAAATTAACTGGGCCAATACAAATGGGACGAATCAAATGGGCTGATACAAATGGGCCAAATCAAATGGGCTAAGTCGAATGGGCCGAGTCGAGTGGGCCGCTCCAATGGGCTCATATACATAAAATGGGCTGCATCACGTGGGCTCAAAATACATCATATTGGGCCTTATCAAGTGGGCCCCAAATATATCAAATCGGCCTCATCAAATGAGCCCCTATTAAATGGGCCATACCAACTACATGCTTCATCCATTATTGGAGATTACTTTAAAGCATTATATATAAAAATATCATATCCAAAGATCATCCGGACCATACCACAAATGGCAGTGGTGATATTGATTTCTACTGTTGAATCCCAGTGGGCCTCACCGCAGTACTTATTTTCCATCCAATTTGTCCATAAGGTCATAAAGACCTGGATTTAGAGGAGAAACAAATATAATATTGGTTCCAAAACTTCTGTAATCCCCAAAAGGGGTTTTAATGGTGGGTGTTCAATCCACTGCTTTTTGTATCATTATCCACCTGATAATTGGATCTGTCATATTTTTAGTCTCAAGCCTTGAGACAAACTCACCAGATCAATTGATGGTTTGGATGCAACACATGCATCAGTGGCTGCTTAAAGTTCCTGCTCGTCCTAAAAGATGGGTGAACAGTTTAGATATAACACATGCATCATGGTGGAGCCGTGCTGCACCCAGCACGTCACTAGGGTGACTGCCGCACGTGAAACAACAGCTGACGTCGGCTACTGGCCCAAGCCCTCCTTCAAATCGGACGGTGTGGATGCAACAGGTGGGGTCCACGTCTCATGCTGGACGTACATAGTAGCTATATAGTTGTTGTACATTATAGCTACAGCTGCTACAAATGGAGCAGGTGGGTCCCACGTAGTACCCATCACAATGTTTATCTGCTATCCAAACCGTTGATAAGGTCTCACAGACCCTGGATGAAGAGGAAGATAAATTTCATAATGATCCAAACTTCTGGGACACCCAAAAAGTGTTCCAATGACAGACGTTCAATCCAACTGTTTCCTATGACGTGGGTCACCTGAGTTACAAATACGCCTGATTTTAGGGATGGCCCATAGTCAAGAGGGGGGGGGGCATTAAAATGCACAATGTTGATGTTCTCACACATCATGGTGGGGCCCATGGCTGGGACCCGTGGTCCCTGCCCGTCCAGCGTCCACGTAGTAGCAAGATGCTGCTGCGTCCTTTGGTGTCAGCGGCAGCAGCAAGCGCTGTTGTCTAAATTTATTTTTTTTATTTTTCTTTTTAAATGTATTTTTTTTAGGTTTTTCCTTGGTGGCGCCTGCATCAGGTGAATCTACTCCAGCCATTGTATTTCATAGCTCAAGACTGACCAAACAACCCCAATATTCAGTATGTTTTGGCTTAAGGTGGGTCCTAGTCAATTTTAACGGTAAAAAAAAATTAATATTTTCTATGTTATGGCCCGCCGAAAAATTGGATTGGGTTCATTTTTTAGCTCAACGTCTAAAATGAGCTGGGGAATGGAATGGACGGTGTGGATTAGACCCATACTTCAAGGTGGGGCTTTCATGGGCAGCCCACCCCACCCCAAAAGCTTAAACCAAGATAATAAATAAATATTTATTTATTTGTCTCTATTAGTGTTAATACACCCCACCGTCCGTTCACACTCCCCCGTGTAGCCATGTCCAGCATCCAGGGACGCTGGACGGAGGACATGAACACTTTAATCAAGGTGGGTCCCACATGAAAGTGGCCCACGCGATTTGGATCAACCTGGTATGTGTGTTTTCCCATCATTTAGACCCTCTAAGAGTGGTAGCAAAGTGGGTTGGTCCCCATGTTTGGACAGCCATAGGGTCCATTTGATGGACGGTTTGGACACCACATACACTCATTGAATGGGCCACAAAATAAAGGAAGGAGAGAGAGAGAGAGAGAGAGAGAGAGAGAGAAGCACCCACTTCTAGATCAACTCTTTCCGCCATTTGTAATCTAGAGCCCCAAGTGGACAATTTCGACGGTTGAGATGATGATCCAAGGGTTGGATTGGTGGCAGGAAGGTGGGCCACACCAAGCTCTCATGGGGGTTGAGACATGGGTTGCTTGTTTTTAGAGAATAAGAGAGATGCGAGAGAGGTGTAAGAAAGAGAGAGAGAGGTGATGTGAGTGATGGAGTGATGGGGAGGGGGATGGTGAGTGATGGGTGAATGTACTTAGTTGTAAGAGAGAGTTGACTTTAGGAGAGGGGTAGTTGTACTTGACATTGATTGATAGAATGATGTGATGTATCGTAGAGATTCCCTCGGTGTTTGCAACGTGTGGCCTTTTCCTCAAACTGAACACGGGCCCACATCTCTTGACCCGAGTATCGCCTCAGTGCGCGAGACTCGGCATCGGAACAGTGGCGACGGCGCGGTCGCAAGGATTTAAGTCTCGGGTCGAGTCGACTCAAATATATGGGACACGACTCAAGACCACGCACAAATGCCGGTAACAGGTCTAGGGTTGCCGAAATTCGACCGGGAGTACCGCGGAAGCCTACGAAATGGTACGGTCTAGGATACGGGTCTTACACAAGATGTGTCACAAAAGTACAAAGATCTCGGTAGCCCAACCATCTCTTGCATAATTGAAAACTACCGGATTGAGCACGTACTTCTTGACTTAGGAGTGAGCGTGAATCTGATCTCATACTCGCTCTACGAGTAACTGGGTCTAGGTGAATTAAAATCCACCCGGACCATGTTACAACTTGCCGATCCTTAAGTCCGCGTACCGAGAGGGATAATCGAGGATGTGTTGGTTGAAGTTGACAAATTCTACTATCAGGTAGATTTTATCATCTTGGATACTCAACCTATCATGGATATGATCACTCAAATACCTGTCATCCTTGGTCACCCATTCCTTGCCACATCAAATGCAATCATTAATTGCAGGAATGGAATCATGAGTTTGTCTTTTAGGAATATGACATTGGAGTTAAATATATTTTTCAATTCATGCAAACAGTCAGAGGATGATGACAATTTCCATGACATTAACATAATCGACTCTTTCGTGGAAGATAGAACTGTTCTGACCCTCAAGAGACGTGCCTGGCCCACTCCCACGATTTTGATAATGACACGATTAGGGAGATGGAGACTATGCTGGATACCGTGCCAGTACTTAAAGTTAACCGGTGGATGCCATAATTTGAAGAATTGCCCTAAACTGATGTAGTACCTCTACCGTGTAACCTCAAGGCACCGAAGCTTGACCTAAAATTGTTGCCCTCTTATTTGAAATATGCCTATTTAGGTCAAGATGAGATATACCCGGTGGTGATTTCTTCCCACCTTGAGCAAGAATAGGAGAGTATGCTCATCTTTACTCTCATTGAGCATAATCGAGCTCTTAGATGGTCAATTGCGGACCTCAAGGGAATTGACCCTTTGATTTGTACTCATCGCATTTATATAGAGGATAGTGCGAAGACCTCCTGGCAACCACAACGTACATTAAATCCAAACATGAAGAAAGTAGTTAAGGCCGAGGTTCTTAAGCTATTGGATGTGGGTATCATATACCCTATATTCGATAGCCAATGGGTGAGTCCAACTCAGGTGGTTCCCAAGCAGTCCGGAATCACCATTGTAGCTAATGTCAATAATGAACTTATGCTAACTAGAATCACTACTGGTTGGAGAATGTGCATTGACTAGCGAAAGTTAAATACCGTCACGAGGAAGGACCACTTCCCTTTTCCCTTCATCGATCAAATTTGGAAAGACTAGTTGGTCATTCCTATTACTGTTTCCTTGACGGGTATTCGGGCTATAACTAGATAGAGATAGCCCTTGAAGACCAGGAAAAAACTACGTTCACATGTCCCTTTGGCACCTTTGCTTATCGAAGGATGCCATTCGGACTGTGTAATGCCCCTGCCACCTTTCAGCGACATATGATGAGTATTTTTTCTGACATGGTGGGGCACTATCTAGAGGTCTTCATGGGTGACTTCTCTGTCTTTAGTCCATCTTTCAGCGATTGCTTAGAAAATCTTAAATGTGTGCTAAAAAGATGTGAATAAAAGAATTTGATACTCAATTGGGAGAAGTTGTACTTCATGGTCAGTAAGGGAATTGTTCTTGGACACATCATCTCGTCCAAGGGAATTGAGGTAGATAAAGCGAAAACTGATCTTATCTCTACCCTACCTCCACCCAAAAGCATACAAGACGTGCGATCCTTTTTAGGACACGTTGGGTTTTACAGGAGATTCATAAAGGACTTAAGCCACACCTCTTGTCCTTTATGCAATCTACTTCAAGAGGATGTACCATACGAGTGGACTAAGCAATGCTAGGAAGCTTTTGCTAAGATCAAGGGCATGTTAATCACTACACCTATCATACAGCCACCCGACTAGAGCCTTCATTTTGAACTTATGTACGACGCATCTGACTATGCTCTTGGGGCAGTTTTAGGCCAGAGAAAAGAAAACAGGCCCTACGTCATTCATTTCACAAGTAAGACATTAAATTCGGCCCAAGTGAATTACTCTACTACGAAAAAGGAACTCTTGGCCGTAGTATTCACTTTGGACAAATTTAGATCTTACTTGATCGGATCCAAGATTATTATCTACACCAATCATGCGGCGCTCAAGTACCTTCTTTCTAAGAATTATGCTAAGCCTCGCCTGATAAGATGGTTCCTCCTACTCTAGGAATTTGATTTGGAAATAAAAGATAAGAAGGGAGTAGAAAATGTAGTGGCTAACCATCTTTCTAGACTTGATCTCCTTGATTCCCTTGAGACGACACCCATAAATGACATGTTCCCTGACGAACAACTATTTAAAGTCTCACATTCACCTTGGTTCACTGATATTGCTAATTATCTTGCCACAGGTTTCACGCTGACACATTGGACTATGCAAGATAAGAAGAAAATTTTCACCGAGGTACACAAAGTCTTCTGAGATGATCCTTATTTTATTTAAATATTACCTAGATCAGATTTTAAGGAATGTGTGCCAGACAATGAACACTAGAGTATCATCTTCTTCTGTCATTCTTAGGCCTGTGGTGGTCACTTTTCTGCTAAAAAGACCATGACCAAAATTCTGTAGTGTGGCTTTTATTGGCCTACTATGTTTAAGGACACTTATGAGTTTTGCAAAGCTTATGTGCGTGGTCAGAAGTTGGGAGCATTGTCCCATAGAAATATGATGTCTTTAAACCCCATTTTGATCATTGAAGCATTTGATTGCTGGAGCATCAATTTCATGGGACCATTACCCCAATCTCGTGGAAATTTATACGTTCTATTAGCCGTAAACTATGTCACTAAATGGGTCAAAGCGATACCGTGCCGGAATATTGACTATCAGATGGTCATTAAATTCTTAAAAGAGAACATCATTTCCCAGTTCGGAATGCCTCGAGCCATCATTAGTGATGGAGGCTCAATTTTTACAATAGGCCATTGCAAACTTAATGAAAAAAATGTCATCTCTGACAAGGTAAGCACTCTATACCACCCGCGGACAAGTGGATAAGCTAAGATTTCCAATAGGGAGATTAAGCACATTCTGGAAAAGACGGTTAACCCTGATCGCAAGGATTGGTCAATCCGCTTGACCAATGCCTTATAGGCTTACCACACCACATTCTAAACCCCTATTAGAATGTCCCCCTTTAGACTTGTATATGAGAAGGCTTGCCAATTACTTGTGAAACTGGAACATAGAGCCTACTGGGCTATTAAGAATTTAAATTTTGATCTAGACAACGCTGGCTTGCTACACAAACTATAATTGAATGAACTCGAGGAGATCCGGAATGATGCGTACGAGAACTCGAGAATTTATAAGGATAGGATGAAAGTGTTTCATGACCAAAATATTCTTCAAAAATCATTCATACAAAGTGAGAAAGTCCTCTTGTATAATTCTCAGTTATATCTTTTTTCTAGAAAGCTCCAATCTCATTAGAGCGACCCCTTCACTATTACTAATGTTTATGCTCAAGGGGCTGTCGAGATAAAGAATCCAGACAATGGCAATGAATCTAAAGTAAATGGACATTGATTAAAGCCATTTGTTGAGAAATTTGATTCAGAGAATATGTCCATACCTCTGAGTGATCCTGTTTACCAGGATTGATCTCCTAGTCTGATGGAGGTATAGGTAGGTTTATCGCTTCCATAGGACTAGGGTAGTTTGATTTCCGATGTTTAGGATAGTTTGCTTATACTCAATTGAGTTTTATTGTGTGCTAACTCATTTTATGCTGAGATCTGTAGAAAAACTTCAAAATTCATTATTCCAGGTACTATCTTTCCCACACCATCTCCTTTTTTTTTGTTCTCTTCTACATGACATGCTTATTTCTTGTACATTGAGGACAATGTAAATTTTTGTGGGGGGTATGGGGGATTAGGTAACCTAATTAGTTTTTTTCTAGTTTTGAGCAAAAAATTTAAAATTTTTTAATGTTTTAGGATTAAAATCTATTTGGTAAGCGATGACTTGTGAAATTAAGAATGCTTTGAATATGATAGGATAGAGATTAAATCTTGAATTGTTGGAGTTTAATCATCTAAGTAACTTACCACCTAAGTTCTTGTGCGCAATCATTTTAGAGGTAGTTTGAATATCATGTTAATCTAGATTACAGGACACATTCAATTTATCTTTTGTAAAACATGCTAAAAGCTTTGATTGCTAGTATGTGAATCATTGATACATGATGAGAATCGTGTTTGGAGAATTTTATCAACCTTAAAAGAAGAAAATAACCAGTTAAAAAAAGGAGATCGATAAAGAGGTCATGAAAAAGAATGAAAAGTTTAGAAAAGAATGGATAAAATTGACCATCGGTATAAAATTTAAAACTAGAAAAAGAAAGAAAAGGGGATGAGTTTGGAATCAGTATTTAAGTTCAAACCAATCTTGAAGGGATGAACATGGCTAACATTATGAAACGATGGCATTCATACGGAAAGTAAGTTGATTTTCACTGAGCACATTGAAAAATATGGTATATAGACTATACTCTGATTGACAAAGAAATTACTTGATTGGTTACCTATGTGATTCAGCTCTAGATTTTTCAAATCTCATTTTATATCTTATCTCTACCCATTCATACTTGAGTGAACAAAAAATTATCTTCCTAAAAAAAAATTTGAACTAAGATCGAAAATTATTTTTCGCATATTTTGCTCGGAACTAGCAAAATGCTAGTTAGGGGTTGTGTTGAGGGTCAAATATTACATATTATCCCCCATTTATTTCTTAGTTTTACAAACATAATATGGCTTAATGGTATATTTTACATGTGTTTGTGTTGCAAGTTGAATTTAAGAGCTTGAATTGAAAAGAATGTTAAAAGCATGGATTTAGTACTCAAAAGTCACCAAAGCAAAGAAGGGATCTTTGGAGACCAAGATTGAAGATTTCAAGACTCCAAGATACAAGAAAACCAAGTGAAGAAGGAAGGAAGTCGAATGAACAAGCGCGGAAATCACAAAGACTGTGTCATCGAGAACTATTCGATGACATCGAACACTGGTCGATGACATCGAATTTATGAGGGAAAATCGAGTTGGTTGCTGGACATATTGTGTGCTTTTCTCGATCAATAGAAGACATGTTTGATGACTTGAAGGAAGGTGCTCGATGACATAGAATACTAGTCGATGACATCGAATTTATAAGGGAAAATCGAGTTGGTTGTTGGACATATCGTGTGCTTTTCTCGATCAATAGAAGACATGTTCGATGACTCGAAGGAAGGTACACATCGAACACTGGTCGATGACATCGAATTTATAAGGGAAAATCGAGTTGGTTGCTGGACATATTGTGTGCTTTTCTCGATCAATAGAAGACATGTTCGATGACTCGAAGGAAGGTGCTCGATGACAACGAATTTATTAAAGAAATTGAAGCAACTCGCTGAACTGTTTTGGACACGTTCTCGATGACTCAAAGACCTATTCGATGGATCGAAGCTTCGCTCGATTACATCGAAGGATGATTCGATGACATAAAGACTTACACAGTGCAAAAGTAGCAAAGGTACGACTTCTGGATTCAAACCCCTTTAACGACATCGAAGGGTGTTCGATGACATTGAACCAGTTATGCAGTGCGTAAATTTTATCCGATTTTGCGAATATGCGGAACTTGCCTTCTAAATAGGGGTTCCCAGGCACTTTTTAGGATATCTAGGGTTTGGAGAAGTAGAGTAAAAGGGCGAAACCACTTCCCAAGAGTTCTTCTTCCCATCTCCTTTGTTTTTAACTCTTTCTTCTAGTGTTTTTAATCTACTTGTGTCTATGGTTGGCTAGATCCCTTAACTAAGGCTGAGGGGTGAGGCTTGTAGTATGATTAAGATGTTTTTCTTATTTGATTCTTATTATTGTTGAACTCCTTTTATTCTAGTTTGATATTTAAGAAATACTTTTAGTTTCTAATGGTTCATTGTGGCTTAAATTACAATGGATCTGTAATAGCTTGAAGTATCTTCTTTTTCTGTTTGGATTATGTGAAAATAGGAAATCCTGTTGTTCTCCATCATCCCTTGGGCATGGACGAGTGATAGAATCCCTTCTATTCTTCACAATCCTCCCATGTAGGTTGTTGGATTGGTATATCCTGTTATTTACCATAGTCTCATGGGCATGGTTAGGTGATGGAATTACTTCCAATCCTCATAACTTTCATCCATTATGAATTAGGTCAATGGAAGTTTAAATCTGATCTTATTAAATATCTTCCAATTGGATAGGATAGGACTCCAATTTCAATTGAGTGTCTTGAATCAAATAAGGAAACATCCTAATAGTTGCAGGTGGATCCCTTGAAACCCTAGTTTCCCACCTTTAAATTCTTAAGTTTCTAAATTCATCATCTCACAATTACTCCTTACTTTCCTGATTTAGGTTATATCTTTTCCTAGTTTTGATTCTAATTACTTTCAGAATATACATACAAGATTAGTCCTCATAGATTCGACCTCGGTCTCACCGAGATTATTACTACATTGCGACCCTGCACTTGGGGTTGTGAACACTACTAATATTAATGCTTGTAAAAACTATAATTAAATAATGATCAGAAAGTACCTTCATGCCACCTCGCTCATGTCGCCTAAGCATGCTTGCCGCATACTTGCAGAAGTGGAATCCACTACAGCTACTACAACTCCACCCGATGAAGTTCTCCCAATCAACCTATAAAGGTTACCATTCCTCTGTGCCTTCATGACTATGAGTACCTCCTTTGAAATTTTAAGGACACGATTAAACCTAATGAATTTGCACCTAACTGCATCGAGTGCTCTGAGAGATATCAGACTCTTCCTCAACTCAGGAATATGTCTCACATCTGTCATGATATGCTCCATGCCATCAAACATATTAATGCACACCAATCCAACATCAACCATATTATAGGCATTATCATTGCCCATAAATATGTGGCCACCATCGCACTCATCGTAACTGGTGAACCAACTCCTATGAGGGGTCATGTAATATAAAGTTCCTCTATCCAAAATCATTCATCGATGAAATATCTGAATTTTGATGTGGGCAACACGTCACTACCACCCGCCTTCTCACTAGATTCAACAATGTTTGCCTCTCTAGAAGAAATTTATAATGTTTTATTCTTTGACTTAAGATTCTGATAATCCTTCTTCATGTTCCCTTTCATGCCACAATTTCAGTACTTCAGCTTGCCTTTGACCTTGCTCCTGGATTTGGATCTTAATTGTGAAGATCCACTATCCCGCTCAGAATTCTTGCCCCTCGTAACCAGCGCATCTATAGAAGTACCCACGTCACTACTTTTTTTTTTCTTATGGCCTTAGACTTAAGTGTTGAGATAACGGTCTCAACACTAATGGTCTTCATACCGGTGCACAAAGAGTCTTTAAACGACTCATATGATTATGGAAGAAAATTCAATAGAATATATGCTTGATCTTCATCTTTCATCATTTCATCCCCATCCAACAATTTACAAACAAGACTATTGAAGCTACTAATGTGGGTCTTAACGTCAACCCCTTTAACCATCTCTAGATTAAACAACTATAGCTTCAGATATAAACAATTTTCAAGAGACTTTTTTGCATAGATGTTCTCTAACTTCGCCCATATATCAGTCGCAGTCTTTTCTCTTATAACATTGTAAAGGAACTTATGTGTTAGGCTTAACCGAATTGAGACATTCATCCTATCTAACTTATTCCATTCTTCTTCTTTCATGGTTTCTGCCTGCTTTCCAAGGAATGCATCTTCCAATCCTTGCTGAACTAGGATGTCATTCATCCTAACTTTCCATAGTTTACAATTATTTTTATCAGAATACTTCTCCATGTCAAACTTTATGTTAGATGTCGTTGATAACTTACTTTCAAATTTAATCTGCTTCCCAGTGTTAACACGGATACCACTTATTGGGACTCATGAAAACACATAGATTATAATCAAGCAACGTAATCGCAATCACACAAACAGACCCAACAAGAAGGTAATCCAAATTTTACATGGAAAAACCCTTGTAGGAAAAAACCACAGCCTAAAGTGATGAGTAATGCATTATGAAAGAAAAATCACAAGAGATGGTAGATCTTATTGATTTGAAAAACCATTAAATCTCCTTTAAAACTCTAGCTATGCCCTTGAGCCCTTTAAAACACCTTAGAAAGCCCAAATCCTCTCCTTAATACTGATTATGCCTAGTATATATACTACCTAACCGGTATAGGAAATAAATCATACACTTATGCAAAACTATGCATGCCTTCGATGTGACCTTCGATGGCATCGATAGACATCGAATACCAGTTGATGACATCGAAGATACTTCGATGTCATCAAGTAGCAACTTCTGAAACTATCCAGCATCTATCAATAGCATCAACATCTGCTCCGATGGGATCGAGTGGTCTGTTGATGACATTGATAGATCCTGTTGTAAACATATTTAAGACATTAGTCAGTAAGGGTATCTATAGAGAATGAGGAGAGATCGCCGCCATTAGTTTATCAGGCCCACCTCTGGATGATTTAAATTGTTGATCATAATTCAAGGCCATCTTAACTATAGAATAAAGGGGTAATAAGATTTTCTTTACTCTTGTAGGGGTTAGGTGGAACTCTAGATGTATACCATCCATCTTCAATTTTGTACAAAGGTTCCAAGATCCTATAGACCATTAGATCCTGAGGGCTCACCCATCTGCTCCATCTTCACTGGTATCAAAGCATCATCATACTGTTCTCCAATTTATGTGAAAAGAAAAAAACCACATCGAGGTGTTTACCAAAAATCTAAAATTTATTATTTTTAATTAATGCTTTCTATTTAACAAATATATTAATTATGACAGTTTTCTTTTTCTACTTATAACTCGATTACCCACTGAGTTTAGCGATAGTAACTGAATCATTCGGCCGAACAATTTTTTATTTTTTTTAAAGAAGAAGGAAAAGACAATAAGGAATTGGAATTGGAGAGGAATCTATCGCTAATTAAGAGAAACAAGAGAAGAAACAAAGGGAGAATTAGATATTGAGAAGCTAACCCAGCCTCCGCTCATAACCACAATAATAATAGCAACAGTGGGAAATCACCTCCAATCATCGAAGAAACAGCGACAAGGCAACCGCCGTTGTCCCCCCCGTCCTCTCTCTTCCTTTGAAATTGAGAGTTGTCACTGACTGGCCTAGTCAGCAATATTCAAGACCGTCAAAACTGTCATCAACCATGACCCTCACAATCAGCAACTGCAGTAGTGGCACCTGTCGTCGTTCTCTCTTAATCTCTTTTCGTTCTCTCTCCCTCTTCCTTATGCTATCATTGCTGACAATAACCTGGGCAATGGTAGCCATGGCCATCACTACTAGAGCTATCGCTATAGCAACACTTAAATAAATGAAAAAATGAAAAATGACCCAAAGATGATAGGGTTCAATTTTGGCCAATTCCCATGTGGTTTAAGAGGAGATGATAGTGGTGACTACCATAAGAAATTGAAAGATGAGTTGAGAAGAAGAAGAAGAAGAGTGGGAGATGGGCCTCCAAATGGGCTTAGTGGGTATGACTTTTTTTAGGGCATGAGAAGTGATCCTTTAACCCATTGTTTAGAGCAAACTGGAAGACATCATGGCTCAATAAGGAAGAGAAAGAGATAAGTAAGAGGGATAGTAGGTCTTGGGCCTGGATGATGGGCTCAGTGAGCTTGAATCAAATTTGGGCATCAAGAAGTGCGTTATGGACCTATTATTTGGCCCAAACTAATACATTTCATAGGTTGTATGATGATAAATATATGGAGAATAATAAATTATTATTTATATAGTCTCTCAAATTGATTGGGCCCAAATATGAAGCTTGGGCCTATTAATATTCAATGTGGCATTTTGATGGCCTTGATGATCATTGTTTGATCCCATTCTTCGTGTCTTAATATGGTACTATCCTAAGTTGTCCACAAGCATCTAGATAGCATAAATGGGCCTCAAGTTGTCCAAATATAAAGCTCAGACCCATTAAATTCCTAATGATGCATGCACCCATAATGAAAGTTTACATACATTATACAAATAGATTTTCATAGAAATATTTTTTTAATCTACTTTAAATAACTTGATAAATTTACAACACTTATTTAGTTATGTGGACTTTCATATCTCATCTAAGATGAGTTAATCACTTTTATAACTTGAAGATTTGCATAACTTTTGCAATCTGATGATTGTTGTTAATACCTGGAGATCATAGCTTATTATATTTTTACAATGTAGATATGACCACCAAAGTATTAAATGCTAAACAACTCATGGGTCAGAAATCTGTGATAATAACTATGAAGATCGGTCATACTGTGACATGCCTTTTAGAAGAAGATGACATTTCACACACTCTGATGTGGTTTAAGAAGAACTAATTTTGGTAGAAAATGAAAACTTAGCAAAACATAGGGCAGGGATGAAGAATTATAATATATAAGTGATATAAGTAGAGTTGTTCAACTTGTAATGTCCTAATAAGCACATTGCATGTTGAGTGTGAAATATTGCATAGTTTCGCCTATTTATACCTTGGTTTTATAAACATGATAGTGCTTAATCGATCTAATTATGCATGTTTTTATGTGCGAGGTGATTTCGAGGGTTAAAGTGAAATTGATGCCAAAAGGAAGATTTATGATCACAAGATTACTAAATGAAGATTTAGAGATTTGGAAGTCATTAAGAAAAATTTATATGCCAAAGATCCAAGAAAACCTAGTGAAGAATGAAGAAAATCGAATATTGAAGTGAAGAAAAAGAAAAGGAATCCTAAAAAATGTCCTAAAAAAACATATTCCTGAAAATTGTCCTGAAAAAACATATTCCAAAACTCCGTGTCTAAAAATGAAAGTTTTAAAAGTCTATTTTAGAAAAATACGCAGAGTACATAAATTTGAAGTAGTTTCTAGATTTTTCCAACTCGATGCGAAAGTTGGAGTTCCATAACTATAAATAAGACTCTCTAAGATGCTCTAAAGCATCTTCTAGGGTTTAAAAATGTCTCAAGGAGCATAACACAAGGGTGGAGCAGCCACCAAAGAGTTTTTCTTCTTCCCTAGTTTATTTTTCATACTTTGTTTAAGAGATTTAGTTTCAATCATGTCTATGGTTGGCTAAACCTCTTAGCTAGGGCTAAGAGGTGAAGGTTGTAGCGTGTTTAGATGATTATCTTGCTTTGATTCTTGTTCTTATTTGATTTGATTGATTTTTAGTTTGATATTAAAGGAATATTTTCAGTTTTCTATGATTTATTGTGACTCAAATTACAATAGATGTTGTGATAGCTTTGAATATCTTCTTTTCCTATTTTGAGATTGTGAGATTGGTAAATCCTGTTGTTCACCATCGTTTCCTGAGCATGGTAGGGTGATGGAATCCCTTCCAATCATCACAATTCTTCTCCATTGTGAATTAGGTCGATGAAAAGTTTAAATTTGATTTAAATTGCTTTATCTTTCAATTGGATAGGATAAGACTCCAATTCCAATTGTGTTCCTTGAATCAAGTAAGGTAGCATCTTGATATATACAAGTGGATCCTTAGCACCCTATTTCCCACCTTTAAATTCATAAGTTTTAATCAACATTATTATTCATCGTTACTCTCAATTATTCAGATTTCAATTTAGATCTTTTTCTAGTTCTAGTTCTATTTATTTTCAGAATACGTACAAGTTTAGTCCCTGTGAATTCGGTCTTACCAAGTTATTACAACATCGCGACCTTAAACTTGGGGTTGTAAACAATGCACAAAGTGTAACATCCCGAATTTTCGTGGCCCAAATATATACTCATGCTCAAGAATTCTGGGTGTTAATAATGTAAAAATTGGATGCTTCAAAATCAGACCTTTTTTTTAAAAAGATTCCATCTAGTTACATTCACGAGAGTAAAATCAACTATATTTATTATTAGAGTAAAAAAACATCCGACTAATCTTCAAACGCCCTCTCAATGGAAGCTTATTACATAATTTTAAAGTAAACAACAGAAACATATAAATAAATAACTTTTAGTGTCATTCTTCTTCTTTATTCAAACTTATCTTCCACATAATAATTATCGTTCGTCTCATCAACCTGTAATTCACCTACAACACCTATATGGTTGGAGAGGGTCAATGCTCTATTCATAGTGATGGTTATCCTTTAAGATTAACAATAATTCAAGAGATTCATAAGAATAATGTGAGGGTTTTGATACGTTTCGTACTCCACCACTACGAATGGTATCGATATGCGCAACCAATCAGCATGAATGCGTGCCTAGCATAGTGTGTTTGTCCATCATACATAGCGGTCATCACAATGTGGAATATAGTTCATAGAAAACCCAACTCACCCTGCTCTCATACTACGAAGATTCTTCTGCATGTCCAATGCTACCGTTGATTTATGTAAACACCTCAAGATGACACAACACAAGGATCAAATGAATTACGTGACACGATTTGTTCATAGAGCAACTATTTGCGACATCCAATCCTGAAAAGTAATGTAACATGCATTTGGATTACTTTCATCGATTTATTCACCACTACCCAAAATTCATGGAATTACGTGTCAACTAAGAGGGTCACTACCCAGAGCGCATTACATCCACAATAAAATATATGAACCACTATATATGATGCCTATAACACATCACTTGCATTAATAGATAAATAAATTGAACCATGGGAGTTTTCAAATTCCAAGACACATGCCCAAGCCACAAAGGGAGGTAGCACAAGGCTGACCTAATAAATGAGAAAAGTAGCAATAAGCCAACTCAATAAAAGAGAAGAGTAGTAAATATGTTAACTCAACAAAAATAAGGAGAGAGGAGCAAAAGGCTAACTCATTATAGAGTAGAAGCACACGTCGCTCTAAAAATTGGTAAAGGACAAGGCTTGTATCCATCACCCCACATAAATTCATAAAAATCATGCATAATTAAAATCATACCTTAACCATAATTCTCAAAAGGATAAATAATTGATAATGGTTAATCAATAAATTGCATGGAAAATCACAGTAATATGAAAGTATGCAAAAACAAGATAAATCATATCAACTTAAATTAGTGTAAAATTTAAAGTAATCCATCACTTTAGCCTTAGATCTAAAGCCTAGGTAGATCTCGATGTAGGAAAGTTTCTACATGAATCACGATATCGCTTGAACAAGAGGGAGATACCACACGTGTGGAGGATAAGGATAATGAGTGGCTAGGCTTTCTCTCTCTCTTTCTCTCTCTCTCTCTCTCTTTCTCTTTCTCTCTCTTTCCCTTTTCCTTTTCCTTTCTCTTTCTTGGACTTGGGATTATGGGCATGTGAGAGGAGAAGGGGACACACTCCTCCGATGTATGAGAGGGGGTGTATTTCACATTCCACTCGGATTGGGTTTCTCCAATTTGACCTTTTCTAGCGATCTTTCTTTAAATCTAATTCATCTAGTGTGTCGGGGTCATTGAATAGGGCCGAGGTATATGGTTTTCTTGGAGATCCAAAATTTAGATTGTTGTCACGACCCAGATTTGGTAACCGGAATCACAAGGAACCCGATGGCTGGTTCTGGCCATAACAGCCTCCATAGTACCCCATTCTCGGCTCCTGAGATAGGTTCCTATCCTGGGATCCTACAAGGAGGATTTTTCATAATAATATAATCATTACCAATACGAGCATACCTAAGATCATAACAAGTACATTTGAGAATAACAAAGGCACACATCGCAAAATCTACTATAAATTTGAACTTTTACAATCATCTATAAGGTCCAATTTCACATACATGAGATAAAAGGAAAAGAGAGAAAGGTCAGCAACACTAGAGTCCTCGAATGCTCAGCTCTACTCCATGCTCTACTGCTATGTCGCCTGCCTAGGGTATCCTGCACGCATCAATCATGCATAAGCTTATAAAAGCTTAGAGGGTGGTGTAGGTGTGTAATAATGGTGTACAGAAGAGTAGTAGGAGATACAAGGAGAGAAGCATGATTAATGAGGATATCACTAGCCTTACCCAGGCTTATCATAAATAAAATGCAATGAGTACTGGGTACCATGCCAAGGCAATGCATGAAGGGGCTTGTACAACCAATGCTAATGTAATGCAAGTAATGTCAGTGATCATATCTAAACCACAAGTCATGTACATTTCCGATCATAAGGAAATCACCAAGGTCCATTACACTACTGAATGACTGCCGCTCTACAGACCGCGCACAGTCTAACGAGCGTAAGAGACCTCACTACCCGTCCATGGACAACCAATCACCAATAAGGCCTGAAGGTAGCGGACCCCTATCCAACCGACTACACGACAGTGGGAGTCGCGGCCTAATGATATAAGGCCCTCGTGTGCTCATATATTTCACTCGGTCACGGCATTAGAGCAAATCCTTGGTACCATGGAAGTTTTGGAAATTTTACCCATGGGCATCCTATGCACCCGGTATGCTCAACTAATATTTTCGGTGTCCACACATACGGCCATTCACGAATACCCCTGTGGAGGTAAGGCCCTGATGAAGTAAAGGCAGATATCCATAAGCTATGCAATGCCAGATGCATGAATCACATAATCACCCATGCATCAATCCCAAGCATCCATCTCTTAGGAAGATACCAACATGTCCTACACAATGACACAACCATGACCAATCATACCTCAACCAACTATGCATATAATGCGTATGGGAGTGGGCCATGAAGATGAATAGGGGTGCTAATGAGGTGAAGATGAACTCTCTACCTAACCATGAAGGGTGTAGGTACTTAACCAATTCCTCAGAAGGAATACAACCTCTAGTGGGGGCCCATATACCTGGGGTAGCCCACGAGCTAAGGAGAACAATGATATGGGCCTAAATAGATGAAACGAGCCTAGCAAGGATCTATGGTGGGCCTTTAACCATCCATAGAAGCCCATGGGCCTACCTTAGGGCGACAAATGTGGACATCCAACCATAATTGGTCCCCAAGAGATAGCCCATCTCTAATTGATTACGGATCAAGGCCAAAGGCCCACACAACATTAGAAATAAGAAATGGGCAGCCATTACATACCACATACATTCATGTTGGGCTTAAGAAAGGCGGCCCAAGGCCTAACCAAAATATGAGTCCAAGGGGAATACACATAGCCCAACCCATATATACCACTATGGGCTCATAGGGGAAAGATTAGGGCCCAACATAAAGGCCACTAATCCTATATATTGTGGTGGCCTAGTGGGTAGCCCATTGCTCAAATCACATGGGCAAATGTCATGCTCTTAGTTAAGTAAGTTTGGCCTACAACTCAGCCCAAGTATAAAGCTGATTTGGTGGGCAAACAAGGGCCCATATACTTGTGTAGTCCGGCCCACTAATCCAACACAATAGTATGGTAAAAATGGCCCAAGAGTTCAATGGGCCTATCTGGAAAGTTCCAACCCAATTGGGCCTAAAGAGTTCAACAACTAGCTACATTCATGGACCTAATTAAATCAACTGTGATGGGACTCAAAAGTGCATTTATTAAGCCCAACATTTAAGAAACTAAAGGTATAAATTATTACCTCTAAGATTCTTCACAATGTGTTGGGCCCCACTCCTCAAAATTTCAGCCCAAAGGCCAAGCATAATTATGACATGTTGTTGTCCTAAATTTGGGCACTCCATCGGAGTGGGCCCAGGGCCTCTAAAACTCTAGGAATTGAGGACCAAAGTCCCTCATCATGCATACAATAAGAGGAAACCCAAAAAGGTGGCCCACCATCAGAGGAAACATTTTTAAATTATAATTTTTATCAAGGCATATTCTTTGGATCGCATGTGACAGAAAATTCAGCAATCCAATTATCTTGGCTCATTCTTTTGGATGCCCAAATGGGGTCAGTTGGGGCTAAACTTTTACAAAGTGATACTTCCATAGGTGGTCCACACCTCCACAAAATTTTAGATTTTTTAGATATTCCTAATTATTTTAATTAATTTAAATAAAATAGTCTGTCCAAAAATCGGACAGACCTGGATGTCCCAACGTGGTGGGCCAGTTCGGCCCTCGTCACGGTGTGCACAGGGGTCCATTGGATCTGAAACTTGGTAGGTAGGTCCCACCATAGGTGAAAAAAAACTCCACAAAATTTCAGAATTTTTGGACATTTAAAAATATTTTAATTTATTTAAAGAATTTTTGGACATATTGTAATAGGCCGGTCCATCCACCACCATGGTGTGTACAGGTGTCCATTAGCCCCAAAATTTTGTAGGTTGGTCCTACCATGAGTGGAATACCTCCCTATAAATTTTCATAATTTTTAGACACCCAAAAGTATTTTAATAAATTTCAGAATTCCAACCTATCAAAGGTGGAATGTCGCTGGAACAGTGCAGAAAATCCAGACTGTCGACCTCACTTGGACCACACCTTTGGGACCACAATGAAGGTCAGATGGGGCTGAAATTTGGTATGGTTGTAGGTGGGTCATAAGGCTACAAGAATCACATATTATTTTATTTCAGTACTCCCACCAAAGACCCATAAATCAGGCCCCAAGGTGGCCCAAAAATCTGTCCAGGCAGATTTGGACAGCAACATGTAATAGAAATGATTAAAATATAAACATGATTTTTCATGGGATTTAACCCCAGGAATTTGTGTGGTGGACCACCCCAATGGCTCCACAAATGTCCAGACCTTCCCCATCATCAAATACCTCTTGCATGTGTCCCATTTAGGTGAATTTTGGGCCACATGTCTAAGGATGGACCGCTATGGGCGTTCAAGCTCCATGGTTGGTCTGGATTTTTGTTGGCCTACAAGGTGGGCCACACCTACAAGATCAGAATTCTATCATAAAGAAAAAAATAAAGAATCGGCCACAAGAGGAGGGGCTCCGCCACATTGAGGCCCTCCCCTTCATCAATCACACCATACATTCCTTCTATTCATATGTTACAACAAAGATCCACCACATGCATGTTCTAGATTCAAGATCAATGGTTGGGATGTCATCCCAACCATGATTCTACAGTCTAGATGACCTATCATGCTATGAAATCCAAGTAATCCTCCATGATGGGGGTCTATAGAGGGGAAACCCCATGCATGGACATGCATACATCAAATAGGCCACTTGGCCTCAACTAAGGGATGATGTAGGATCTCCACCATGGATTGGTGGGTCCTACACTTCCCATAAAAAAGAGATCTAAGAACATAAAAATAGAAATCCTAAGTCCTAGGAGTACACCAACCTTAGATTACTCCAAACTTGGACCTCCTAGCTCCTGGTGCACCAAGGGATCCATATCAATGGGTGAGATTGGATTTAGATGGTTAGATTTAGAGGATTAAAGGGGAAATGGGGCTGAAGAAGAGAGGGAGATGGAAGGGAAGTTGCTGGATATTTTTTTACAAATGGAAGAGAAAATGAGAAGGAGAGAGAGAGAGAGAGAGAGAGAGAGAGAGAGAGAGGATTTGTAGGGAAGAAATGATTATGTTGTAAGAAAGCAAATGATAGCCTATGATGACAATAACAATATTGCTATACTTAGGCTAAGTTTGGATGGTGTCTAGGTGGGTAGTGTCAATTCCATGCAATAGTGTAGTGTGTGTGTATGGTGTGTATGCGAAATTGTGCCATGGAGGTGGTCCACATGCATTTGTATAAAAAGTGGGCCACATGATGAAATGCTCATAACTTTTGATCCATAGGTCGGATTGACGCACAAGACACGTCGTTGGAACAGCAACGACGATACGAACGAGATGGCATAGGTCTTGGGTCGATCCGAGTTGGGTCTACATGACTGAACTCAAGGTGACTGTAACACAATTCAAGGGTCGCAGGTCACCGGAATTCGACCGGTAGGACCGTGAAACCCTTATGAACAAGATGCATACTCACACACACACATGCACACATGGGAACTAGGGTCGGGTCTCATAATTTTCCTATCTTAAAAATTCTCCTAACGGTGCCAAAATGAACTTGATCTCAATTAACGGTCCACACTTAATGATCAGGACCCAATTTTGAGAGAAATGTATAGTCATGATAGAAAAATGGTTGGACAAAAGTAGGTGGTTGATCATTGGTAGAAAAGACCTAAATTTGAAATTTCACCTTTTACACCAAAATAAAGGAAGTTGACTCAAGGCGGTCATCATTCAACGGTGTATGATCATAGATCGGGGTCTAAATTTTGTATGTATGGTAGTCATATGAGACCAAAGTGTGGTCCAAATTTAAGTTGCGATTAGTGGTGTAATGTGGGTCAATCGAAAGCTTTAGATTTATGAAGTGTCGGTAAGCCTAAAATGACTAACTTCGTGGCTAAGTAAAAGCCTACCAAGGTGGGGTTCTTATATTTCACACTTAATCTATATGATGGAAAATTCAAGTCATTCATACAAAGGGAAATATCTTACTACGACTACCTATGAGCTTTCTTCACTAGATGGACACCAAAATCAACGGTTAAGGTCTTGATTTACAATTGGGCCACTTTTATAATGATCTAAGGGTTGAATGTGTATGGTTAATTTATGATAAATAGACATGGTATAAAATTTTACATGAAACGGATCATGAAAACCATATGATCTATAATTCAAGGTTATAGGTTAATGGCATTAAGTATTTACGATTTTGCCATATTTTATTTCTCCAACTTTCACCTTCTGTAATGTCAGACTACACCATCCAAATGCATTAAAAATTGAAAGACATTCTTTATTTTTCATTCTCTTTCCATCGTCCCATTTTGGGCCTTATCGCTTACAGATGACCAAAATGCCTTTTTAATGGGCTATACTACCCCGAGGTTTAAATCAACGCTTTCATAGAGAAGTCAGGCAGTAGTTGTAGCATATACCTTATGATATTCAAACTGAGTTGTTCATCCTGATATTTAAGCGGCCCGTTTAGCGGATCCAAATATGATGGACGGTCAGATGATATGTTAAAAATAGAAAAACTTGATGATTAGTAATCTGATCATGTATGTAGGTGGTTATACAGTCGGTTTTATAAATGAATGAATACAAGTGGATTTTTGGAATGATTAAGAGGTAGAACATGTATACCGTTAGATTCAAGTGACTTGTTCACATGTGTAAGTTTCTCATATTGTAGTTCTGATGGTGGGTTAAGCCTATTCCTAGGTGGTGAACAAGATGAACAGATCAGAATCTCAATTTGATATGTGTATGAGCGGATACAGATATTAAGTAGTTAGTTTAATATGATAGGGTGGTCCAAACTCAAAGTGGAAGGTTATATATCTTTACCTATTGGTGGATAGTTGACTAAACTGTTGTATAACGTCCCAGAAAAAATCCGTACAGAGACCCAAGTACCACCTCAGACAGAAATCACTCAGGACCAGATCCTTTAGAAATTATACGAAATTAACTAAGTGTTAAACTAGATTAATTATGAAATCCATTTGAATCACTTTAAATAGGATCTATAAGACCTAAAACTTGTAGAATCATTAACGCTAGGTTACCCTAAAATCTAGGATCAATCTCATTACCCAGTTGCTCTCGGGAGCACATTGAAACTTTGTATCGAATCTGGACCGCACGTTGAAAGTCCGATTACTATGAAATTATATAATTAAGACCGCCTTGCTGGACTTGACCTCCACCTCTGAAATCAAGTCCAGATAGTGTCCTGAATCTATTCGCTTGAGCCCGGAGTGAAGTGTGTGAGAAACATGGATATCTTAGAAATAAAAATATAAATTTAAGTCATCTGAGACTTGTCGCTTGCAGGCCAAATATAAGGATTCAGACCATCAGAATCTGACCCAAATATACCCTGAGATCAGGAGAAATTTCATACACAGGTCAGTGTACTTGTGACCTTGATCGGTGATCATGGACCGTTGAACTGAAACTAGTTCGCCGCGGGCGATCTGTAAATTTGATCGGACTGAAAACTTAACTCGACCTAGATCCATGGTCAGAGAGCTTAAGTCTGACCTTTGGCTCAAGGGGGGGCTCACGAAATGCTCCGTTGAGCTGAAACAGATGCTCTCTGGATATAACCTAAGTATACCTTAACCCTGGGGTCATTTCCATCAATTTTAGGCCTATATAAGAACCTTAAACCCTCTCTCATTTACTCCATACGAATTTGGGAAAAACCCTAGGAAAGAGAAGAGAGTAAAGAGAGAGAAAGTGAGGGAGAGTTGGAGTTCATCATTGGGATTCGATCCCTGCTATTCTAGTGCCTATTCATCGTTACCTAACGCTATTCCCGCGATTCTGACTTGGTTCTTAGGTAAGAAAACCTAACTCTAATCTGTTATAGGGTTTCAATTGTTACAGGTGGGGAGATCTGACTTAACTCGTGCTATAGGTCGTCATTCCATCGTTGACGAAGACTTGGAGTCTCTGTCGAATTCGTTACGCTTTTACGGCGTAAGGTGCGGACTATAGACGTATAAATTATGGTTAAGGCTTTCAATGTCGATTAATGATTTATTCTTGACGTAGGTGCGATTCCACATGCATAAAGTGATGTCCGTTTCGTTTTTCAGTTATACGTTAACTAGGTTGAATATACTGTATTCCTCGTATTTGTAGAAAATACCGTATATGTATGAAATTTGGATTTGTGCTTGCCATGATTAATTGCTGTCTATGTATGCTAGATGCATGTGTATCAACTTCTGGGTGAACGGATTAGCCCTAATGCATGTTATATAAATATACATTGTGTATGTTATTATGTGTAGTTTAGGTGTTTGTGAAAATGACTGAATGAGTATAGAATTTTCATTCGTGCTCGCCATGACTAAATGTCGTGGATATATGATTGTCGTATAGGAGACAACCCTTTGACGAAAGGATTTGCCCTAATATGTATGATAACTAATATATAATATGTATGATGGAGGGTGTAGTCTAAGGCCCCGTTTGTTAAATCTGAAGTCTAAAGCCCGAATCAAATCAAGCCCGAATCAAATCAAGCCTAAATCAAATCAAGTCAAAAACTTGTTTGGTAACTATGGTGAAGTCCGAAAATTAAGTACTGAATTTGAAACAACTGTTTGTTAACAAACATCTGAAATGTCTGAAATATGTTAATTTGACACATTTGCCCCTATCTATTTCCTGTTTGGAAATGCTTTACATTATAAAGAAATTATTTCTTATTAAATGAAAATAAATTATTTTATTTAATTCAAATAAACTATAAAGTACTTAATAGAAAATTAAAATATCATTATTCATAAAAACAGATAAAAATTTAATGATTTGCATGTATAAGTGTGGCGACAATTTCTTCTCGCATATTAGTAATAATAGTTTGTTCAAAGTTTCTAAATACTCCTTCCACTTCAGGCATATCATTCTCTGATTCGATATTCATCTCTGAAAGAACATTTTCATCATTGTATTGTTGGAAGAGTGGATCGGAGATGGATTCCTTTCTGATGTAGTTGTGTAGTGTCATGCATGCAATAACTATGTCTCTTTGCGTCGGGAAGGAATATGGTGTCATCCACTTCAAAATTGCAAAACGCGCCTTCAACACGCCAAAAGACCTTTCGATTACATTCTGTAACTTTGCATGTATATGATTAAAAACCTCCTCTTTACTAGTAGGCCGCCCACCACTACGAAAGTCACCCAACCAATACCGAACATTACGGTATGGTGCCATAAATCCTCTTGTGTGAGTGTAAGCAGCATCAACAAGATAATATTTATCTACATAAAAACAAATGACTTTTTAGCAAAATTTCAAGTTATAATTTCACTAAGCTATATGAAAAAATATATTAAATATTACCAGGAGGGAGCAACGAAAATTTCTTATTTGGATCAAGTACAACATTCATAAGTACCCTTGAATCATGTGCCACCCCTTCCCATCCAGCTATAACATATGTAAAAATCATATTAAAGTCACAGATGGCCATAACGTTCTGAGCACATTCACCCCTTCCTCTTCCTCTGTAAGGTATTTGTTTATCTGTCGGGATACATGCAGGAATGAGGGTTCCATCTAACACACCAACGACACCCTAAACATTAAAGGTAAATTGTTAATCCTTGCATAGGATGATTCAATTATAAGTAAATATATTTATATTTTTTTATATTAAGTTTTACCTTAAATATTTGCCGAAGATGTCAGTGTGTTCTGATTTCTTGGACATTTTGATCGAATGATGGAGTGACAATCATTTCTTTGGCAAATTTTAATATAGCCAATAATACCTCATGAAAGTATTTATGCACTGTTTGTGTTGAATGTAAAAATCGATTTCTTACCAATCTATTCCAAAAGTTATGACTAATTGTTATTATAAACATGGCAATCTTTTCCTCAAGTGATACATATCTACTATCAAATAACCACCTTCGAATGCGAAACAAGTTACACAAACTATTGAATGTATTTTTCTCCATTCTAAACACCAGTAAGAACCGAAGATGGACCATATAGCAATTCTTTCACAAAATATGATCCAGGTGTAATGCAGAGAACTTGCTTGTATCTCGTTAGTAGATGTTTCTAAATAATTAAATAGACTTTAATACAATAATCTTCAATAATTTCTTCTGTTCATTTGTCAATGCCATAATTCTGTTAACATCGAAAGTAAAGACTTCAATTAGATGTTTAAACAATTAACTAGTTAAGATTAACAAATCTCTTAAATAGATTATATCAACAAAAATATAAAGTATATAAGCAAAACTAATGTCAAAATATTAAAGAAAAAGAAATAAAACTAATGTCAAAAATATGAAAAAATAAACCACACACTAATATAAAGTCTCTGTCCAAAGCTTCATATCCTCTTCTTTCTCTAGAAGCATCCACACTTCTCTATTCTCCTTCTTCTGGGTAAACGATTTTAGAGCTTTAAAGTATAATGGATCTGGTCTTCTTATTGATGACATGCTGTTTAATTTCATTAAACATTCCTTGATAGTGGGTCCTTCTGCATCTGTCTTTTCCAACTGATGTATGAGTGCATCTACGCTGTTTTAGATATCCTTCTTCCTATTTGGTTTGTGCCGTTTGCATTGATGAGCTTCTAAATCGATAAGCGGTGCCTGTTGGCATTCTTAAGTAGCTGGATTTATGTTAATACCGAGACTGTCTAAATTAATTTCATTTTCACTCATAGGTGTATTTGAAGGTATTTAAGATGACGACCCAAAATACTCCTTAGGAAGATTGTCGCTATGTGTTGTGTAAGCTTCAGTACCAGTTGCAACAAAACCTTCAAATAAGGCCCTCAATTCGTTCTCAAATGCTAGTGGTCTATTTCGGAATTGAGCTGCATTCTTATTTGTCTACAATAAAAATATCATAAAATCATGTCTTAATTTGATGAAAAACAATTTTTTTTATAAATATATAACAAAATTTCATAATTACCTTTATATACTCATCCATCTTTCTTCAGGCCAATCGAATTGGCCCGTCAATGCATTGTACCCATGTCCCGTAATGCTTATCAATTTAATCCACGCAGTATACTGTACTTACAGATAATTCCATAAATTCTTCAATTGCTTTTGATTAAATTCTTTTCCCGTACGCTTTTTCAACTCAATTATTAATTTGTTCTATGCTTGTTTGGTCAAGCTTGACCCTGACCTACCACCCTTATCTGCTTCTTCAAGACAACAATCAATAAATATTTTTTTCTCCAAATCACTCCATCTTGCCCTGCCACTATCCCTTGAAGTCATCGCTACAATAGCCTAGTATAAACTGAGAATTGTTTAAAGAAGAACAATTGGGTAAAAATCTTTTAATAAATTTACTTGATTAAAATAAATAGAAAAGACAAAAACTTAAGAAAAATCATGTCAATCTTTAAAGATAAAGAGACTGTAATACCTATCGAAGAGAAATATTTATAATCCTTTATAAAGATGCTGAAAAAATAATCGATGATGCAATGGAGAAGTGAATGAGAAACCTGATGTATCTTAGGAAAAAATAAACGTGAATTGGTACTACACCAGATGATTTCCCACCAAGTTTGATCTCCTTAAAACTGTTCATTCAACTTGAGCTCGATGAGCCCATATAGGCTTCTAACGCAGGAGCTTCCCGCGGAAGGCTTTCGCAGGGGACGCGGATTGCGTAGGGACAGCGTCAATTGCAACGTAGCTACTGACAATACTCTATGACCCTGCATGGAGTATTTCTGATTTATCCAAGCCGTTCATACATTTTTAAATATCGTTGTATAGCATTATAAAAAAAATGAGAGATATTAATATCTTCACTGGAGCACACCACAAGAAAACAGTAGAGATTGAATGGTCACCATTAAAAATTTTCTAGGGCTCACTGTAATGTTTATTTGTCATCCAACCTATTGGTTAGGTCACGCACACCTGGTAGAAGAGAAAAAAATATATATAAGCTTAATTTAAAACCTTTGTGGCCTTTAAGAAGTTTTTAATGGTAAGTGTTCAATCACCAATCTTTCCTGTGGTGTGGTCCATATGAGATTTTGATCCATATAATTTATGGTCTTACGCAATAAAATAGTCTGAAAAAATAGATGAATGGAATGGATAGGATACATACATCATTATGGACCCCACATAGCACGCGCCTAGATTTACCGCATCGATTGCCTGAATGCAATCCCAGTCTTTTCCCATAAGAACCGTCGTGCAACTATGGAAACGGATTGGCTACTCCCAAACCATCGTGGTTTTGTGCTCATAGCCCCTCCATGATGTATGTATTTCATCCATTCCGTTCATCCATTTTTACATATCATTTTAGTGCTTCACCCCAAAAATTAGAGGGATATAAATCTCAGGTGGATCACACCATATGAAAACAATAATGATTGGATATGCATTATTAAAATCCTCCTACGGCCTAGTGTACTGTTTATTTGACATCCAATCTTTTTATTAGTTCATACAGGCCTAGATGAAGGGAAAAAAACAAAGATAAGCTTGATCCAAAACTTTTATGTTCCCCAAAAAGTCTTTAATGGTCGACGCTATTCAACACTGTTTCCTGTAATGTGGCCCACTTGAGATTTTTAAATATCTAAGTTTTGTCCCAAACCATGAAATAATCTAAGAAAATAGATAGATGGCATGGATGAAACAAATACATCATGGTAGGGCCCACAAAGCACCAACCATCAGCCACAAGCCGGTGGCAGTGGGAGTAGGTCCGTCCCGGCTTCTATCTAAGGGACGCGGATTTCCTGCGAAAGCCTTTAGCAGGAAGTTCCTGCGCAAGGATACTGGGTGGAGCCCACCTACATGTTTTTGATAAATCCAATCCGTCCATCCGTTTTTCAAGATCATTTAAGGACTTAAGATAAAAAATTAGGTGTATATAGAACTAAGGTGGGACACACGAGATGAAACAGTGATCATTCAGTGAGCACTGTTGAAGCATTCTTATGCCCAAAAAATTATTATATCAGTCTATACTTTTAGTTTTTTCACTTAATCCCATTGACAATGACCTTATAAACGGTTTAGATAACATATAAACATCATGGTGGAGCTTGGGAAGATTTCAACAGTAGAAATTTCTTTCCTTAATTTTCCCTCTCGTGTGACCCACTTAAGATTTTTATCCCCCTCATTTTTTGTCCCACGCCCTAAAATGAGATCTCAAAACGGATGGACGGAATGGATTTCTCACATACATTATGGTGGGCCCCACCAGATCCTTGCGCAGGAACTCCTTCCGCAGGAAATCTGCGTCCGTATACAGACAGCGTCTTTGAAGAGGATGCAGACTGCGTACTACCCCCGCCCGTCCCTGGCTCCGAACGGGCTGATCTGTGGGTGGGCCCACTGTGATGTATATGTACATCTAAACCCTTAATCCATTTTCTCAGATTATTGTAAGGCATGAACATAAAAATGAGGCAGATCCAACGCTCAAGTGGACCACACCAAATAATAATCTTGGTTGCATTAAAATGCACCAGTTGCATTAAATGGAAGAGTCATCTGTGATGTGGTCTATTTAATCGTTGGATATGACTCATTTTTGTTTTGATGCCTTAAAATAACATGAGAAAAGGGATAGAGGGTTTGGATGCCCACAGAGCTAGGGACGGGGGTAGTACGCAATCCGCGTCCGTTGTACAAACGTTTCAAAGAGATCAAAGTTACATGGGTCACTGTGATGTTTTTTTTTTTTTTTTTCTTACCATCCAACCTATTCATTAGGTCATATAAACGTGGATGAAATGAAAACACAAATATCAGCTTGATCTGAAACTTCTCCAACTCTCAAGAAGTTTTTAACGGTGGACATTCAATCCTCACCTTATGGTCTAATTAATTATTGGACTTGCTTCTTTGATTGGATTATACCTTGAATTAGCTAAAAAAGTTGATGAACGGTGTGGATCAAACACATAAATTATGGTAGGGCATAAAAAAGTTTCATAAGTTAAAGGTTGATTTTGTATTGTGCGGATTCCGTATAACTTGAAAAGGGGTATTTTTGAAATCAAAAAATTTTTGTTTAATGAAAAATCACGGAGCGCATTCCATGTTCACCATTAAGCCAGACTCCTATCACGGAAAGAATTCAGTGAAAAACCACTTACCGCTTTCCGTCTTCCGCGTTAACAACGCATTAACAAACACCACTGAACACGGAAAATGTTCCCCATTCCGCGTTAAGTGCAAAAATTCAGCGTTAACAAACAGGCCCTAAGTGTTTGTTGAAATGACTAAATGAATATGAAATCATGATTTGTGCCTACCGTGGTTATGGGATGCAAGTACATGATGATTGTGTATGTGACAACTCCTTGTCGGAAGGATTTCTCCAAGTACATGTTAAAAATCGACATATGTCATATAGGTTGATAGGTGTAGTATAAGTGTTTGATAAAATGTTGTTTGAGTAAGTATTTGGTGAATTGTAATGCATAAGGGTGTTGAGATATGATTCCTCCTTTAACTATGTGTATGTTTTCCTCCATGTACCGAACATTATAGTGTCTGTTTATCTATGTAATGCATATGTATAAATCCATGTTTAAGTTATATTCCATAAAATGCAAAAATAAAGCCGTGAAGGGTGATGGGGGAGTGGTGTAACGATTCCATGCAACAGCCCTAACAGCCCTAAAGTGGACAATATCGGACCTTTGATTGTATGATTTAAAATCTTGATCCATTGCTGCTTTAACTATCTTCTAGGATATTTTGTTGTAATTGAATGTGATTGGGGCTATTGTATAGTCCAGGAAATCGGTAACAGATCCTAGATTGGTGGATGATGTTGTTTCACCACACAGGATGTGTCAGATGAATCCGAGCCGTACTTCAGTTGTCAACAGTGGTTAGGCCACACAGAGTGCTTACGCACTTCATGTCGATCCACTCGATGTGCGCTCGTGCTAGTCGAGCTCGTCAAGTAACCCGATTGATCTGATGTATGTTCACCATGTTTGGATGTTAATGCTTGAACCTAAGGTACCAAACTCACCAGTGGACACCCCGTTAACCTTAGTACCTCGATCGGTTAAGACTTATGACCCAGACATGGTGGTATGGGACACTGTGGTCGAGCTGTCGACCTACGCTGGGGCGATGAACCTCCCCATAGTGACCAGTGAGCAACCGAGACTCGTGAGCCAAATACGGTGGTATGGGACACTGTATTCGAGCCCTTTGTAGTGACCTCAAGCGTACTTTGAGTCTACGTGGAGGCAACGACCCTTCCATAGCAATAAGAGTATAAAATAGGCCTACCCCGGCACAGCCTGGTTGTGGTCACTGTCAGTTGGTAGGGTGTTGGTGGTAGTGACATGAACTTGCCTATCGTATGTGATTAACTAGGATTGACGACCCTAGATGGATCATTGTTTAGGAATTGATATAAGGGAGGTACCTTAGTTTTCCAACCCTACTGTATGAAAAGGACTAATAAGAACTTGGTAATCATATGCATGCACTACATTACGCGTGCTTTCAGGCATAGCAGGTCAACCACTGAGGCTGTATTGTTCATACGTGAACGTGAGATGAAGTCGCTGAGGGAGCATAGGCGAGCTCATACATCATACATTCATAGCATTCTTGCATTAACAAGAGTACTTAGGGTGTGTGATTTACTGTTTTATCATTACTGCTTGATTGAATTGATAACATACTAACATTTGCTTTATTGTTCCACTGAGTTGATCACTCACTCCCACGTTATAGGATGGTGTTTTAAACACCAACCAGACTCTGTCTTGATTTCAGATGACGATGTGAACCCTGAGGCGGAGCCTGATTACTACGATGATCAGGACGAGTTCTCTTATATGCAGTTATCCGATGGCTTCGCTTAGGCTATCTGGATTGATGGAGCTACAGGGATTATCATTGTAGTGGTACTATTTTGACATTTTGATTTTTGAGACTATTCCATGTATATGGTGACTCAGTGATGTATTCATACTCTGGAGACTGATTGTGATCTTTGACTTATATACGTGTATTTATGTCTTTCAGTCTTCCGCTTGCGTTTTACAACTTGATCTGGAATATGAATTACTGTTTTGGTATAATCCCACTCATGATTAATGCACTAACACAGACAATATTGAATCATAAGCATATATGTTGCATAAGTGATGTTTTGGAACACGGGAATTGAGTTGCTACTCGACGCCCGATTTTCAGGGTGTTACATGTTGGTTATGATGGACAAGTGGGAATACTTGGACATATGATGATCTTGTCTTAAAATCAACGGTCAGATGACTTAATTTATAGATAAAGACCATTCTCAATGGTCAGATTCATGTTAGAGAATAGATGTAAGGTTAGAATAGCTAAATTAGTATCGTACACATGTACATAATAAGTTAAACTTCATAGTGACACTCGAGAACTTTCAATACTCGGGTATTAAAAAGTTCGGGGTGCTAGACAAAGAGCTTGTTGGACCCTTAAGGTATACCCGCAGTAGAATTTAATCAAACCCAAGGGTTGACAACCCCAACTGTCACGCCCTAAACTCAGAAACCGGGCTCGCAAAATTCTCAATCACCAAATCCGGCGCCGACAGCCTCCGTAGTACCTCATTCTCAGCTCCCAGCACCTATATGCCGGATTCTGATCCTGGGATCCTACAAGGAGGATTTTCAAAATAAAATTTCATAAAGAGAATCATAACTCACAACAACAACAATAAGAAACATCACCACATATCCACTATAAAAAAAATTAAAAAAATTGAGTACAAGGCATGAAGGGAAATACACTATAAAGATATAAAAAAAAAACTCCAGAAGCTCAACCACACGCCCCTACCTCAACTCGATTGCATCCTAGCATCACCTGCACACATCTATCGTGATAAGCTTATAGAAAGCTTCAAGGGTAGTGTAAGTGTGCGCGCAATATAAGCGTGCTCAGAATCCAAATATCAAAGTAATGCGAAAACATGTTGGCAAGTCTATAAATACCAACAACCTTATTCAGGATATGTGATGCAAAAACATAATAGGCTAATAACATGTCTAGGCCATGTAATGCAGAATCATAGTAACCCAAATGTCATATACCGAGGGTGCAATGCAATATATAATGTAAAGGAATGATGAAGCTGGAGTGTGCAGTTGGGATATAGTACGTGGTATCACAAGCTGTGGGGTTCATCACAAGGGACTTCTATCCAAACCAGTCTCATACCTAAATTTGGATAACTAGACTGAATGTGGTAAACTCTTGATCTCAGGTCGGTTGTGCACCTCAGCCAAAATCTTGGCCATTGCGAATGTACATATAATGATTTAGTTGTGCACCATCAGCCCGAGTGGATAGTGGATGAATGAATGAATAAGTCAAATGATGAGTACGCAATCCCTGTACAGTAGCCTACCAACCACTGGTAGCTCGCCTAGGCCCTTAGGCCCCGCCACATCACCATCCGCCCACGTGTGAAACAATGATGAGGTGTCATCATATCAATACCGTACATCTCTGGATCATCACCAGGGTCTAGTATAATGTTGTCGGCCATACCAAGGCTATGCGGTGTAAGGCCTACATGGCCAATGTCATATGCAAGATGTAATCACATATCATGCTAGTCCTCATCTGAATCCACGTATTAGTACGGTTCCTCTCTGAACAATCACCGAGGTCTAGTACACTCCGAATGGCACTGCCCCTCCCCTAGGCGCGCAGTCCAAGTGAGCGTAAGAGACTTCACTATCCACCTGGCCAATAGCCTGCCAATACCTATCCGTCACGTCGATAGTGGACCCATTTATGAGCTGGTTAGACTTAGTCTAGCATTGCCCTTACCCTTGGGTGGGTAAGGCCATGCCCCCTTCCAATTGACCACGACACAATGGGAGACGCAACTTAATGGTATTCGGCACTCGTGCACTTATACATCCACTCGGTCTCGACGTTAGAGCATCCTCGTGGAACTTTCATCCAGAGACATCTATGGCACCTCATGTAGAACCAAAACATTTTCGGTGTCCAATCCTGTCATCCACGATATGCCTATGGAAGCCTCAGCCCTGATGTCGCTAGGGCGAACAGAAATCATATCACATAAATGTAAGATGCATGAGTCATACAATCCAGTCATGCATCAGTCTTGAGCATACCGCATGCTCATGTGGGACAACTTCATCTCTCAGGGAGTCTTAAAAATAATTAGCCCAATGGTATATGTTATGGTCAATCACTCCTAATAAGCATGCAAATGATGCGTATGGCATGTGTTATGATGCATGTTATGCATGATTATCAAACATAACAATGATCGGCCTCACACAATCACAATAGGTCTCACACATCGTAATGGGCCTCATACAATCACAATGGGACTCATACCAACACAATGGGCCTCATACCATCACAATGGGCCTCATACAACATAATGGGCCTCACATATCATAATGGGCCTCATACGATCACAATGGGCCTCATACTATCGCAATGGGCCTTATACAATCACAATGAGCCTCTCACAATGGGTCTTATACAATCACAATGGGCCTCATACCATCACAATGGGCCTCATACAATTACAATGGGCCTTATACCATGACAATGGGTCTCATCATGGCCACAAGATGGGTTCCAAGGTTTGAGTGGTACTACAGGGTATGGTAAAATGCATTATTCACAATGAAGGCCCAATAAGAGAAAATGGAAATGAGCTTAACAATGGGCCCTAGGGAGTTTGCAACATGGACATTTAATCATCATTGCTCCTAATGTACGACCCGCCTTAGGTTCTAATTTATGATGGGGAATGGGCTTAACAATGGGCCCTAGGGAGTTTGCAATGTGGACATTTAACCACAATTGTCTCCTAGAATGCGGCCCGCTATAGAGATTATCTCACGATGGGACCCATGGCCCTTAACTAGCTAGAAAAATGGATGGACATCATGTAAGGCCCGTATCCTGGTTCATACCATTCTTTATACTCCTGCGATCCTCCACGTCCTATTTCAGCAACTCGTGACCTATAGATAGCTTTTGCACATGACCCTAAGTTGCATCCCGTAGATCTAAGTCGACTCAACTCAGAACTTGTACCCTAGCGACCGCGTTGTCGCCGCGGTTCTAACGCCACGACTTGCGCACCGATGCGATACTCAGGCCAGGAGTTGTGGGCGTGCATTTATTTCAAGGAAATGCTACACGTTGTAAATCCTGAGAGAATCTCTACCCAAACATCACATCAATCAATCAAATATAAGTCAAGTACAACCTATATCTAGCCCATCCCTCTCTTACCAATAAAACATGGCAACCCATACCTCTCTCATTCCCCAAGTCAACTCTTTCTTATAAAAACTCATCCCTTTCTTACAACAACCCATCCCTTTTCATCCCATCACATCCCTTTTCTCTCTCATTTTTCCACTATTTCCAAGTAACCTAAGAGAGGATACGTCCAAGTAATTCCCAAGGAGAGAAAGAGCCAAATGTGGCCCACTTCCTACCCCTAAATCTCTCATCCTAGCCCTTCAACCTTCATCATCCTCCGTCTAAGTTGAAGCCAAGGAGCTTAGCATTCCTAGGAGCCTAGAAGAAGTGGAATCGGTGGGTGATTTGTAGGATTAGATTGCATTTTTTTTATGATGGGTCAAGTGGGACCTACCGATTGATGGTGTGGATCTCACTTTGGACCCTAGGTGTGGCTGATCTCCCACCATGATTTATATGTTCATCTCATGATGGGGCCATTCTCTATGGACCCCATCATGATGTTTGTTTTTTTTCCATTGTAAAAAGGTCATCTAGACCTTGCATTTTTTGTGGAAAATGGATCTCCACCATTGATTTTTACGATTTAGGGCCCACATGATTTGAGACCCATTTTGATGTATGTATTATATTTACATGGCCCACCTAGGGACGACTAATAGTGGCAGAGCCCCTCCCCTCCATCACACGCCGTCTCTATCTCTCTCTCTCTCTCTTTTTCCATGTTGCGGCCCACATTGATGAATGGATTAGATCCACACCATCCGATCATGTGGCCCACTAGATGTGGGGCCCACCTTGATAACTGGTGCATCCAGCACATGGGACCCACCATGCTGTGGGAGCGGATTGGCCGGTGTACCTTACAGAAGCTATATAGCTGCTGTATTGACGTCAGCAAGTTCTATAGGTTTGATCATGAGGTATGTGTTACATCTCCACCGTCCACCTGACTGGATGATGTGACCCACGTACACGTGTGGAGTCCAGCACTGTCCAACAAGGATGGTGGAACCCCACCATGATGTATATATGTTATATCTACACCATCCAGCCTACTGGACAGTGGGACCCATCTCATGTATGTATTCTAGCTACGCTGTCCGTTCATGGACCCCACTAGATCTATGTTTTAGCCACACCATCTAGTCCTTAGACGGTGGGGCCCACCATGGACGCACGTGCCTTATATCTACATCGTCCATCTAGTTTTTCGAGATCATTTTGGGGTAGACGGACCACCCTCTGCTGGACAGTTTATTGTCAAGCACAAGGCCCTACTGTTGAAGGCAATCAGATAGCAGCCTTGATTTAAAAAGGCTGGTGGGCCACACACGTGGACCCACATGATGTATATATTGTATCCCCACCGTCCAGGAGCTGGGACGGTGGGGCCTGCCATGATTTGTGTTAAAATCCACACCGTCCCTTCTCTAGACGGTGGGGACCACCTTGATGTATATGTTCTGTCCACACTATCCAGACCTTTGACGTGGGACCTACCATGATGTACGTGTTTCATCCACACTGGTCATCCATTTGCTAGACTGCAGAGTCCACCTATTGTACACGCAGGGCCAACCTACTGTACACACAGGGCCCACCTGCTGAATGTGTAGAACCCACCATGATGTTTATTATATCCAGACCGTCCATCGGTTGGATGCCCGGTTGCCCAAGTGATGGGGCCCATTGTGATGTATAGCAGGCCCAAGTGATGAGGCCTGTTGTGAGGTATTTGAGGCCCAGGTATGAGGCCCATTGTGATTTATTTGAGACCCAGTTATGAGGCCTGTTGTGATATATTTGAGGCCCAGTTATAAGGCCTATTATGATGTATTTGAGGCCTAGGTATGAGGCCCAATGTGATGTATACGAGGCCCATGTGGTGAGGCCCAATGTAATGTATATGTGGCCTTGTGTGAGGCCTAATGTGATGTATATGTGGCCTTGTGTGAGGCCTAATGTGATGTATATGAGGCTCATGTGGTGAGGCCCAATGTGTATGTGGCCTTGTGTGAGGCCCAATGTGATGTATATGAGGCCCATGTGGTGAGGCCCAATGTGATATATATGTGGCCCTTGTGTAAGGCCCAATATGATGTACATGAGGCCCTTGTGTGAGGCCCATTGTGATGTACATAAGGCCCTTGTGTGAGGCCCATTGTGGTGTGTATGAGGCCCTTGTGATGAGGCTCATGGTGGTGCATATGAGGCTTATGTGATGAGGCCCAATTGTGATGTGTGATCCCATCGTAGTGAATGTTTCCTTTGGCCACGATATTTATGGGCCATGGGCTACCCATATATATAGCCCATCTTGATGTATGTGGGCCATGGGCAGTTTCTTAAGACCCACCATGACGTATGAAATGTTAAGTGTGATGCCCATTCTTATTCCTAAGTAGTATTCGGGCCATGGGCCCCATTGTATATTAGATTTTAACGGTGGTTAAATGTCCACAATGGTTAAATATCCACATTGTAAGCCTCCCTAGAGCCCTTTGTTAGGCCCATTATCATCTATTAGGTCCTCCCTTGGTGCTAGCGATACCCATCCTTCCTTATTGGGCTTATCCGAAATCATTGGGCCCCCATCGATAACAGTAATTTCCCATCTTTCTTTAGTGGGCTAACCCAAACCGTTGGGCCCCCATCGATGATAGTAATTTCCCATCTTTCCTTAGTGGGCTAACCCAAACTGTTGGGCCCCCATTGATGCTGTTGCTTTTTACCTCACCCTGTATGACTATCCAGACCTTAGAGCCCATCTTGTATTCATACCGGGCCTCCCATTGGAAATGTGGCCCACCTAGGAACATGTGTTTGTCCAAGTTTAAAGACCAGACCTGAGGCCCACTTAGATGTTGAATGGGCTACCTAGATCATTTGGAGGGACATATAGTCCTAGATGTATGAACCCCACCAAAGCCCACCTTGTATTCATATCGGGCCCCCATAGGGAAGCTTAGTTGTTACATGATACAGAGGGTGAGGAAACCCACTTGTTGTACTTAGATTCATCCTCTTGTACATCCACTTGACTCGCCTCGTAAGATGTGTTATACTCTCATGACCGATTGCTAGGACTTCGATATTGTGTATGTATCATCCACACCATCCAGTTACCCCTTTTGGGATGAGTGCGAGGCTCATCCTTGACGTTAATATGTCTTCTAAGCAATCCACTATTTGTACGATGAGTACATCATCACCCCTTTCGTAGATGGAAGAATATGTGGTATTAGGTTTGGTATATCTTGATGTATGGACAAGATCCGCAGTCCTTCCAGTGGACCCCATCTTGGAATATATGATATATCAATAACTTGGAAGGTTAATGTTAGAATAACGTGGGACATGCCGCATGGACTCCTATAGTTGTAGAAGGAGCATGTTATTTAGTTTATACTCTTGGTATGTGACATGCCGGTGAAGGTCGATTGTGGATTATTGTTGTCTGCCTTATCGGATAATCATGACTATATACTTTATTACATCATGATACATGCCCATACGCATCATATGTATGCTTGCTATGAGGAGTGACTTATCATAGCATGTGTCGTTGGGCTGGTTTATTATGAGACTCCTCGTGAGACGGAGTGACCCCACGTGAGTGCGCGATACGCGCAGGTTTGATGCATGACTGGAAGTATGACTCATACATCTCGCATTTGTGTGGCATGATCACTATACACCCTAACGACATTAGGGCCATGGCGTCCATAGGTATATCGTGGATGACCAGTTAGGACACCAAAAATGTTTGGTTCTAACATATGGGCATCTAATTGTCTGTGGGTGAAAGTCCCTAAACCCCTTGGTACCAGGGATGCTCCAACATATAGACCAAGTGGATACATGAGCGCACAAGTGCCAAATACCAGGAGGCCACGTCTCCCACTGTGTCATGGTCGGTTGGAAGGGGGTGTGGCCTTACCCGCCTGAGTGAGGGGGCAATTAACTAAGCTGAGTCCAACCTAGCTTGAGGAATGGGTCCATTAACGATGAGCTGGGCCAATATTGGCAAGTTGATAATGAGGTCTCTTCCACCCTCCCATTTGTGCACTTAGATGGGGTGGTAAGATGGTGTAGTGTGTACTGGACCCTGGTGATTGTCCAGATATGCGATTTTTTAGAGATGTACAACACTGATATTGTGACACCTCATCTCTATTGCACACGTGGGCAGGCACACATGAGCGGACGTTGATGTGGGCAGGGCCTAAGGGCCTGGGTGAGCTACCAGTTGTTGGCAGGCTACTATGCATACAGTGGTGTGGAACCTTGTCCCACATCGAAAGTGTTGTGGTGGTTATATGTGGACTTACTGAGCATGAGTTACGTACTTAGCATTTGACTCATTCATCCATTCATTCACTATCCACTCAAGCTGGTGGTGCACAACCAAATCATTATGTGTACCTTCGTAATGGCCAGGATTTCGGTTGGGCGTGCGACCAACCTGAGATTAGGAGTTTACCACATTAAGTCTAGCTATCCAAATTTAGGTATGGGACTGGTTTGGATAGAAGTCCCTTGTGATGAACTCCATAGCTTGCGATACCACATGTTATCATCCCGACTTCACCCTCCAGCTTGGGCATTTCTTTCTCACTGCATATTACTTCGCATCCTCAACACATAACATTGGGTTTACTATGCTTTTGTATTACAAAGCGTGAATAAGGTTGATGGTATTATTGACACTACCAGAAAAATGGGCAAAGGCTACGAATTTAATCCGTAGCCATAGACCTATGGCTACGGATTTAATCCGTAGCAGAACTATCGTCGTAGGTGCCGAGTCAAAAGGTCTAAAATCTATGGCTACAGATTTCATCCGTAGCCATAGCTTATAATAGTTACGGATCTAATCCGCAACAAATATGATCTATGGCTACGGATTAAATCCGTAGCAAGATCGCCGTCGTAGGTGCCTAGCAAAAGGTCTAAAATCTATGGCTACGGATTTAATCCGTAGCCATAGCTTATAATAGCTACGGATCTAATCCGTAGTAAATATTTTTATAGCCAATAGCACCTTTAGCTACGGATATTATTGCTAGATAAAAGTAGTATTAGATCCGTAGCAATATGTGGGATTTTATAACAGCTTCGGTTGTTAGATTACCAGCTACGGTTAATATCCGTAGCGATTGCCTAGAATAAAAAAATTTTATATTCATTCATTCAATTACCACCTGCATAATCATTCATTCATTCATTCAATTATCACCTGCATAATCATTCATTCATTCAATTACCACCCGCATAATCATTCATTCATTCATTCAATTACCACCTACATAATCATTCATTCATTCAATTACAATCCTTCATTTAATCAAAAGAAAGTGAGCATAGAGAGTGAATGACATCTACTGTTTTTCCTGGTCATCGAGGAGTTGTTCCTGTGGCCCCGCCGCAAACTAAGCTTCCACCACACTTGATGCCTTCTACTATTTTTCCACAATAAAAACAGTTTGCACAATAAGAGAAATTGAGGAGAAAGATAAGAATAGAAGGTTATGTGTTACATGGAATGAATGGAATCTCCAGAGCATTTGATTCCTTCCCAGCTTTCTCCATAGGGGTCACCACCAACAAAATACCATCCAGTGAGTTAGGGTGGGAAGTTCATGGAGATGTAAAGGCCGTGCAATGAGAAAAGAGAAGGGGTAACTCAGGAATTCCATTTGATCTGCTGAGTGGAAGTGTTAGAATTTTTGTACTAAGAGAAAGAAAGTGTGAGAATTCCATTTGGTCTTTAGGCATTATTATGCACAGTATTCTCTGGGATTTTAGTTTCTAACAATGTTGCTTTATTTCTCTTCTTCTTCTTTTTTTTTTTCTTTTTTTCTTTTTTTTTTTTGAAAGCATAACAAGTATTCCATTTCATGAAACATGAAAGCAAAGAAGTTTCACTCAAAACAATCTTAATATGGAAGTTGTACAGTATCTTCCTCAAGAAGAGAATTCCCTCCCCTAGACATTAGATTTGGGCCTTATTCAATGATACAAACTGTTTATACCAAATGCTTGGTAAGCATAACGTCACCTGAATCAGAAGAGCTGGCATCCACGATGGGTAGAAGCTTCTTCATCTCATTCTGGCTGATCTGGCTTTAGTTGACCTTTGTAAATAATCGTCCTGCAAAATCAGAGCTATCTAGTTCTAGTAAACTCAAAAACTATAACAGCTTCAGAAAATGGAAGAAAAAAAACATAACTCCTCTTTGTTGAAGTAGGTTTTGAGTGAAATAAGAATTGGTGGAAATGAAATATTCTTTCGTTTGTATGTTTTCAAACCAATTTTTATAAGGAAGTGATTTTATTTTCCCAATGATGGGCCTAGTGTTCATTTTATGATGAGCTAATGTGGAAATACCAAGGTGTTTTGTAAAGGCTGTTACGTAATGGTAATGGTGGCAGCTGTTAATGGCCGTTATGGAAAAAAAAAACCCCCGTAATAGGCCCGCAATGCTCGTAATGGCCGGCCAATACAGTTTTTTTTTTCCATAAAAGAGGGGGCCCATAACAGTTGTTACAACCTGTATCATAACGGTGAATACCTTGGGAAATACACATGGTTAAGCTTGACTAACAATGGGTTCAACATGGTAGTACACGTGGAGCCCAAAATGTGTATGATCGACTAGCAATGGGTCCCACATTGAATCACCTAATGATGAGCCCAACATGGAAATAGTCAGGGTTTTGATTGACTCACAATAGGCCCCATATGGTTAAGATCACCAACTATGGGTCCCATGTGGAAATGCAACTGAATAGGATCAACTAACAATGGGACCCTCCTAGCTAAGATCATCTCATGGTAGGCTCTATGTGGAAATACTGATGGTTAGGATTGAATAAGGATGGGCCTACATGTGTAAAACCATCTAAATGCTGCAGGAGACAAAGCAAGGGTGAGGCGGGGAAGGAGAAGAAACATAAATTTTCCTTTGAAGTTATGAAATTGTATTTCTTAAGCTTTAAAATGGAAATTGGAAGGGACCACTTTCCTGAAAGTTTTAAAAAATAGGAATTGATTTTCCATGGAAATTTTGGGGAAAAAAAATCACACACACATAAAAAGGGAAATTTTATTTCTGCCGGAAATTGATTTCCAATTGTCAATTTCAACAAATCCAAACATGCCCAATTGTAAATATATATTCTCAACCTGCCAAGTTCACAATCATGCAACTCACATAGTTCCTTTTTTTTTTTTTAATAAATCATTCAGACTGAAGATGAAGTACACCATGAGGATGAAAGGATTACATCACTCCAAAAGATGAAGTAACATACGATTCAAATGGTGGCGAAAAGGTAGGAATAAGGGTAGATATTCATCATCTTATTAAAATGAATACCTGGTATGCTATTGGCATGACTTGTAATGGTTCCATAAAGCTTGAAATTTAAGATGCAGCATAAGACTATATTTATATGCTAGAAATATTCATTTACGATGCACATGGATGCACAAGTGATTTGGATGAGGAACATTCAGTTTGACATGAAGAAATAAACATGTCTAAGAATTCAAAATGAGGAAGTAGTCCTGATCATGTCTACATTCCTTCTGGAAAAAAAATAAAAAACTATGTGCATATTATTACACAGTCAATGGAGAATCGGGATGTAAAAGGATCCGAAAATGTCATGCCCTATTATATGCATGCCTAGCAGAAACAGCTAAGTAGATCAACTTGAGCTATGCATGTAAATAGAGTAAATAGACTATTGATAAGGAATGCAAATATGATAGAATGCAAAATGGCCTGATACATTCCAACATTCTTCTGAAAATTCAAGTAGCCTAGAAAAGAAACTTTCCCAACCCGCCATGTTCTACTTGTGGTCCACATCTAATCATAGAAGAATGAAAGAAAGAAGAAAAGAATTGAAATTCTTAGATTATAAAGAAGCCTTTTTTGTGGCTTTGATGTTTCAACGAAATGAAATTAGATGATATTCTACTTCAACATGTTTTGTTTTGACTTCTCTTTCAGTTGACACAATCATACAACTCCAATATTGTGACATTTTTTAAAGATAAACCAAAAATCATTAAGAAAAACAGGACAAAAAGAAAAGAAAAGAAAGACTCCATTTCATGTCAAACAAACACATTAGAACTTCATACGTGGGTGGTTACACTTCTACATATGTTTGTAGGAGGCAGGGTATATAACTGAAGGTGGTGGTTGTATAACCATCTAATGGAGCTTAGAGATGCCATATCAAGTGAACTGCCCAACACAAAACATGCATTTTATATTTGGGATATCATGTCCAAGCTTTCAGTTGGTTTTCTCATCTTCTTGGATCACAGTATGATGCTTTTGAATCGAGTTTCAAAGGCTATACAACTTGGGGAGTGTTAAAGAGTTTGAGCATCAATGGTAGCAAATGGCTATTCGGTTTGAACTTAGTTTAAATAGACATGTTGCCTTTCTTTTCTCTCATATCGAGCATTATGGGCATTACCATACTTACAGGATCATTTTTTTTGCCGGACTGAAACAATTGAGCAATCGAAATCAATACATATGTTCTGCAAGAACTATTGAGTGTGCAAACACATTTGAAAGACCTTGTTACGTAGTAAATATGAGAAAACATTGCCTTGTTTCCTTTTCATGAGTTTTGCTAAACTCACCCGGATCTCTGTGTAACACTACATATGTTGTGTATGAGACATCCACGGTTGTGTTTGGCCTCATTGTTTCGACAACCTGCCCGAAAATCAGTCCGATTAAATATTTGAGTAGAAAAACAGGCAACAGTCCAATTCTTGTGTACATGTGGCCTGCTTGATGAATGATCACTTCATTTTTGGTCTAGGTCACCTACACAATGGGGCAACCTGGTGCAGGTCTTGGATGTTCCATGCATCTGCATATAGTGGCACACGTGGTGTTAAACTGAACTGTCTTTCAATGACACGGAATGGACCATTATCAAGTTTTTGTTTTTAAAATTTTTGTAGGTGGGTATCATCGTTGATTCCAGAAATCAGAATTTTCATGGTAATGTTTTCTGCACTCAACTAGAATTTTCATGGTAAATGATGATTCAAAGGGAGATCTATATGAATCATAATCTTAGCTGAGATTGTCTCACCATGTCCCTCCCATAATATAAACAAAGCAGACATTGACTCATCATCTCACCTTTGTCCATAAGGTCTTTTCCTCCTAAGCAACCTTTCAACCAAAAAAAATTCCAAAATCAATCCAATAACAACACAACAACCAGCTACGATGCGACGATTGCTCCAGCTAATAGCCCATTGTCACCACCTACATCAGGTGCAAAGTCCACATGGAGAAAAGATCAGATATCATGACAAGGAAGGCTATGAAAAGAGAAAAGATCAAATCTTCATGTCCAAGGATGTAGAACGATATATGAAAGGAAATTCACTTTTTACTATGAGATGTATACGTCGTTTCCTAACAGTAAAAGAGTGCATCCAGAGGGTGGGAAACACCTCTCACTTTCATCTAAACTCAACAGTTGATAAAAAAAATTTCATGACAACATAAAAAGATGAAATTTTGAAACAGAAGTGGCACCCTAAATAAAGGCTTTCAGCTATTGGAAACCACCATTGGTTGCATAAAGTGACATGAGGCACATAAAGTAGATAACAACAATGAAGACTCCATGACAGCAAAGCTCAATTTTAAAAGCAACTAATATGGAGAACAACTAAGATGTGGTTTTTTTTTTAACATGACAGCCATCTAAACTAGCCTTCTAAAACTTGGAGCATCTTAAGAATCAGGAAATGGGAAAAGATCTTTACCTGTCAATAGATGAGACTGTCACAGACATCCAACTACCTATCCACATTTTTTGCCCACTTTTTGAAAAACTAGCATTAATAGAAACTTAAATTTGCATGGAAATTTATACCCAAACTCCTTGTTGAGGCTGTTAGCAACAGTAATGACAGCTCTTCCTCCTCCATACTTCTTGTTGAAATCATCCTTAACCCGCTCCAGGAAGGCAATGGGAATTTGTCTACTAGCTGACTCAACTGCAACTACACAGTAGACTGTAACATCCAACAAGATAAAGTGAATAAATAAATAAGTGATTAGGCTCAAGGCACTTAACCATAAACTCAAATTTACAACTCAAGGTCAGCTCAAAACTCATCACAAATGGCAGCCTTCACTACGAGAATCACAAAAACATATGCTAACAAAGTGAAGTGTCAACTGACAGTGGGGTTGACGAGTTCCCTAAAAAAGGTGTCCATCCTCCCCTACAGGCCCACCCTCACTACAAAATCCCAACTGACAACCCTTTATGCCCAACATCCATCCAGCCAGATTGGCCAATTGGCTGCTTCCATCCCCCAAGACTTGTAACTGCACTAGGATTGTTACCACACCACATATAGGTGTGGTCTGCATTCCAGTTTGCTAACTTGTCTTGAATGCCACAAATTCTCAAATCAAACTCAGTGACTGACTATAGTAAAACATAGAATGGGAAAACAGATGTGCGGGGTATCATTCTTGCTTGTGTTCATCTTTCTAATCAAATTTCTAAGAATCATGTGACTGAAGATGATTAGGATCTCATTATTGGAGCTGCTCTCCCTCTGATTTTAACATGTTTTCTAACATTAGTCCATGCAACAATGGTAGGAAATGAAAAGAATTCAAGAAATAACCACAACTCTACCATGTTAATAACAACTTGGCTCTTTGGTCTACTTTAGTAAATAACAGAGTTTGTGATAAGTTGAAGAAAATGAAAGCGACCCTAATAGCCATATTTTGTTTTTTTTTTTTTTCATTTTAATTAAAGAAAAGAAGCCCAAAACTATAAAACAGAAACCCAAAGCCGCGCCAATTACCATTTCTTTCCTGCTATTGTACCACATATATAGGATATTCGATCAATGAAAAAGTGGGCCATACGTTGACAATCACCTGGTAAAAAAATCATGTTGCTCAATTCATGGAATGGGATATAATGTCAAAACCAATGGAACACTGATGGAATGACTCAAGTGTACCAGTGGAGCCCGCCTGATAAGTGGATCAGCCTAATTTTCATACAAGGTGATAATCTTGGTGTGACCCACCCTTTTCATGGATGGGATATCTAGGTGGGCAAGAAATGACTACTGCTGTATGTGATTATTTCATAAAAAACTGTTGTAGTCGCCCTACTTTGGTAAATTTCAAACCAACCATGAAAATAAGGGACTTTAACATACTCCACTCCTAATGGATCTCCGGATTAATTACTCAAACATTAAGGTAATATGAACCATGAACTTGTACCTTATCAGATCACGACATGTGAGTGATGACAACTCGGGAAAGTACAGTGACCTCATCAAGCCCATGCAATGAATCTATCAGGTGCATCCGCAACGATGCTGGCCCTTTGGCCATGTCCAGCCCCACCTCACCAGCTACACCAAATATTGAAAGTGCGAGAAGCTGTGGCTTCGAAAGCATCTAATGGGTTAGCTGCAACAATGCAGCAATGAGGGCCGTAATAACACACCCGATTCTGTTGTTATCCGATGCATCATGGCCACACCATTGTGTGATTTGACCATGCATTGTCCGTCCGTCGGTAATGATGTCAACAGCTCCGGATACATCGCCACTATAGCCCTCTGGATTGAGCTAGGGACTTTCTTCGCTTCAACCGCATCCAGTGTTCCATGGGAGCTGTCCACCCCCTTCATAATAGTAAGTCAGAATTGTCATACACAGGGTAATAAATTGAACGCTAGAATACAATCAGCTAACCCAACCTGAAACATTGAAAGTTGAGAGAAGCATGGCTAAAAAATCAGCTTGCTAACATGGCGTAACTTCAACAGAAAAGATTTAAAATACTACTATTGTGCATGAAAATAATTCATTAGCGTTGGTCAAAGGAAAGGGGAGGTCCAGATTCCGGGATGGAGCCGTATGACACGAGTGTCATGTATGGTTCCTTTGAGAAGGGTGTGATACCACCACTTATAAGGCCCGATGAGCAGTCCATGAAGCTGCATCCCTGCACACCTGGTCCATGCACATCACTCACTCCAGGAGGTTGGCCGCCTATCTTAAATCTTCCAATTTCCAAGAAGATACCTGTTCTCTTATGTGTGAATGGATGCAATGCTCATATGGGTTCATGGCTGCAGTAAATGGAGGCATAATTCACCATTCTCAACTGAGTTGCATAATCACTGTCAGTAGCTACTGGACTGTGCTATGTGGGCCCCAACATGATGTAGTTTTTTTGTTCATTCAATTTTCCAGGTTATTTTAGGGCACCGGCCCAAAAATGAGGCAAATCCAAATTTCATGTGGACACTTTTTAGGGCCACACAAGTTTTGGATGAAGCTGATATTTGTGTTTTCCTCTCATTCATGTCCTCGTGACTTGATCAACAGGTTTGATGGCAAATAAACATTACAGTGGGCCCTAGGAAGATTTTCTTTGGGGCTAACTGTAATGTATGGATTTTATCTACATTATCCATTTATTTTTAGATCGTTTTAAGATATGAACCCAAAAATAAAGCATTTTCCATTCAAGACACGAGAAATCAACCTTTTCTTTTGCCCCAACAATTAATCCCCCTAGCGAGAAAATCTTTGTAGCATTTTCTCTGTAATTTCTACACAATAATTATACAATAGCAACTTGTAATTACTGATTCTTGAGAAATCGAACATTTCTAAAATCTTTGCATCGAGTTGAGGAAAATAAGTTTAAAAACGGATATTCTTTGGGTTTTCACTTATATGAAATTCTTCCGGTGGACGATCCTTCTGCTTGGCTGATGGATGGGTCACTACTTGCTAACAAATATCGGTGGGGGCGAAAGACGTGGGAGTTTGGACTTACGCTCCCTTGGGTAAGGGTAAATGGCAGCCAATTCTCTAACGCGGGGTAGAGCAGCTGGTGGTATGGGAAGCGACGCATGCTCCTTCCTATACTCAACTTGCAAAAGAATAATATGTCAGATCCATTAAAGTAGGCCCAGCTTTGTAGTACTCAGAAATTGTAATTCTCTGACTTATCATGGCCTACATTGGATTGTTAAAACAGGGGCTCACTACATTGTGGGGTCTCATCAGACTTCGGGTCAGATCCAAGCCTTCCACCAACGGCAAAGTCGGGGGCTACTATTTTTATTAACAATCTCATTCTAAAGTCCTCCTCCCTCCTCCTTTACCCGGGCTTGGGACTAGCAATGCAAGGAGTTGCATTAGCGGAGTTAAAAAAAGGCTTAGGCTCCATTTGGTTTGGAAAAAAAATATATTCATAAATACTAATGTGATGAGCAAATGGAGCCTAAGACTATAAATAAGTTCATATATAGAGTACAAAATTCATTCAATATTTAAAAAAAAAAAAAAATCAAATAACATCTAGTGTAACTAGAAAGAACATGTAGACTATAACCATGTTGAACTATAGAGTGCCAAATTAGTTCAAAATTAAGAAACCAACAAGCCAAACATCATATAAAGTAACTAAAAAAATATGCACACTACACATGTTCAATTATAGAGTACCAAGTTTGTTTAATATTGAATTCTCAAAGCCTCTTTCCCCCATTGCACAAATGATCCGAGACCGGCCTCTCCAAGTGTAGATGCGAACCCATCTTCTTTCCACAAAGGAGCGCCAGGTTGTATAACCTCAGTCAGGACAACAACAAAAGCTCCATCCTCCAACGGTTCGAAATGGACAGTTGCATTTGGATTAACTTCGTGTACTTGACCACGAGCAACTACACCACGTTTTCCAAAGCCAAGCAAGTCTCATTTCTTACCGATACATATAATATTCGGCTACATTTAAACATAAAATGGCATTGGTATTGTTAGCGTTTATGATATAATTGAAAGCTCAATACAGTAAAAAATTCATACTTGCATACTGACGATGCTTGAGTAGATTTAGCGACTGCTGGTGATGAGACATTTTGATTATATTGTCCCTCTTTCTGTGTATCCACCCATATTTTCTTTATCTCTAAAAACTCTTGAGTTAGATCGGCCAATGATTTCTTCATCTTAGATATATCTTGAGTTAGGCTCTCTTTTTCTTTTGTCACATTCTCTACCTTTGAAAGAGCAGGGGCTGACTTCTTCAGTACTGTCTTGCTTATTGAGCAACCTAGACCCTGCATTCACCCTCTACTATCAGAACCAACCAACTGTAAAACATTGTAAATCAAGTTATTAGGATATTCATAATTACCATAAAACTTAAGTAATTTAAAATTTTATTAGTACCTCACTAAGGGCATCATCCACACCAGTCATCCTAGAAGCATGATTGCTACTATAGAGCTCATCTAGTTTTTCCTGTAAAAAAATAGAAATGAGTTTAAAATAATTCAAAGTTATACATAAGCTTTTCATAAGGCTACTAGTTAGTGGTACGAGGGATCGATGCACTTACAGCAAGGTCAGGATACTGGACAACTTTGTCCTTTCTTGTATGGGCTTTTAAGTAGACTTCACATCTACCTATCTCAGCATCAGAGGTAAGATTCCTCTCCATCACCTGTGGCACATTACATATCGTTCAACTACACATCATTAATAGAGTTAGATGAATGATAATTCAATTTTAAACTATAATATCTATTTTTAAATACATACCATCTTATGGCGAGTAACAGCCATGCTGCGCCTCCTAAGACAAGCAGGTCCTTTTAGCTTGGCCCGATTGACTTTATTCCTTGCGCTTGCCTCTTGAATTCCTCGTTGGTACGTTGATCCACAAAGACCCTCCAATCCTCCATAGGGATACGGGGGGGGGGGGGGGGGGAAGGACCATCTCTCACGGCAACAGGATCCTTGTTTTTAATATATTTTGTAGTCAACATTTTCTTGTATCTCCTCCACGCTTTATTAATGCGTTGTGTAACGTAATCAAGACTTGCATCCCAACATTGACCCTCAAACTCATAAAACTGTGACAATCTTGTTGTGACCATATGAATGTGTTCGAGAAGGCACCTGGCGAAAGTCCGGGTATATGATCGGGATATGAGAACGAGTTAGGACACCGACGTGCGATGCAAAGTCTCTGTGGTCGAAACAGTCCTCATTTGGTTGCCCAAATTCATTCGTCTTTAGGACTTTTTTCCTTTCAAGGTTGCACAAGTAAAGAGACCCCCCTAGTAATGCCTCTCTTTCTAGATGAAGCAGAAGCTGGCACAATTATATAAAAAAGAATAACAGTTATATATACACATCATTGATTACCGCCAATATATAAGGAAAATGAAATTTACATATCTAATTAAGGAGAAGTATCTTATTACCTTCAGTGTTGCTTGCATCTGCACTCCCAAGCAACTGCGCACCCAATACCTCTGGTTGTAAAGCCATGTGCCTATTTCTTCACTAAAATGAAAAAAAAAACACTAATGGTTAAGAAATAATTTAGATCACAGATAAAGAACAAATAATTCACTATATTATCCAAACCTTGATGAGATTACCTCCAATTAATATCGTTTTGTTACATGCTTAGAAAATATAAATAATTCAATAGATTCTCCTTGATCGTTTTCTTTTCTTTGTTTTCTCGACTACAACACTAACGTCTTCAGGTTCATTGAATATCAACTCATCAACAATTGCTAATGAGGTGAGATCAGGTCCTGCATCGGCATTACTTACAGCTTTTAATCGTTCTGATAGAACGCACGTCTCTTCTTCGACAAAAATCTTTTTTGGAACCTCCAAGACCACATGCCATTCAAGATTTTTTGGATCTCTGGATTAGAAAACTTGCATGGCATGCTCTGCAAGAATGAAGGGCTCGTCACCGACTTTGTCTGAACTGTAAAGACTGGACAAATTTACTAATCTCAGATTCTCTTCGACATCAAAAGAAACACCATGATGTGTCACTTTCACCCAATCACACTTAAATAGGATGGGCTTGTACCCTGTTCGGTACTCCAATTGGATAATTCTACGAAGGACTCCATAATAAGGTTGATTTTCATCCACTGTATTCATATCCTTAGCACTCAATCGGAAGGTTGTCATACCCTCTGTCATAACCCCACTGTTTTGGTTCGTTTTATTCTCCTCATAATCCTTAGTAACAAAGAGGAAACCATTAATACAATACTTATTGTATTGCATAGAAAAAGCTAAAGGTCCTCTCACTATGTCTTTAAATTCTTTATCATCAGATTCAATGAACTCTAGTTGCCTCTTCAACCAAGGTATGAATTCATCCTCATTAGGCACCCTGTTGGTCCTCTTGTAGCATCGCTGCAAGAAATCTTTGTGCTTCCTGATATTCGATAACATTGTTATATTAAAATCGCATAAAGTAAGAAAATATATATATATATATGAGCTTATTGTACATACCCTTCCCACTCATCGTAGCTGGGATGACTCTTCATTACCCATGTACGAGCTTGTTCATATTCGATACCCACTAGGATCACACTTTGACCCGAACCTACTGGACCAACATCATCATCATCATGGTCATCATCAACGATATCTTGCAACTTACATAGTCCTGGAATGAACCATTTTTCCAGCTTTTCCAATAGATTTATTTTCTGTTTTCCTTTATATTGGTTGAAGAATATAACTGTCTCCTCTTGAATGTACTGCTCTGCAATACAACCCTCAGGTCGTGTCTTGTTACAAACATAGGCCTTAAATGTCTTCATGAACCTGACAAAGTTAATGATACATTATATATACATGTAAATGTAGATGTTAAACTGATTTATTCTTTTTAAGCTCATAACGTACCTTTCGAATGGATACATCCATCGATAGTATACAAGACCACATATGTGAGCCTCGTAAGCCAAATGGATTGACAAATGCATCATAATGACAAATATTGATGGTGGGCATATAGTCTCAAGTTGACATAACGTCCTAGCCATGCCTCTGTCAAGAGTAAGGAGCGTTTGAAGGTCTACAGTTGTTGAGCACAAGACATTAAAGAAGGTGCAAAAGCTTGTACTTATATGGCGAATGACCTTCCTATCCTTGAATACATGCTGGATGAGAACTGGGAGCAGATGTTGCATCAACACATGGTAAGAATGAGACTTCATTCCCTTTAAATCCATGCAATCTTCCTTTACAATGGTCTTCCAATTTGCACTAAAATCGATCGGAACACGCAACTCATGCAAAGTCTGGATGAAAAACTTTTTCTCTTCTTTTCTTAGACAGAAAGGACCTTGTTTCCGAATCACCTTACCATTGTTCTTTTTCAGCCATATACACTTCTTAATTCCCAATTATTTCAGGTCCCTGCATGCATTAGCACCATCCTTGGTTTTGCCAGGCGTGTTCAACATCAAGGCAACAAGGATTTCACATATGTTTTTCTCAATATGCATAACATCAAGATTGTGACGCATGGGAATATCTTTCCAATACGCCAGATTAAATAATATAGACCGTTTAAAGAACCACGGTGATTCAACATCATCCGCTAGCTCTTGTTGGCCTCCATCAGTACTCCTTATATTACTCTTTCTAGTCTTCCCCCACTGTATATTCAAGTTTGCGGTTTGTCTTTTGACCTCAATCCCATCCAGATGGATAGGTTGATGTCGTATCTCCACCTTCTTATTGAACATGCTAGCACTTGTGTCCTTCCTAGCCGGTTCTGACATTGGCAACCACCGTCTGTGGCCCATATAAACATGTTTCTTTTCATATTGGAGTCGCAAAGAATCTGTGTCGGGACCACATACAGGACAACCATACTTACCCTTGGTCCTACAACCAGAAACGTTATCATATGCCGGAAAGTCATGGATTGTCCAGAGCAGAACGACACGCATGTTGAATTTGTTCTCATGGTATGCGTCAAACATTATGACCCCTTTTCGCCATAACTCTTGCAGTTCATCAATTAATGGCTGCAAATAAACGTCAATCTCCTTTCCCGGTTGTCGCGGTCCCTCAATGAGCAAAGTCAACATAGTAAACTGAGGTTTCATGCAAAGCTTTGGTGGAAGGTTATACGTCACACACATAACGGGCCATGAACTATACGACATACTGAAAGAGCCGAATGGGTTAAACCCATCTGTAGCCAGGCCCAATCGAACATTGCGAGGTTCAGCTGAAAAATCTGTATACTTGTCATCGAGATTCTTCCATGTAATAGAATCAGCCAGATGCTCCATCTTTTCATGTTGAAATTTCCTAGCTGAGTGCCAAGACATTTCTTTCGCCAACCATGGCACACTGAACATTCTTTGTAGCCTTGGTGTTAATGGAAAATACCTTAACACCTTCGCAGGTATTTTAGATTGTTTTCTCTGAGAATCCATTTTAGTCTTGAACCTGGAACTTTTACAATTTGGACAAATGGTTTTCATCTCGTTCTCTCTCCAGTATAAGATGCAATCATTTGGACAAGCATGGACTTTCACATAATCAAGACCCAACTTTGTAATGATCTTCTTCGCTTGATATGTATTAGTTGGGGCTTTGTTACCAGAAGGTAACACCTTCTTTAGTAGTTGAAGGAGCTCTGTAAAGCGTTTTACACTCCATCCATGATTCACCTTTAATTTGAAAAGCTGTACAATGAAAGTCAGCACGGTGAAATCTTGGGCCCCAGGGTATAGCTCAATCATCGTGTCTCGTAGATTTTCTTCAAACTCAATAGTTTCATTTTCTCCAAAGACGCCTTCGACTACAGGGGTCACATTCGGCTCATCCTGTACAACTTCATCTAGGTTATTACCACCAAGTTCTTGAACGATCGTGTTGTGCAACTCATTTAAGTTCGGGACACTATGATATTGTTGGGAACTTGATTCACGTACAGAATACTTTGGTGATACATGCTCCCCATGCATGTTCCAAACCCTATAGCTTGGGTCGAATCCATTTTTCATTAAATGTATTTCCATATCATCATAAGAAACCGGAAAACATGCACATCTACAAGTGGTGCATGGACAAGGAACGGATTCTCTACCAGGAAGGTTTTCTTGTGCAAACTTTGAAAAACTTCTGATTCCAGAAAGAAAACGTGGGTCTGGGAAACTTAGTGTCATCCACTCCCTATTCATTACACCCGGATCTCGATTAACTAAGGGGTCCATTTTCAACCTGCACCTTACCAAAAATTAAAGTTGAAAATTAGCCTCATGTTCCATCCTCCTCAAAAGTTGGAAATGAAGGAAGTGTTATCAGATGATTGAACCCATATAGATATTATCTACCAAATACAATGTATTAAGGAGTTTGCAATCATTGTATTTTTACAACAAATTAATAATTATGCTAACATTTTGCTCTACCCAATGTGGTTTCTGTGAAACCACTACAATGAGATATTTCATAAAAAGTCTCTTAATAGAGAAAATATATATTGCAAGACGAGTCAATATTGGGGAAACATTGGAGGAATAGAGGAAACATTAATAATAATAATTTTATTATTATTTTTTTTTATAAAGTGTGGAAACCTGTTTCACATTGACCGGAATGCAGGAAGTACATGAAAGTGGCTCCAAATGGCAAGTGTGCTCTTTTGTTCATTATGAAGACATGTGCTCGTCACCTTCCATTTGATCCAATGACCATGCTACTCAATGCAAACTTACTTCAAACACACCCTCAAAGTGTCTCCATAAACTACCTTTTGGTAGATATGGCTTAAATGCTTTGTAGGTTTAATGTTTGTACCAACCGTTTGAACCATTTTTCCCATGACCTAGTTACAAAAAAAAAAAAGTTACAGGACTGACTATTGTTATACCAATCAAGTGATCTTGATCGTCGATTTAGTATGATTAGGAACACTCCACTAATTAGGCCTTACCTTGGATTACCATGGTGCTCAAGGACTTCAATATGACAATCTTAGCCATCCAATATATGAAATGTGACTATCAAATTCTGAGTGTTTTGCGATGGAACTGATTAAATGAGGATTTAGTTTTGTTGGGAAAATAGGTTTAGTTTTTTCCTGGTTTGTTCAATATTTTCATTACTTAGTTCTACCAATCCAATGTTTATTTTGGAACAGTAAATTGTAATGATAATGAAACCATGCAATGTTACTACAGATCTGGTTCTTGACATTTTTATGCACCCGGTGAAAGTGGAATGGCAGAGTTTTCTTGGGTGCCATTAAAATAAATCTATTTCTGATGATATAATCTTGTTTTATGATGTCAATAGGCAACGGGTGGATAACTTAAGGATAATTGTTAGAAGGTTTAAAATAATGTCGGACCCAAAAATCAACTAACTCAAAAAAGAAAAATGATGAGGATTCGCACGAGGGAGAAGGATATGAGCACTGTCACAGGGAATTTTGGATGCAAGGCTTGTTGCCTTCCAAAGACTTACCCTGGCTTACCCCTATGCATCGGCCTGTTCATTTGTGGGATGACATGGCAGAATAAATTAAATTAAATTAAAAACACATCCTTTTTTTAAGCCCCTTGGGAAAAATCAAAACCTTTTTTTCCATACAACCACACCCAACCAGTAACTCCACGATCTAGGTAGAGACAAAAAAAATCACATCTGCATATTTTAGTAAATCAAAGCAAAAAAAAATAACAACCAACATCCCATGCCAGATTTTATATAAGAAACAAATCCAATCCTCATTTTCAAACAAAACTGAAACAATAACCTTAATATTTCACAATCGGGATAAAAAAATGCAAACCAACAGCCAATCCTATCCACATCTTTCGACAAATTGAAGCAATAAGCTGCGAGATCTAATACAAAACACCTCAAATCAAGCAAAAAGAAATCCGGTATCATAGATCACATAAATCACCAGATTCTAACCAGAGAAAAAGGGGGGAAATGAGATCAAATGATTCCAACCATGGAAATTAAGGAGAAAAAAAAAACCTTGCAAAGTTGAGATCTTCTTCTCCTTCTCCTTCTTATTCTCCTTCTTACGGCGAAAGGGGGTTTTGAAGATTGAGAGATGGGTTTTGAGAGGTTTGCTGCGCGCAGGAGAAAGGGTGGACCGAGATGGAGAGGCTGAGCGCGTGAGGGAGAGTGTGAGATCGAGAGAGGGCGAGGGAGATGGAGAGGCTGAGTGCGAGAGAGAGATTGAGAGATGGGTTTTAGGAGCTTTACTGCATGCGGGAGAAGAGGGCGCAGACTGATTTTGGATTTGGGAGGGTGCATTTAGTTTTAGGAGGGGCGCATGACGGACGACCCATAAATCATTTGGGTTTTAGGATAGTGGGGCCCACCGTGATGTATTTTATTTATCCACTCCGTTCATTAATTTTAAAATATTATTTTAAGTATTTATGAGAAAAATGAGTCAGATCAAAGCTGTAAGAAGACCACACAACATATTAACCATAGAAATTTAATTTTTATTATTTCTTATGGTGTGGTCCACTTAGACCCTTAATCTACATAATTTTTGGGCTCATCGATTGAAATTGTATATCAAAATTTATGGGCAGCTTAGATAAAAAAAAATATATTCCAATGGGCCCCATGGAGCCCCTTAAGCAACATCAATATGTAATAAGGGTATGGGGAAGATGTAGGTTTTAGCTACGGATCTATTATGTTTTAGCTACGGATTAAGTCCGTAGTTTAATTACTATGGATTTAATCCGTACCCAAAAACTTTCAAAGTCAGCGCCCTTTGCTCGATTTTTTGGTAGTGTGACTCGCCAGGATCTGCATATTGCATTACATCCACGACATATGGCATTTGAGTTACTATATTTTTGCATTTATATGGACTAGATGAGGCTGATGGTATTCATGGCTTATCAAGAATTGCATATTGCATTGCATCCTTGTCATATGATATTCGGCTCACTATGACTCCGCATTGCATAGTCGATCTGCATTGCATACTCTGATATTGTATGACTTATAGAATTGTCAATATTCTGCTTATGCTAATATTATATGCTTGGCACAATGTTTACGCACACACGTACACCACCCTCTAAGCTTCTTTGTAAGCTTATGCACGACCGTTGCGTGCAGGTGACGCTAGGTTGTGGTGCATTGAGGAAGGACCGTGCGTCGAGCTTGTGGAGATTTTCTTATTCATGTATTTCCCTTTTCAGCACTGTAATCAAATGTTCATATTAATGGATATGTGATGATGATGTTGCCTTTGTGATTTGGGTACACTTGTGGTTATGCTCCTTTACAAAAAAAAACATTGAAAATCCTCCTTGTAGGATCCCAAGATCAGAATCTGGCGTATGGGGGCTGGAAGCCGAGAATGGGGTACTACGGAGGCTGTCGATGCCGGATTCAGCGATCGGGAATTTTGTGAGCCCGGTTTCTGAATTTGGGGCATGACACATCATAAACATTATCATATACATCATGATCAAATCAACATCACAATTGGGCCTCACACCAGAGTCTCATATATATCACAGTGGGCCTCACCTCATAGGCCTCAAATACATTGTAACGGGCCTCTCCAAATAGGCCTCATCACCAGGGCCTCATATATATCACAGTGGGCCTCACCACATAGGCCATATATACATCACAATGGCCTCATCATATGGGCCTCACATACATCACATTGGGCTACATCCCATGCTCCTCGTATACATCTCATTGGGCCACATCCCATGGGCTTCATATACATCACATTGGGTCTCATACAAGGGTCTCATGTACATCACCATGGGCCTCATATAAGGGTCTCATAAAACAGCCCATGGTCCATACAATAACTAGAAAATAAATGGGCATCATCCACAATATTCCACACATCATGTTGGGCCTCAAACAACGGTCTAAAGCCTAAATACATCAAAATGGGCTATACAAGGGGGCAGCCCATGGCCCAAAAATATCATAGCCAAAGAGAACATCCTACTCATGCATTATGTTGGGCCTCATGGGCAACCCATATGCCCTAATTAAATAGCCAAGGCATAACCAACATCCACCAATGCGAGCTTTATAAATCAGCCCAAAACTAGGCAAGTTAGATGGGCAACGAAGATTCAACCACATACATCATATTGGGCTTACAATCAGCCCACAAGGCCTAGCACAATGGATGGGTAGTACTAGCATGTGGAGTGACACTAAGGCTAGACGTCCAGCCCATCTGGGCCTGCCTAGATGTCCAAAAATCTGGACAGCATGGTCCTCAAACAATGAGATGGTTAGTGGGCCGCGCAAGGCATATACGAGGTCTACAATCACACAGAAACACAGGCATAGAGAGTACTCAAAACAACCTCAATCTGGTGGGCCACACTACTTTAAAACAATCAACTAGATGTAGAATTATCTAGGCCTTTGCTAGACATCCAGCCCACCCAACTTACTGGGGTCTAGTAATTACATTATTTGGGGAAGATGATTAATTCATGATTAATACATTATCGCAATGGGCCCCGCCAGATGGAAACATGGATAGAACTCATAAAAACAAGGTTGACCTGCAGCTGAACTGCAGGTCCAGCAACACCCGAATCAAATTGGGCGTCCATAGGGCCCGGACGGCTAGGCCATAACAAGCACATGGTGGGCCCCAACACTAGACGTCCCACTAAGGAAGGGCCAGGTCCGAGTGGGCCACACAAAATGGGGGAAACGGCTAGTCACAACACATCATCAAAGTGAGCTATATGGGACAACCCTTAACCCAGAAAATAAATGGGCAACAAGGTCAATATACACATCAAGGTGGGCCTCACAGATCAGCCCTACGGCAAAAAAAAAAAAAAAAAAAAAAAAAAAAAAAAAAAGTGGACAGAGTGCCTACAATACATGCATCAAAGTGGGCTTATTGCAACACGAAATGGGCCTCACACAAGGGCCTAATGAAATAGCTCATAGCCCTCATGATGGCTGGAAAATAAATGGGTCCCACTCATATTATCTCATACATCAATATTGGGCCTCTTGGGTCTACCCATAGCACACATACATCAAGGTGGGCCACATGGGGCAGCCCAAAGCCCAAAAAAATTCTAAGGTAGGATATGTCTAGTACATCCAACATGGTGGGCCTCTTTGGGTAGCCCATAGGCTCCAAAAATATAGTTGGGCCGAGTGCACAATATACCCAATATAGTGGTTTACAACTCAACCCATGAAGTCTACCATAATGGATGGATAGCACCTCGCCAATAGAAAATTCTAAGGCTGGATATTCAGCCCATCTAGCCCATTAATCATCCAGAAAATCTGGGCAATCTGGCCCTTATACAATCAAGTGAAAATTGGGCCTAACAAGGCATCAAAGGGCCCAAATTCCGCTCAATAAGATGGTGGATATCATACAGGGGAATGGGCCTGTTGCTGGACTTTTGGGCCAGCGGCAGTCCAGTCAATCTAGAGGTCCAAGGGGCTGGATGGCTGAGGGTAAAACATGCATCAAGGTGGGTCCCATGTCCAGGGGGTTGGACGGCAAGGATGAAACACATCAAGGTGGGCCTATTGCAACACAAAATGGGCCTCACCACTGCTGGCCAGGTGGATAAACAACACGTACATCATGTTGGACCCATGTCCTAGCCCTGGACGGTGTGGATGGAACACATACCACATAGTGGGCCCACGTCCATACGGATGATGGATATACAACACATACACAAGGTGGCCCCACCCGTCTCCAAAGAAACGGACGTGTGTATAAACCCATACATCATGACGATGCCCCAAGATGGATGGTGTGAATATAGAATACATACATTAAGGTGGGCCCCACCCCCACGCGTGCAGCACGTGTGGGGTGGGTCCCATGTCCCACAAATAGAGGACAGCTGGGTATAACACATACTTTATGATTAGACCCAGTACTTGTTGATGTCAATACAACTGCTATATAGCATGTGGGACCCACTGTCCACATGGACGGCTGGATATACAATACATATCTCAAGGTGGGCCCCACCCTCACACGTGTAGCACGTGTGGGGTGAATCCCACACCTAGAAAATGGATGGATGACTTGTATATAACACATACATTCAAGGTGGGTTCCCTCCGTCCAGTAGCTAGATAGTGTACATAAGACCTATTCATCATGGTTGGGGCCCACCGTGGAAACCATGGATGAAACATATACATCAGAGGTGGGTCCACATGTGTGGGACCCACCAGCTTTGAAATAAATTGATATTTATGATTTCTCTTCGTCCAGGCCTGCCGAATGGTGCCAGTAGTGCTGGACGTCAGCAACGTGGGCCCAACACATGAAAGGCTAGGATAAAATACATGCATCATGGTGAGGTCCATGTAGGTGGGCCATCACTGGATCAAGCTGATCTTTGTATTTCCCATCGGACAACCTTACATGATCGACTGGTCATGCAGACCTATACCGGGCAGCAGGTGGTCCACTTGCTGGACTGCAAGGTGGGCCGGTCGGTGGTCCCACTGGATGGACAACAAGGGTAAAATACATACATCAGGTGGCCTGCAAATTAGGGGAGAAAGTGAGAGAGAGAAACACCCACCTATGATCTTGGACTTCTTCTTCCACCAATGGGTTCCAATGCTCCAAGGGAACAAGATTCAATGGTTGAGATGAAGTTTGGAGGGTCAGTTTAGGGGTACTAAAGAGAAGGAGTTGCTGGATTTTTTGGAGAAGGGTAGGACGTCCATGACTCTTGCTAATGGAGAATGAAGAAGGAAAGAGAGAGGGAAAGAGATAAGAGAGAGAGAGAGAGAGAGAGAGGTGTAGCTTCCAAGGCAATGATGATGGGTGTAAGATAATAAATAGTTTTGTAAGAGGTGTGACTCATGAGGAAGAGAAAGGTAATCATGGGTTAGGGGCTAGGGTGGCTAGAGCTAGGATGATGTCATCCTAGCCTAGGCATAATGATTGCTTGCTAGAAAATCTACTTGGACACCTCGGGTCCCACAACATGCGATTAATGGCCAGGATAATGCGCGGGCTAGATCTCACAATCTAAGCGTCACATTGACGCATGAGACGTGGCATTAGAACGCAGCAACAATGCGGTCGCAATGGCATAGGTCTCAGGTCAAGCCGACTAAGGTTCATAGGACGTAACTCAGGGTCACTCGCAATTGCTATCTACAGATCGCAGGTCACCAGAATTTGACCGCAAGGACCACGGGATCTTAAGGAATGACGGCGTACTAGGACACAGGCCTAACACCAACTGCAGGGCTTCGATGTAGTGATAACTTGGTAACACTAAGGTCGAATCCACTAGAAATGGGGAACATGGACTAGAGCTAATTTAAGTCTAATGGTTTGTTTGGGTTTGTAATCCAGCAAGATAAAATTTATTTTAAAAAAAATAAATAAAAGACTAAGGATCCGAAAATTCACTCATAGTAATCATAATATTCAATTTATAAATTCAATACATATCTTAATTGGAATCAAAGACTTATCCTATCCAATTGGAAGATAATTTTCTTCAACCATTCATAAACATTAATAAGAATATGATTTCAATTGATCGATTTTCTTATGAATCATTTGGATCTCGATGTAGGAAATCAAAAGCATCTAAAGCACCCATATGCGTCAATAGATAATCCATTATATAGATTGAATTCTTCTTTAATTCAGGTTTTTTTAAAAAAAAATTGTAAAATCAAAGCATTCACTATACCTAGAGTGCACAACAAATACAGAAATAAACAACTCAAAGACTTTAAAGTAAATCCAAATTAAATCAATTTATTATCATCATTCAAACCAAAGTTATTGAATCAAATAAACTATATACTATAATTAAACCAAAAGATTCATCCTTAGCTAAGAGACTAGCCTAACATGGCTAACATCTTAGAAAATAAATAAATGAAAAACTAAAAAAGACAAACTCGAATTGACGGGAAGAAGAAGGAAAAGCTCCAATAGGCTCTAATGAAAAACTAGAACATCCCTTTAAATAAGAAAAATATGCACCGACTTGGAACCAACTTCAATTAATGTACTTTTTTTACGCTTTGACCGCAACTGGCTATAACCTTACGGTCACACCAAACATCACTTCGATCCCACTGAATTAGTCATTTGGTTATAGTCAAATTTCTCCAAAATATATCTAAAGTCTGTGACTCCCTTAGGCCGCACTGAACTCTCCTTCAGTGGCACCAAATTAGCTTCGGTCGCATCGAATGTCAAGCCAAATTAACTTTGAAAATCACTATTTCTTACTGGAATGTTTTGTACACTTTCGATCGGAATGAACCAACCTAAGGTGGGATTGAATAGTTTGTAATTTTTGTTACTAGACTTATGATATTGCCAGCCTTTTCCCCATCCTTCGCACTTAAATTTCTTGGATATTTGGCTTGTGAAACCTTCATTAATGTCCTTCAAATCTTCGATTATTCATTCGCTTCTTTTGAGCTTAATTTGATCTATCTTTTGAAGCTCATATTCATCTTTTAGGTCCAAAATCACCTCGAATGACAAAAACATATATAATTATATCGAATTAACACTTAACTGGTAGGAAAGCTAATGTAATTGAGATGATAAATATATAATATTTAAACGTTATCACACCCCCAACCAGTATTTTGCTAGTCCTGAGCAAAGCATGGGAAAGCTATTTCGAAATCAAATGAACAATTTTCTATAAACTTATGTAGTTAAATAACAATCCAAATTATAGAGATAAAAAATAGATTAATGTAGAGCACTACTTTCACCTAAACTCTAGAACTTGGTAAATATCCTAATTAAATTCAAAGCATTAATGCTATAATTAGAACAATTCTAAACATTGAGTCACATGGGTACATAGTGAAGTTTAAACTTATCACAACCAAAGGTTCAGCTCTCTACTCTCATGATGGCATTGATAATCAAAAGAGTCTCCAGGATAACCAAAATCGAAACCAAAACTTGCCTTGTAGTTTAATATTCCACTCTTCTAGATTTTGATTTTTCCATCGATAGCTTTCACATTATTCTTAACTTTTTATTTTTCAACAGTCCTTTCAAAGAACTTCAATAGGTAGCCTTTTTCGATGATAACTATTTTTTTACCTGCGTATAACTCTCCCCTTTTCAATTCTTTTCATTTAAACATAATGGAAAATTTTCCCAGGTTTGGGTCCTATCATTCTTATTAATCATTAAGTTAATAATTCAATATCAAATGTGACATGTGAATTGTATGACTCAATCAATGCTTAAAACTTCCAATTAAAGATTAAAAGCTTGAAACTTAATTTTAAAACCTATCAAATAACTAAAATTCAGGTTTTAAAAATCCTGAGCATTAAGTGTCTTATCATTCTAATATCTGGATTATCTTCAAAATCACAAAAATTCATAGAAAATTTCAAATTTCTTGAAAAAATGTTGTGGCTTAAAAGTTTAACAATTTAGCATAAATCTGAAGAATTTACAAAGGAAACATACACCCAACTTAAATTCTACATTGTACTCAATGTATAAACATATGCAATAAGAATAACATGAGAGCAACGAAAACAAAGAGGAGTAGATGAAAAGTACCTGGAATGCAACAAATAGATTAATACTAGTGCGAACTTCCTATCAATTGATGTTTAAGCGACTAAACTAAACTACCAAATTAAATTAATTCTACAAAAAACAATAAGAACCCCTATTCTAAACTATCAATAATCCAAGGGTGTTTGTTCTTCCTTGAGTAAGTATCTCGGTAAATTTCTTAGCAAGCTTTTCAACAAGATCATCTATAAACTTACTTTAGAGTAAGTTTGGATGTCTTGGACCATGATCGTCTAAAGAAATCTGCACACCTCATCAAAAATTTTCTTTTTTATTATTGTGAGGTGTAGATTCACCTGTGGTAGAATATTAGAGGACCATGGTGAATAAGAGACCATAAACAGTTGAATTTCAGTAAAGTTCTCCTTAGTCAGCAAAGTCTCAGTAAAATTCAAAGTTTTAGACTTTAGTTTTAATTCTAGCTCTTCCACCCTTAATAGTAAACATTCAGAATTGGTGGAAGGAGGTTTTTCAGAACATTTTTCTTCCCGGTCAGTGTCAGGCACTAGGACACAATCGCACAAGGCAATCGTTAAATCTTTAATCATAGGATCATTCGAATTTGCAAAGCATGCCAAGCATACTTCTAGTGGTTCAAGAATTTCAATTGGAAGGGGCTCATCATCTTCAAATATATCAATCAAATTCACCTTATGAATCACATCTTCATCCTCTTGTGGTTTGTGCAAATTAAACACATTCAGCTCAAGGTCATATTCAAAAATGATATTTTCATAATCTCATTCTGCCAATTGATTATGGCATTCATAGTAGCTATGAATGGTCGTCCTAATATGACAAAAATTTGAGTGCTCGTATTTATAACCAGGTGTGTATCCAAGAAAATAAAGTCTATCAGGTAGTAGAACCCATCAACTTGTAACAACACATCTTCTACCACTCCTCTTGGTATTCTAGTCGAGCGAACAACCAATTATAATGTTGTCTTGGTGGGTTTCAACTCACTAAGGCCAAGTTGCTCATATACTGAGTTTGGTATTAGATTAATACTTACCCCAAGGTCTAAAAGTGCTTTATCAACCAGAAGTTTCTCTAGACTCCTCACGGAGACTTCTCAAATCCACGAGGAAAAGAAATAGAAATAATTTTAAAATATATGAAAGAAACTTGTTGATAATTGATATATGAAATAAATGAGTCTACAACCCTTTAAATATGGATAATAAGACTTGGAATAAGTTTAGGAATTAAACTATAACTAATACTCCCTAAAATTCACAACTTACTATAAATAGTAAATTTACTATTTTTAGTAAGTGTCTATGTGGCTTACCACATTATTCTCCTAATTTTTCTAAACACTTTTCATGTTGGACACAATTCCTAAAGCCCAACGGATGAAGAGTTATAATCAAACTAAAACTTACTAAAAATAATAAAAATGGAAATTAACATGGAAATCAACCATCGATCTGATGGAATTTAACAAATTTGGCGTGGGCAAGGTTGGATAAAGTAGCTCGTCCTACCCCAAAATCATATATGGCACGTCGAGTAACTCATTCCGGTTTGCGAGATATGCTTGTTTTAAGGTTCTGACGGTCTTGATGACTTCTACCTCCTATCAGGCCTTCTTTGGTCCATTTTGGACATGAAATTGTCCACGACCCACTCTACATCAAATTGGGCTGGAGAGGTTCCTTTCGCCCTAACATTTAGTTGGGTCTCATTTCTTGCAACTGGATTTCTGAATTCATTTATGGCATACAGTATCCCTTGCATGAATGCATTCAATGTATCCTTAAGAGTTCTCCTTGATGGGGGTCCAATAGAAGATACTTAAGGATTATTTGATGCATTCACAGTTGGTCTGTTCCTCCAACTGAAATTTGGATGATTCCGCTAATCAGGAGTATACATGTTGGAATTTGGTCCACTAAAGGGGCGTTGATATGCGTTTGTAGTATTCGCTTGAGCATGTAACACCTCTTGAAATGCAGGGATTGTAGGACAATTATTTATTAGGTGAACATCGCTCTTACAAATTTCACATACGCTTTCAACAGCTACTATGGTTCGGATCACTTCCTTCCTAAATTCTAATGCCTTTAACTTCGTTATGAGATCCACCAATCTTATACTAACATCATCCTCATCTTTGAGCATATGTACTCCCCTCTCTCTTGGCATTCCCTTGGGATTACTAGCTTGTTTAGATGTGTCCCTTTATTGAGTTTTTTATCTAGTATGTCCAGGTAATTGTAGGCATTTTTTAGTTCCTTACTCATAAATTCTCCATTACACATCATATCTACGAATTGGCACATATTTGGATTCAGTCTGTCATAAAAAAGTAATTTTCTATCAAATTTCTTAGCCATGGTGTGGGCAAGCAAAAAGTAAGTCTTTAAACTATTCCCAACACTGGAAAAAAGTTTCATCTCCTTTTTAGAAAAAATTTATAACGTCATGCCTGAGAGTGTTGGTTTTATGAGCCGGAAATAACTTTTTAAAAAACTCTCGGGTCATCTCGACCCATGTGCCAATATATCTCAGCCTTGAGGAATGAAGCTACGATTTGGCCTTCTCTATAAGAGAGAATGGAAATAAATTTAGTCTAACTACATTAGTTGGGACATTATTAAAGTGTATGGTTGTGACAATATCTTCAAAATCTTTTATATGCAACTATGGAATTTCTGAATCAAGTCCATGGAATTTAGGGAGTAATTGGATCATCCCTAGTTTAAAGTCTACGTTTCATGCGTTGGTTTGAAAAATCATGCAGGGATGCAGGAAAGTGTACTTGTTTTCGCCGGTTGTAGGTAATCATGTGAGGTCCGAATTGGTGGAACTTGGTATACCTCATTCTCATCACACATTGTCCTAACTGGTGGTGTGTTGTACACAAGATTATTTTTTAAAAAAAAAATTAGATTCATCCATAGTTCAATATTTAGGTGTATTTAGGTGTTTTCTAACTCTTTGATGGATTGTGAGCTCATCAACTAAACCTCCTTCACTCAGAAGTCTTAATGTATGGTCCCTTACCCACTTGGGCATGAACCACACAAAACCCTAATTCCAACCCTAAGTTCTAAGTCCTACAACAATTAAGAAAGTAAAGGGAGTAGGGATGGATGTTACCAATAGGGAAGAACTAGACTCGAAGATCCTATATATAAACTATAAACAACTAAACAATGTTAGTAATGTTTGAAGATATAAAACAAAATAATAAACTCTAAAACAATTTTGAAATTTAGAAAATTGAAAAAAAAAAGAAGAAGAAGAAAGAAACCCCTAGGTTAGAATGTTTTAGAAAATTAGAAAAAATCAAACCTGAAATAAAAAATCAAACCTAATCGTGTTCGTGCCACTCCCTGGCAACGACGCTAAAAACTTGATCAAACCCAAGGGTTTACAACCACAAGTGCAGGGCTACGATATAGTAATAAATCATTTCCGAGGTCGAATCCACAGGGAATGGGAAATACGACTTAGAGTTAGTCTAAGTCTAATGATTTGTCTGGGTTTGTAATCCAGCGAGATAAAAATGATTTTTAAACAAATAAATAAAAGACTAAGGATCCAAGAATTCACTCATAGAAATCACAATATTTAATTATTGATTCAATGCATATCTCAATTGGAATCGAAGTCCTATCATATCCAATCGGAAGATTATTCGGTTAAACCATTCATAAACATTAATAAGAATATGATTTCAATTGATGGATTTTCTTATGAAGCATTTAAATCCCAATTGTAAGGAATTAAAAGTGTCTAAAGCACCCATATGCATCAATAGATCAATCAATTATATAGATTGAATCCTTCTCTAATTCAGGCTAAACAATTATTAAATCAAAACATTTATTATACTCGGAGTGCACAACAAATTCAGAAACAAACAACTCAATGACTTTAAAGTGAATTCAAATTAAATCAAATTATTATCATCATTCAAACCAATGTTATTGAATTAAATAAATTAGATACTGTAATTGAATCACAAGCTTCATCCCTTAGCCTTAGCTAAGAGATTAGCCTAACATGGCTAATATCTTAGAAAGAAATAAAAGAAAAACTAGTAAAGACAAACTAAAATTGTGGGGAAGAAGAAGAAGGACGGTTCCGTGGATGCTCCGCCACCCCTAGGTATTTCTTCCAAGCCTAATTCATATATAAAAAAGCTTATAACATCCATTTAAATAGGAAAAATCCACACCGACTTGGAGCTGATTTCAATTTCCGTACTTTTGTTATGCTTCGGCTGTAACTGACTATAGCCTTTGGTCACACCGAACATGTAACGCCTCATCACTATGGTCACATGTGGGCGGGCGCACATGTGGGTGGACCTCAGGTGGTTGGCAAGTTACTGTGTGGCTGGCAGGCTACTGTGCATATAGTGAAGGTGGAACTTTGTCCCACATTGGAAGCACTGTCCTAAGTTGTGGTAGATATAAGTGGGCTCATTCTTTAACAGACAAGACGCGTTTTAAAGCGATGAGCTTCGGCAAAGCGGACAATATCTTGTGTTGTGGGGTCGGGCTTTATAGAACATCACTTCAGTCGCACCAATTTAGTCGTTTAGTTGCAGTCGAATTTCTCCATAATATATGTGAAGTCTCTATCTTCCTTAGGTCACACCGAACACTCCTACGGTGGCACCAAATATGGCTTTGGTCACATCGAATGTCGAACCGAATTAACTCTGAAAATCACAGTTTCTTGCTGGACTATTTTATGCACTTTCAGTCGGACTAACCAACCTTAAGTGTGACCGAACAGTCTATTATTTTTGTTAATGGACTTGTGATTTAGCCAGTCTTTTTCTTTATCTTTTACAGTTGATTTTCTTGGATCTTTAGCATGTGAATCTTCATTAATGTCCTCCAAATCTCTAACTCTTCGTTATCTTTTTTTGAGCTTTGATCTATCTTTTAAAGTGAGTATTCATCTTTTAGGTCCAAAATCGCATTGCATGAAAAAAAAATATTGAATAAACACTTAACTACCAGAAAAGCTAATGTAATTGAGAGGAAAAATATACAATATTTAGACGTTATCAAATTGTACATGTACAATTTAATTAAGGAACTTATCCTAAAAAACTCTTATTACAATAACAACATATTTCTAAATCAAATAAACATATAAATGGTCATGATCATACCTAGATGTGGTACATGTATATACCAATGTCTGTAATATACATCTGTTAATGCTAATCCCGTAAACGTGTGGAACTTTTTTGAGTCCCATAATGATTTTTTTTCATTAGATCTACACCATCCATCAATTTTTCCAGATATATCTAGAGCATGATCCAAAAAATGTGGTACATTCAAAGCTTAACTGGATCACGCCACAAAAGGCAGTGAGGATTGAACAAACTACCATTGAAACTGTCGTCGGACCAATCGTGAGGCTTATTTTCCATCTGACCTATTTATAAGATCACACATACCTGGATGAAGTTAAAATGCAAATATCATCTTGATTATAGCCTTCCATGGCTTCAAGAAGTTTTCAATGGTAGCATCAATTCCTACCGTCTTCAGTGGCATGGTCCACTTTAGCTTTAAGTCTGCATTGTTTTTGGGTTTGTATAATGGAATGATATGAAAACATGGATGGATGGTGTGGATCTAAGAAATAAATCGTCATGGGGCCCACGTAAATTTCACACCCCAAGAAATTTCATTGCTCACTGTGTGGTGCAGGTGAGAGGATTAGGTGAGACCCGGCCTCACCCACGACAGTGCAGACCTTACCACAGGTCCCACATTGATTTTTGTATTTTGTATCCACTCCATCCATCCATTTTTTCAAATCATTTTAAAGCATGATACCAAAATTTAAGAAGATCCAATTATCTGGTGAGCCATATTCATGGAAACAGTGGTGATTAAACACCCTACCATAAAACACTTCTTAGGGCTCACCTTAATGTTTCGGTAGGTTTTATTTTCCATCTAATCTATTGATAAGTTCATATAATCTTCGATGAAGAGGAAAAAATATTGGCTTGATACGAAACTTTTGTGGCTAATTAATGGTCAATCACCATTGTTTCCTATAGTATGGTCCACCTGAAAACTGTATTTACTTCATTTTTTATATAATGCCTTAAAATTATTTGAAAAATGGATGGACGGGGTCAATATAGATTACACACATCAAGGTGGGCATCATGGTAAGTGCCGCATTGTCTTGGGTGAGGCCGGGGTCTCATTGTATCTGCTCCTGTGGTGCATTACATTCCAGGTCGAGAGAAGAAAACCAGAAGTGTTCACATGTGGAACTTCCGTGGGCCTCATTATGATGTATATGTTAGATTCATACTCTCCATCTATTTAGATCCAAAGCTCAAGTGGGCCACACTATAGAAACAGTGGGAATTGGATGCCTGCAATTGAAAATTTCTTGGGGCCATAGAAGGCACTGATGAAGCTGATATTTATGTTTTCCCTTCATCTAGGTCTATGTGACTTTATGAAGAGGTTAGATGGAAAATAAACCTAACATTGGACCCTAGGAAGGTTTCAACGGCAGTGGTTCAATCCCCACTGCTTTCTTTGGCGCGGTCCACTTGAGCTTTGGATGTGCCTCATTTTTGGGCTCATGCGCTCATGCTCCAGAATAATCTGTAAAAATTGATGGCAATTTTGGATCTAAAATATAAATTATTGTGGCGCTCAAACAAGTTCCATAAATTAAAAGTCATGTGGTGTAACATGCAATCCATTTGGGATAGAGGAATCCCAACTATCTTGTTAGTCAGAGTCATCAACGATGATGTGGACCAATGAGAAGCGACAACATTGAATTTACATGTGCCTTCAACATAGAAGATTTGCACTCCATATAAGGAAATGTTAGGATTTTAAGAGTGCACTTAGTATGGTTTCTACCACCTTACGATCTTCGGTGTATCTTTAAAAAAAAAAAATTTTAAAAATAAAATCATATGCACTCACACACCCTATACATGCCTGCACACTCACACCACAATGGGTGCTTGAACCCATGACCTCGTATTGAAATTCTTGTGGGTCTACCATTGAGCCCCTATTGTACCTCAATCTGCCTTTAACATGCACATATCTATAATCTAATTCCTCCACTATCAGAGCTAACTCATTATAATTTAGATCTCGTGCTAATTATGAAGTGAACCATCATATCCGAGCCATCAAATCATCATCAAGTGCGATTAGTTGAGTTTTAATGGTTAAAGAAAACTCCAATGGTGGGAAACCTTTTAAAAGTCAATTAAAACATTTTAAGTGCTATGCCCAGTGAAAAACCCACTTGATGAATTTCTGATTTAATCTAATTTTTCCCTAAACAAGTTCCATTGTAGAATTATTGGATCCCTTATTGGCTCATGTGAGAATCAGTGAATCTTGATAGATGTACCCAACATTACTCACTTTCAGTGACCTCCAAAAAGCCTCTTAAATTAAGTCAAAACTGCCCAATAAAGATCCAACACCCTCACATGTTTTCAAGTCAAAGGATTATTAATAATTAATGTGCACAGTCAACTCTATGATCACATGCTCATAGTTTAGGATAATGAGCCCCTAAACTATTGACTTGAGCATCCATCCATCAATGCGAGTGTCTAAGGGTTCAATGCGAGTGTCTAAGGGTCCATATCAAGATTCTATATTCATGACATATTGGAACTCTTATATATAGAGTAAGATAAAAAGGTATGACTAGCACAAAACACTACGCCAAAATCGCTGTTTTGCGACGGACTAAATCCGTCGTAAAACCAAAAAAATGACGGACTTCGTCCGTCGCTTGGTCCATCGCTGTTTAGTGGGTCGTTTTTGGTTTTACGACGGATTATATCCGTCGTTTAATTTGCGACGGATAAGGTCCGTCGCATCATAGTGACGGATTTTATCCGTCGTAAAAAATATAAAATCCGTCGGTAATATTCAAAAAATTTGTCGTCACTAAAAACATTAGTGACGGATAAGATCCGTCGCTAATATGCAAAGCGATGGACCTCATATCCGTCTTAGATTTTCAACGGTAAGAAATTAGCGACGGATAAGATCCGTCGCTAATATGAGTACGTGACGGACCCCAAATCCGTCGTTGATTTTCAATTTTCAGAAATTAGCGACGGATTTGGTTCGTCGCTAAAATATCTGTAAATATATATATATATATATATTGATAAATTATTATTATTATTATTATTTTAATCTTGCACCTGATAGTCATTCAAAAAATAATGCACAATATTATTTGATAAGAATCTTATTCACAAAATCGGAAACAACTCAATTCAATAAAAGAGGAAATGACCCAAGTGGCCCACTCCAAATATTGTCTTTAACCCTCCTAACTAAACACTTCCCCCTCTAAACTAGGACCCATACAAAAGAAATCCGGAACTTCAACGGTTGGCTATGTCTTGCCTTGAATTGGCTACTTGATATCTTCTCTTGTTCAACCTTCTTTTGAGCCCTTCCTGCATATATGACAAACAACCAGATTCAATCCAAGAAAAGATTAGTTTAGTCAACCCTTCATATATTACAAATAGAGAATTCATGAATTTCTATACTGATAAAAATTGTAGAGCCCATAGTGATGAATATATCATGTCCATGCCATCCATTTTGTACCACCAGCTCATTTCAGTGCATAAGAAGAAAAAAAAAACCAGAGAGATCTAAAGCTCAAGTGGATCACACCAAATGAAATAATGGTTATAACAGACTTCAACATTTGAAAGCCAAAACCTTTCTGAGGCCCACATGATTTTTATTTGTCATATAATCTGTTCATAAGGTCATGCTAACATGGATATAAAGAGAAAATAGGACCCAACCAAACAACTTCCAAACTCTCTTTCTAAGAGGTACTTTTTAGAGAGATTTTCTTAATATATAAAGAGAATGATTACAATCCTTACAACTATATACAATATCTTTTGCCATCACTACAAGAAAAATGGCATTTGATCAATAAAAGTGAAATGGTGAGGATTGATTTCAATAGAGATTTCATGCAGCAGTCATCATTCATGAGATTGTTACTTCATGTTTCGACAAGAAGGAACAGTAAGAGGTCATAAGTTCTTTAATATGTTACACCATTCTTTGATGGAGATTCTCTTTTTAGAAGGATATAGTGTTGGCTTGAATGATTTTAACATTCCCAAGGTCTATTACTCAAGATATAAAGAAGAAGATTCAGGACATATCACCTTTGCTGCTTCACTTGAGATCAAATTACAATGAACTTGTAGAGTTGCAAGTGGAAAGCTACCTGAAAACTATAAAACTGTCTATTGTGACTCGTATTCTAAAGTTATCTGCTTTGGGTAATTTGATAGATTCTAAAAATGATTCAGCTATCAGTAAGGTTGTTCAACAACTTAGCTTTTTGGGGCTTCAACTTTATGACCGAGGGAAGTTCTATTCAAGGCGTTTGGTTGAGGATATGAGTTTCCACTTCCAAAATAAGTATTCTGTTAATAGTGTTAACTATCCTTCTGAGGCATTTGGGTTAGTTAAGAGCTCTTTTTTTCAAGGTCTGACCCCCTATGAAGAGTTGGTCCATTCCATATCATCCAGGGAAGTGTTGATCCGTTCTTCCAGACGACTTGTTAAACCAGGAACTTTGTTTAAAAATCTAATGGCCACACTTAGAGATGTCGTTATCTGTTATGATGGGACAGTGAGAAACCTCTGCAGCAATTCTATAATTCAATTTGAGTATGGACAGGTGGATGAAAATATTCCTGGAAGTTCTCTTACTGGTGAACCGGTTGGTGTATTAGCTGCTATTGCAATATCAAATCCTGCATATAAAGCAGTTCTTGATTCTTCTCAGAGCAACAACTCTTCATGGGAATCGATGAAGGAAATACTTTTGTGCAAAGTTAACTTTAAGAATGATATTATTGATTGGAGAGTTATTCTAAATTTGAATGAGTGCTTCTACGGGAAAATGCATTGCAAGGAGAATACAACATATTTGTTCGTAATATAATGGATATAGACTAGAAATAGTGCACTAAAATGTTTTTGGGATCAATATCCATAAAGGTCATTGAACAGGAATCTTAAAGAATTTGTTCAACCTAGCAATCATTGGTAAACGCAACAAATTGTCCTGTTGTTCAGCCTACCCTCAATAGAACATTTCACAGATATGGGCACTATCTCATTTTTCACAATAGAGGAATCCTGATCATCAGATATGGGCACTATCTCATTTTTCATTTCAGCATAAGTTACCATGCGAAACTTGGAATTTCTCCATCATTACAATTTTCACTGCCCATAAATTTAAAAAGAAAAAAAGAAAAGAAAAAAAAAGTCTTCTATCAGGTCTTGAGCAAGGGGAGTCAAGTGTTAGTTTTGCACCATTTATAAAATGGCGGTGAGACTTTAGACATACACATGGCATGCTTGTATGGCAATCCAGACCATCCAAATCTATGGATGGAGCACAAGTGCATAATAAAAATCTTCACTGAGAAGATAACATTAACCATCAGATTTTTCCTTCCAAATTTGGACCATTTACTTTTATTTTTAACCATCTATCCATATGATATCCATTAATTGGATGGTTAGGATTGCTTGATCAAGTGTGATTTAGAAATGTCCGATTTTAGAAATGTCATCAACAATGAGATCCACAACTGGATGGTGTGTATAGTCAGTAAATCAATCTGATATGTAAGGTGGATGAGTCACGCCAATTTTTAAATGGTGCCAAAAAAAAAAAACAAATAGATGCAATAGCTTTATTGAACTTACCATTTTATCCTAACATGGATATAAAGAGAAATGCATCCACAACAGTCCTTGAAAATTCTGATTCAAGCTAAATTGTTGGATGTAGCTCGATGAGGTCATTACCTAGCTTTGGTTTCGAACTCCTCTGTTTCTCATTGCCTCAGACTCTTGTCACTTTGTTCCATTGGCTAGCACTTGCAAACATGTTCGCTAGAAGAACATAATCCCCACTTTGAAAGAAGCGAATCCCACCGTCTGCAGATCAAACTATGTATGAAGAAGTTGGACAAAGCAAAAACTTTCAAGGAAAGAAATCAGAAAAGAAAACAAATAGAAGAGAACTGTCAGAGTGTACAAACCTCAACCTGTTTGAGAGCTAATGTTGACTTTTCACATCTATATAAAGGGTGGGAAAATTTTTAAGGAAATTGTTGATGATGGTGCTTAGAAATTTCTCATGTAGGTGTTCTATTAGGCGTTAATTGTTTGACTTCTTTGGTTAGTCGAAAGAACCCAGCAGTTCATTGCAGTTAACTCTCCATCGCAGTCGATTGCAACTGTAAGATGATATAAGTTCATATCCACCTCACTACAACAAAATGGCCTTGTGGCTAGAAATGAACAATCAACCAAACCATATACAAGAATTTCAAGACATGACAGTATATTCATATATATTTACAGATTTTAATGCATAGATTGTGACATCTTTGGAAGAATAATAGAAAGCTACTTTGTGTGTGTGTGTGCGTTTGGAAATTCATGAGAACCTATTTTCCTCACCCATGAGAACGTGTTGATGTCGGCAGTTTCATGGCGGCTTGTTAATCTTCTCTCTTTGCCCTCCCCATATGCAGAAATGTGCTCCTTGTGGCGCAGGCGCAGCTTCTCAATGACCTTAATGATAACATCGATTCCACCGTTGGCTCTCATGGACTTGGTGTCGATGAATGAATGAACATATGATTTTATTGGTAATTTTCAACTGGGACACATGAATTGCAAGATTTTCAACCATAGAGCAAATATCAAATTTTTGACAAAGAACCCATGTTAAGGAAATATGTTTGATGATGAAGAATTTTCAACCATAGAGCAAATATCGAATTTTCCTACACTTAGTACTTACTACATGCGGAAAATGTCCATGCTTCAGTATGATTTGTGATGGACAACAATCCATACACCAAAACCACCCACAACAATTAATAGGAAACTTCACATTCATCTGAAAAAATATGAATCCACACGAGGAAAATAGAACAAAAAGTAAAAAAGAAAATGTGAACTTGTGAAGATGTCAAGACATGATACACAAAGCTCCCAACTCAAGAATACAAACCTGCAATCAAACAAGGAAAAGCTACATGAAGCACTCCAAATAGTGAAGAAAAAGAAATGTATTCATGGACTTATAACCAATCTGTTTCAGAATTTTCCAATGGGACTCTTGATCGACACATGATTGAGATCCTGATTGTTCATCGGGTGAAGAAAAAGAAATGTATTCATGGACTGATGCCGCCCGCTTTTGTTTCTTGCAGAAGTTAAACAAGAGAGAAAGGACTGATCTTCTGTTTATATAGAAGGCCTTTGGGTTTTCTGATTTTGGGTAATGATCCATCTATCAATTTCAACACATTGATAGATGGAAAATTGCAAGAGTGGTCCACCTGAAAAGTGAATTTCGCTGATTTTTGCTGAAGGCGATCCTCACGATAAGGACAACCTATTAGACAGGTTGGATTTTGCACATACACACACACCACGCATTGGAAGTTATCTGCTGAGTGGACTGTAATTTATATTCCAACTGGTTGGACTTAAGATTCTCTCTCTATCAAGACTTCAAAATTCACAATTTTTACTATGAAGTTGTAGATTTTGTTTACCAGGCAACGTGGAAAGCGAGGGCCCGCTGAGCTGCGGAACGATCTGCTGGAATATCTCTAAGCGGTTCATACCAAATGGCGCTCACCACGATCCCGATAGAACCTCCTTGTTTAGCCTGAAATCCACAAAAATGCATGATAATTCTAAAACAATGTAAGGTAATATTACTTTTTAAATCATTATAATTCCTTCTTCTTCTTTTTTTTTACATGAATGCTTAAATATTTTTAGACAAAAAAATTACAACTCTCCTTGTTATGTGGGTAACCAGTGGAAAATGCTCTAGGGAACCCAGTGCATGGAAAACTTCCCATGCACCCATTTGGATTTTGGACCCGTTGGATACCTATGTTATTGATGGAAAATGTCTATTGGATCTTACCAATACTTTATGGTTGTGTGAAAAGGCTTAAGACATGAATGGCTAGAATCATCAGATGGGCCTGGCTCATTAGCTCTGGACTGAGAAAAGTGGTTTGAAATGAATTTATGGTTTGGATCGGTGTATGAATACTCACGTGTCCATATGCAACTACATGCATGGGAAGGTTCATGCAACTAGTGTAGTGAAAAAATAAAAACAAAACAAAAGCAAGAATCCGTTACCTGATATTTTCTCCTATAAATATCGGTAGCAGTGGCATGGGACAAAATGATATTATGGGCTGCAATGTATGGCTCGATTGCATGAGTCACCCGTCATGCAATTGCCATATGGTTTGGAACAATGGGCGGGAGGGTATAAACCAGTAAGGTAACTCGAAGTTTCACCATGAGGTTTGGCTCATTGAAGGTTGTCCAGTATTTTACTCTATCTCCAAAAGACTTGAAACATACTTCCGCAAAATATCCAAAATCTTCTCTGCAAAAATAGTTATTGAAAAGAATCAAGAGACCACCATGTAATAGTAAACCACAATGCAAACCAGACAGCACCATTTGGTTGACATGGTGTGCCTTATTGTTATAACACCATAGGTCGGGTCAATCTGTGGGTTAACAAGCTTGATCCGGTTTTGAAAGGTGTTTGGGTGAAGCTAAATGGGTAGCTGATCAGCATAGGGCTAGAGAACATAGACCAATTAAGTAAATGTCATGGTTAAAAGACTAGGTGGCTTGGACCCACTCATTGGTCTTGAATCGAATTAAGACTCCCCAAGTTAGGTTGCATCAGCTTGACTTGCATCTCCAAGTGGGGTTAAACTCATGGGATCAAACCAGATCAAGTCTAACTGAGTCTGAGTCGATAGACTTGTCCCATGGACGGATGACCTGACCCAACTTGGCCCATGTACGCTTTCAATAGGTTTGGATGGTGGCTCAAAACCCAGAACAAATTAATAGAAGATAAGTATCTACACATGATGTTTATATTGTGTGTATGTTTGAGTCCGGCTTTTATCCTATATTCCCTTCTTGACCATGAGTTAGAGTCGTGCCAGATTGGGTTAGGTCATTCGGGCCAGATCCATTACTATTAATGGCATAGGTCGTGCCCGATGAAATTTTAATGGGTCGTTGGACCACATGGTAATGGGCTATGGGACGTGTTTGGGCCAAGTCTTTGGCCAGTTTAGGAATTGGGTCACACCTGAACTGACACTGACCCAACCCAAACCGAACCTTCTCCCATAACCATGCAACCGCATGGTGTGGAGCAAGCAGAATGAAGAAAACTTACTGAATTTGAGAACTTAACCATGCACCATATTGGTCTTCGAGTTCTTGAGGAATATCAAAATGGTTTAGTGTAACGAATGGTTGTATCCCTATTAAAATATCAAAAATGAAACTAATTAATTAAAATCATTATACACACGTGTATATGCATGCGTGCATGTGTGTGTATGTTGATATAAGATAGAAATGGAGGTTTTGCTAATCCCTATCTTACGGCATATGCGACAAACATGTACACCACCCATGCAGAGCCCACAGTGTACATACCTTGGCCCAGAATTCTGGCCAGTTCCACTCATCAGATGAGCCAAAGTGCTGGATGGGTACAGAAAAAACCTTGTTTTAGCTGTCCATTTCTTTTATGCATTCTAGTCCTTCTGATGAAGTTTAGGACTGAGATGTAGGTCAAAGCACCTATACTTCATGGCCCACCTGATTGATAGATCAGATATTGCACACAATGCTAGGTCGACATACGAAAGCACTGTAGGATAAGCAAATATGTATGTGTGGTGGATGGATGGTGGATATCGTGCAGTGAAAAGCAAAAGGATGTTGTTACCTTTGAGAAGGAGAGCATCAATGAGGCTGTTGTAAAATTCAATTCCTGCCCTATTAATCTCACCAAATCTTCCTTCTGTTGTTCATTAACATATATTAAAATGAAGATTAAGTCTCTGCTAAAATATGAGGTGTCAGACACACCTAAACATCAACATGCTAAGTGGATAGAACATCCAACCCGTCCCAAAGGTTAAACCCACCATGAAGAAGCAATAGTTCAAAAATAGGTCAATCCGCTCATCAGATGGGACATACCAAAGAATAGAATGGACAACCTCTCATTTGGTCCAAACTACAGTGTAGCGTGCCTAATCAATAGATTTGCCTGATTAGAACCATGTGATCTTTATGGTGGGTCAACTTGATGGAGGGATTGGATGTCCTAACAGTAAAATTGAAGAGATGTAAGTAAAACTCACTTGGGAGGATTCTAGACCAAGATATGGAAAATCGGTAGGAATTCACTCCAAGGGAATGCATCAATTCAATGTCTTCCTGTTCATGTCCAACAAGTTATTTATGTGTCAGTCTTTTTCTCTTTTTCTTTTTCTTTTTTCTTTTTTCATTTTTTCGTCCTTGTGGCTGATAGCTATATGACATAAAAGGCCAACTCGAGCCCATCTGACCATTGTAATATTTGTGGGGTGAGTAGTTGGCTTCAGCTAGTGAAATTTCACCATGGATGGGGCTCGAAATCTCCTAGATTTTAAGATCCCGACCCTTCGATATTTAGCTTTTCACATTCTCGATTGATGTAGACAGCCTCCATATTTTCTCTCACCACTTGGATCCACTGATCCATGCTCAAGATCATCCAATATGAGAGATTTTTCAGGCATACTATATCCTCAGTGGGGGCATATCGGGACAATGGTCTGGATGATAAAGCCAAGGACTGTAAGAAATTAATGGGTTATATATGACATTGGTCACATGGGCTATGGAATAGTCCATTTGGATCGTTTAGAAATGTATCAGGTGGACCCACCACAATTAGGTGCATAACCCAGTGATGCACCGTAGAGTATCATACATCTTTTTCCTTAAAGAGATGAATACACCCAGACCATATATTTCTTTTATTTTATTGTTTTTTAAAGACTCACCCACCCACACCACCAAGTGGGCGGACTCCACTCCCTCGACCGGTATAATACAGAAAAACATCCTTCTTGAAAGAGGAATGAAAGACAGCACGCCCACATCCTCTCCAACAAAGCTAGACTAAAGTAAGCGAAGCTTCGCCCAACGTTATCAATGACGGGCCAAGGTTAATCTTTTTTCTCATGTATGACTTTGATTCCACGGACTGGCAGCAGTCGAATATTATTACATGTATGAAAAATCTTCTTACTCATGTATAAATATATATGTAGACATCCATGCATGTATATTCACATGGATATGAATCCACTGGGCGTGCGTGAAGTCAAAGCAAGGTTGTTAGTTATACCGGACAAAGGGGCTTGGACTGAAATTCAAAGTCTGTGACATCTCATGAATAGGAAGGGATGACTTTTTTTTCCTGAGCAATGTTCATATCATGAACACAGGATGTAGGAATTTTTTTTTTTTTTCTTAAAGAGAATCTGCCGTTTGATTCTCATTGTAACATTGTTTGTGTAACAAATAAAATCAAGGAGTGCAAATTGCATATAACATTAACTGCCCATCGTGCCGGTTAGATCTTCTAATATCTAAGAAATCTGCCTAGCCCATTAAATTTTTCTTGATTTTAAAATAATAATAATAAAAAATATATATATACCATGTAACGATGGTAATGGTCATCAGCAACATTTCCATTGCTTCCATCCGCAATTTTTCCTGAATATAGAACATGAAAATTCAATGAAATTTTAATTTTAAAATTGTATTTTACTATACCTAAAAAATTGAATGAAGAGAGAAAGGAAAGGCAAAAACAAAACCAACCTGGTATGTGAGAGAAAACATCCCAATTGCTTATACCTTTGTTGCCTTCTAAGTAGGCTCCTTCAATCTACAAAACAAAACATAAACAAAATAAATCAGTCATAATACCGTCTTTTCCTGTTTTTCTGGACCAAAGATACTCTTCTCTGGGTGGACCAGGTTGGGTTGGACTTGTGCAGTCTAAGGACCCATGATCTGGGCATCATCTTGATTTGGACTTGTGCATTCTAACCCAATATGGTTAAATAAGTGGGACTAGCTTGCATCATGTCAGGTTGAGCCTGCTGGGATGAGCCTAGGCACATATATTTAGCTCATGGGCTGGGTCAACCCGTCATTTTCACAAAGTGTATGTGACACGTGTGTACCATGAGAAGGTATACACTTGTATTCACCAGAATTCATAAACTTTATACTGGATATTTGAAAAGAGACTAGTCATTCTCACATAAAATTTGACCACCCATGTCTGTCAATGTTAAAGAACAAGCCAATGATGGGCTAGGATTGCAGAAATGGGATTGTCTAGGTTTTAGATTAGAAAAAAAAATAATAATAATAATAAATAAAAATAACCTAAATACACGTGTAACTTCCAATAGCCACAGCTTTGATAGGATAAGATGTCTTTTTAATACTTTTTGTACTTTTTACTATTTCTTATTTTGGAGTTAAATTTGGAATTTATGGGTTCTTTTGCTTATATAAACACGCCAAATACATTATAATCAATACTTCACCAAATAAAATTAATCATATTTCTTGATTTTAAGAAAAAAAAAAATTCTCCATGAATTCAAGGGCTATGCTTAAAAACAAAATGATGATATGATCTTCTCTTTTATCCATGCATTCACTACATTATTTTATATTAGATCCACCATCCTCTGTCACATTTGCACCTATCCTTGTGGTGCAAGGCATTTTCGAGTGTTGGATGCAGTAAATAATTATTTTGTATCCCTAATTTAATACATCCAATGAGTAGTGACAAACAATCACAGTGTGTTGCACCTTATGTAGAGTGTGGATCTCACCCACATGAAGTTAGTCCATTCACGTCAGCTCCCTTCCTACATAAATCACACAATCATTTTCGTATCTCATGTAAAATCAATTGGTAATTCTCATAATTTTCTCAAGTGAAATTAATAAAATATGATATCAGCATTAAACATCTTATTCAAAATTTAAAACATAATAATATTATGTAGGGAAGGATTACTATATCCAATTGTAGTTCAGCTATATGATTCTGAAATTAGTGGGATGAGACAACTCTAAAAATGGCCCATTTGGGGCAATGCACACTAGACGAATGAAATAATCAAAGTCTATGTCATGCTTTGGGACTCAACTATGAACCAGTCCAATCTCCATTCTACAACTATGAAACACCCCAATAAGATACAACTAAAAATACAATCTCAATAGTTGCAAGAAGAGTCAATGGAAGAATTAAAAAAACTACATATTTCTATGAATGAGACATCAAGATATCAACTCCAACAAGGAAATGCAAGAACAATTGTTGTGCATAAAATACTCAAGAACTATAATCAGATCTACTTACAATAGATGGATGGTAATTTGGTACTTAAAAGAGTACGGAAGCCAATCAAAGTAGTGACAAACAACAAGAGCAACAAATTCAAGTTCTCATAGCATTATTCCAAAATGAATGGGCGGTGCATGCTTGCTTCTTCCCATATAAATAGTTATATGGTTGAACCTGATTATCATCTCATTGTCATAATGGGCGGTGCATGCTTGCTTCTTCCCATATTCTTGGGCAAGTTGAAACCGGGTCTTTGGCTCATTGTTGACTTATCTACTATCAACTCTATACAATGTTGAATATGGTAACAAACACATCAAGTGATGAATGGTTGTCCGAGTCACATAAATGAAAAATGCCAAGTACACTGTCCACGGGATTTTGATTAAATAGTGGAACATCAAACAAATGCCCATTAATCAAAGGTTAAGATCTTTTAATTAATATGATTTTGAATAATAACCTACCCATAATAGGTACTACAATTTGGGCAGATTAATTTCAGTTATTACATACCATGTGCACTTGCATATCAACTCTCACACTTGACCATTATATGTTACAGCTTAGCATATAATAATAAGATCTAACTTGTTCATCGGGTGGGTCCCACCATTTATATTATTTAATAAATAAACATACCCTGGATTTATTCTTTATGATACACAATTTAGAAAAAAAATTTCAAGATTACTAAGTATTGAAAGCCCGAGTAATATTGAAATGGCTCGGCCAGTATTCTAATAAGCAAGGAAAGATAATATGCTGGCAATTGTGGCATTTGCATTACACGCATGTATGCTTAGAAAAGGAAAAAAAAAATGTATGCTTAGAAAAGCTACTATACAAGTGTAACTGTTAGGTGGAATAGCTCATTCACATCCAAAACCCAAAAATTTGAGCAGAAAATAAAAACAGGGAATCAAATTGGATATCTGATGAGGCAAATTAAATAAATTGAAAAAAGGAACCTCAACTAAGCCTGGAAGATCTACGGGTTGCCGCTTGACTATTGAGCCCTTTTTTTTTTTCTTTCTTTTCTTTTTTGCATATGAGCCGGTGAGGAGGTAGCAAGCGTAAATGTGAAATCCCTCGATTTATTCAAAGGCATTGATGGCATTTCCTTCACTTCCATGCTTAAGGATAAACCAATAATCTACCATCATTAACAGAGAATAACCTAGGCAGCCTCGATTTCTGATTCTTGCTTCTGAATGTTGGACGAGAGGGGGCATAAACTTCCAAGGAATGACTTGTGGCTTTGCCTGTCAGTTTAACTCAGCAAACAGGTTGTAAACTTAAGATCCTGCTCAGGTAATAAGATACATGTTTACCTACTCAGAATTTCAAATGCTGAAGGGTGCAGTTGAATGCACTGTTGAATTGGTTTGCAATAATTACTCCAAAGAATAGAAGCACAATCCAAACGAGACCCACTTGGAAAATCCATACTTTTTGAGATTCAAATAAACAAAAAACGTAACCGAATCTCCAACCATATACAAGAAGAACCACTTACAAATTCAAACCTTTTGAGATTTAACTCAATTCCCAACCATATTTTGAATAGTAACAAAATTAAAAAGGCCCAGAAAGAGAAATTCTTTCTAGAATTTGAAGTTTAAAACCAGGAAAAAGCCTAAGAAATGTACATGTGCATTGGACTTAATGAATAGGTAAAAGGAGAAGCCTACTGAGTTGACCCTATGAGTTTCCAACTTGGCATATGACCATGACATGAACTGCATGATGAGAATTGGCGTCAATGAGAGTGACAGGAATTAGCTTCTTGGGTCCATAAGGAAAATTTCACAATCTCTATTGCCGAATAAGCTTTTTCTTTTCCCTTGTTTTTTTATATTCAATTTCTATTAGGGTCTGGTCATGTTATTCTATCGAGTAGTCTGTTATTTAATTCTTTGGTGGTTTTCTGCCAAAGTAAATTGGATTTACTAAGAAGAATCAACCGTCTCAGTCATCTCAAAATTAACGTAAATATCTGACACATTCTCCAAATTGCTTGTATGATGGCATCATGTGATATCCAAGATAAAGGTTTACATTCATCATTTATTTATTTTTTGAATGATGGTATACGTCCATCTTGGTCAATGGCCTAATAAAGACTAATTTTGAAAATAAATAAAAAGTCATATCAATGATACTTTGTAGCTAAAAAAGAAATTCAGATGCTTAAAAGCAATAAGAATCATAGGAATCCAATCCAAGGCTTTTTATGGTGTGGTAGACGTTGGTTCTCAATTCTAACAAGTGGGGCCCAGGGTTCGGTAATCCAAACCATTAGTCTGTTGTAACCCACCATGGATCATTGACCCTTAATGTCTCTCTTGAAGCCATCTATTAGCCACAAATCAAAAGGTTATGATCACCTTATTGAGGAGATTTTTCAAGCACGGTCCATCCATGATGGGATGCAGCAGATCGATGGTCTAGATTACTAAACCATGGCTAGGGGTGCAAACAGGTCAGGTTGAGGGAGCCTGGACTTATGATTATTTTCAGAATAGGGCCTGGACTTAACCATTCTGATGCTAACATCCATCAAAATCCTACAAAACCAACCTCCACAAATTCCAACGGAAATATCAAATTTTCAAAAACACAAATCCAGGGGGTTTCGAATCCAGGGGGTTCCGAATCCAAGGGGTTTCCAATCATGGGGGTTTCGAATCCAGGGGGTTTCCAATCATGGGGGTTTCGAATCTAGGGGGTTTAGGGCTGGCGCTGGGAGAGAGAGATTGAGAGAGAGATCGAGACAGAACCACCACTATCAATCGATTGAGAGAGAGATTGAGAGAACCACCACTATCAATCGATTGAGAGAGAGAATGAGAGAGAGAGAGAGTTACCTCAATGTTCGTGAAGAGATCGACAGGAAGAGAGAGGTGGGAGAGATCTGTAGGGCCGGCGCTGGGAGAGGGATAGATGGAGAGGAGAGCGGATGAGAGGGAGAGAGACAGATATCGTTTTAGGGCCGGCGCTGGGAGAGGGATAGATGGAGAGGAGAGTGTATGAGAGGGAGAGAAACAGAACTCGTTTTAGGGCCGGCGAAATGGAGTGAGAGTTGGCTGACGTCAGCAAATTCTGTGGGTCCCATCGTGAGGTATGTGTTATATCCAAACCGTCCATCCAACTGGCGAGCTCGTCCTAAAGCTAGAGACAAAAAATAAGACAGATCTAACAATCAAGTGGACCACACTAAAAAAAGCAGTGGGGGATTGAACGTTTACCATTGAAAACTTTTGGGGGCCATAAAAGTTTTGGATCAAGCTGATATTTGTTTTTTCCCTTCAATAGGGCCTATATGATCTAATCAACAGATTGGATGTCAAATAAACAGTACAGTGGGCCTTGAGAGGATTTTATTGGTGGATATCCAATCAATATTAGTTTCCTATGATGTGGTCCACCTTAGGTTTATATCCCTATCATTTTTGAGTTTTGATTGTCCAAAAACAGTTAATTGTTCAATTAGTGGATGTGCCTAATAATTTATTAAAATTTTTTTTTACAGATAAATTTAAATTTTCATTTAAAAATAATATTTTTTTCAAAATGTATATTTTTTTATTCTTAATTTTTCTTTGAAAACTTTTAACAAAATATCATTTTTTAAAAAATAATTTTTAGAAAAATTAAAATATAAATTCTGAATTTTTATTTTCAAAAATTGTAAAATTTTCACAAATTTTATTTTTTATTTTTCCCAAAAATTCCAAAATGCTAATTTTTTTTTCTTCTTCAAAGGCATCATTTCATTTTGTTTTCAACTTTTCAATTTTCTTTTTAAAATGATATATTTATTTTTCAAAATCTCATTGTTTTCAAAATCACAAATTTTTTTAACTTTTTATTTTTCGTTTCAAAACGTTTGTTTTTTGATTAAGTATCAATTTTTTAATATCGTTTTATTTTAAAATTTTCAATTCCTTTTAACTTCCCCATTTTTTTTAAAGCATGCATTTTATTCGAACTTGTCAATTTTTATCGAACTTCTCAATTTTATTTCATTTTTCAAAATACAAACTCTCAGTTTCTTTTTCAAAATATTTTCATTTTTCAACACTGAAAAATTTAACACTTTTAAAAATATTTTTAATTTTCTTTTACAGGATAATATTTTTTTCTTAAAATCAAATGTTTTTTTTTTTCAAATTTATCAACTTTATTCAATATTCTTCTTTTTTCCCACAAAATAGATTTTTATTAAATCACGATTTTTATTTTTTCAAAATCTCTTTTTTTTTTTTTTTCTCTAACGTTGTTAAATTTTTTATTCTCAATATTCTTTTTCATGTGATATTACAAATCATTTAAATATTAGTTTTAAATTAAAAAATAAAATAATTTCCACTCATTTGTTATAAAAACAAAATAATTTTTTTTTTCATTCAATCAATTGTTAAAAAATAATCTTATGTACAATTATACTACTAAAATTTTATTAAAAACAATTATTAGACTACAACAAAACATCCTTGCGCATGACGCCAAGGGCTTTAACAGGAAATCCGTGTCCTGTTAAAAAGTGGCAACCAGCCAATGGCTGGTGGTCGGTGCTCTATGGGCCCCAACATGACGTACGTGTTTCATCCACTCCGTCCATCTATTTTTTCTAAAAATTTTATGGTATAAGACTAAAAATGAGGTATACCCCAATCTCAAATGGACCACATTACAGGAAACAGTGTTGAATGAGTGTGGACCATTAAAAACCTTTTGGGGGCCATAAAAGTTTTGGATCAAGCTAATCTTTGGTTTTTCCCTTCATCTGGTCCTATATGATCTAATTAACGGATTGGATGTCAAATAAACAGTACAGTGGGCCTTAAGATGGATTTTAATGATAGATATCTAATCATCATTGTTTTCATTTGGTGTGGTTCACCTGAGATTTATGTCCCGCTAATTTTTGGTATAAAACTGTAAAATAATCTGAAAAAATGGATGAACGGAATAGTTGAAACACGTACATCATAGTGGGGCCCACATAGCACCAACCACCAGCCATGAGGCTGGTGGCAGAGGGAGTAGCCAATCCATTTCCAACTAAATGAAGGGAGATGAATAGTTAGTTGACGTCAGCAAATTCTGTGGGTCCCATTGTTAGGTATGTATTATATCCAAACCGTCCATCCAACTGGTGAGCTCGCTGCAAGGCTTGAGACAAAAAATAAGACAGATTTAACCATCAAGTGGACCACACTGAAAAAAGCAGTGAGGGATTGAACGTCTACCATTGAAACCCTTTTGGGGGCCATAAAAGTTTTGGATTAAGCTTATCTTTGTTTTTTCCCTTCTTCAGGGCCTATATGATCTAATCAACAAATTGGATGTCAAATAAACAGTACTGTGGCCCTTAAGAGGATTTTAATGGTGGATATCCAATCAATATTATTTTCCTATGATGTGGTCCAAACTTAGGTTTATATCCCTATCATTTTTTTGATCAAGCCCTAAAATGATCAGTAAAAATGGATGAACATAATGGATGAAATACATACATCATGGTGGGGGCTACATAGCAACGAACACTAGCCAACAAGAGGGTGGCAGGGGAGTAGCTAATCCGTTTCCATCCATGCTTGTATTTGTAGTGCGGTCCATTTAATCTTTGGAAATGATTCATTTTTGGAATAATTCTCTGAAATGATCTCAAAAAATGGATGAACGGTGTGGGTTGATCCCAAATTTTCAGTAAATCCAAAACTCAAGTGGACCATGCCACACGAAACAATGTGGAATAATGATTTCCACCATTGATACCTTCATTGGGCCCATAGTAACGTTTATTGGCCATCCAACCTATTCATAATATCAAATATATATGAATGAATAGAAAACACAATATGATTTAAACATATGAAGTTATTTACTCTTCAATATGTACTAATTCGATTGTCCAAAAGCAGTTAAATGTTTAATGAGTGGATGTGCCTAATAATTTATTAATAAATATATTTTTTTCACAGATAAATATCAATTTCCATTTAAAATTACATTTTCACGGATAAATTACATTTTTTTTTCAAAATATATATTTTTTTACTCTTAATTTTTCTTTGAAATTTTTTAACAAAATATCATTTTTATTATAAAATATTTCAAAAAATAAATTAAAATACAAATTCTAAATTTTTATTTTCAAAATATCTTAAAATTTCACAATTTTTATTTTTTTTCCCAACAATTCCAAAATGCCAATTTTTTTTCTTCAAAAGCATCATGTTATTTTCAACTTTATAATTTTTTAAAAAAATTATATATACTTTTTCAAAATTTTAGTGTTTTTATAAATAACTTTTTCTTTTAATTTCGAATTTTGAACATTTTCAATTATTTTTCAAAATCACAAAAATTTTCAACTTATTTATTTTTTATTTCAAAATGTTTGTTTTTTTGATAAAGTATCAATTTTTTAATATTGTTTTATTTAAAAAAAAAATTCAGTTCCTTTTCACTTCTCCATTATTTAAAAAGCATTTTATTTGAACTTGTCAATTTTTATTAAACTTCACAATTTTTTTTAAAATTTTTAAATTTCAAACTCTCATTTTCTTTTTTAAAATATTTTCATTTTTCAACACTGTGAAATTTTCACAATTTTTAAAATATTTTTAATTTTCTTTTTCAGGATATTATTTTTTCTCCAAATCAATTACTTTTTTTTTTCAAAATTATCAACTTTATTAAATATTCTTTTTGTTCCCACAAAATAGATTTTTATTAAATCACGATTTTTATTTTTTCAAAATCTAATTTTTTTTTATTCAAACATTATTAAAAATTTTAAACTTCTCAATATTCTTTTTCATGTGATATTACAAATCATTTAAATATTAGTTTTAATTAAAAAATGAAAATAAAAATTCCACTTGTTTGATATAAAAACAAAATAAATTTTCTTTTTGCATTTAATCAGTTGTTAAAAAATAATCTTACATACAAATATGTACAATTAAACCACTGAAATTCTATTAAAAAACAATTATTAGACTACAAATAAACTTAATTTTCCACCATATTCCTTTTAAAAAAAAATGAAAAAAAAATGTTGTTTAAGGCAAGTCCTTTTACGACGGACCGGATCTGTCGCAAAATCAACTGAAAAGCGCGCCAATTTGTATTTTGGGCGGGAATTTTTAACAGTTTAGTTTCCATCGCCAAATCAAAATTTGCGACGGATTTCATCCGTCGCCTAGTTACGACGGACAAAAAACTGTCGTAAATCAGATTTTAGCGACGGATTTCGGTCCATCGCTAAATTCCACGACGTTCGGACTACGGATATTCGAGAAAGGGAAGTTTAACAACAGACTTTTTTCGTTAGCGACGGTTTAAATCCGTCGTTAAACCAAGAAATTTTAGCGACGGACGAAGTCCGTCGCCAAATTACGTCACAAATTGGCCTTTTTGGCATAGTGAAATTAATATCTAATGGTAAAAACTTCCATCTTGACGTGGGGGCTGACCTAGGGCTGAAAGTCGGTCGAGTTGGGTCGGGTTGGTGCTCAACTCTAACCCAACCCAAGGTTCCTATACCTCAACCCTAACCCAACCCAACCCAATCTCGAGTTGGGAATTCTCAACCCAAGACTAACCTAAGCGGGCTCGGTCGGGTTGGTCGGGTATATATGTGCCAATATTTTCGTTATTACATTAGTTTATTATATTTCAATATAGAACTTATTTTTTGTATCTATAATTTTATTAATTATATATGTGATTATTCATTATAAAGAACTTCATTTTTTTTCTTTAAAAAAGCAAGCTAAAATATAAGTTAACTGCTCCTTCAAAAGTCATGTAGCATAGCATGAAGTCTATTTGGGGGAGAGAAATCTGGCCTATCTTGTTAGCTTGAGTCCTTAGAAATGACGTGGATAAATAAGACTGGACATCACTAGTGTGCACAAACGATCCACACCCAATTATAATTTATAAGTAACTTATATATATATATATATATATATATATATATATATATATATATATATATATTGATCGGGTTCGGGTTGGGTCGGGCAACCCGTGACCTCAACCCAAGTTTTATCGGGTTGGTGTTTGTATAGTTCAAGCTTAAGATCGGACCGAAATATCCTGCCCAATCCCAACCCAATGTCGGGTCGGTCACGGATCGGTCGGGTTGAACTCGCCCAACTTTCAGCCCTAGGCTGACCACTGGCTACAAAAAGACCACTAAGTATAAAATGAGATTGTTCAATTGGTTGATGCTAGCACTGTGGGCCAACCATAATAGACAGAAGTAGATGAACGGTCACGATCTTGGACGGTCGGCTTCTAGTGTGATGGAAGACACAGAGCACAATTTTACATAACAATCTAGATTATCAAATCAGTTTTCTACAAAAGAAGGTGGTACAGTAGACCCGAAAGAGAAGCGGATTGGCTGGTGTACCACACACCACCAACCTATTTGGTGTGGGTACATGTCGTGCCAAGACCAGCGTTGACGCTCCTGCAGCTCGGGGTTGTATGAGATGTTCAAAGGAGATAAAAGTTACATGAACCCCACAATGATTTATTTATCATACACACTGGTCATTCATTTGTAGAGATCATTTTAGATCTTGATTTTAAAATTGAGTAATTTCCAAGGCACGAGTGGACCACACCATAAATAGCAATGGGGATAATGATTCTCACCATTAATACATTCATAAGGCTTACCATGACACTTACTATCCATCTAATCTGTTCGCTAGCTCACATAGACATGAATGAAGAGAAAAAACAAATATCATATTCATCCAAAATTTCCGTGACCCCATAAGGGTTTCAATGATAGGCGTTCAATCCCCCTGCTTTTTACAGTGTGGTACACTTAATTTTTGGATGTCTCATTTTTCAGTTCAAGCACTACGAGGAGCTTATATATCATGATGGGACCCACGGAACTTGGTGATGCCAACACACTTGCCACATCGGTGTATACTTCACAAGGTACAGTAATGTTTATTTGTCATCCAACCCCTTCATGATGTCAAAAAATCCTGGATGAAGAGAAAACACAAATAGCAACTTGATACAAACCTTCCGCAGCCCCACTAAGTTTTTAACATTAGGATTTGCGTTAAATCCCTACTCTCACCTTTGGTGTGGTCCACTTGGCTGTGGATATGCTTCAACGCGGGTTTTATGCCTTCAAATGATATGGAACAACAGATGGATAAGGTGGATAAAAAGAACAAAAAAAAAAAAACATGAGAAATTTGCGACTGTACGACCCATTTATGGCCCATTTGTGAGACTAAGCCCACCTTATTTTACCTTGCGAGAATAAGCTCCAGATGTACGAATGCCTTCCCAAAGGACGATAATGCCCCTGCTTTTTCCTTCAAGCGGGAAGATAAGCGCTGACGCTCGTCGAACTTTGAGTTGTACAAACGGTTCAAAGGATATCAACGTTACATGGGCCCCACAGTTATGTATTTATTATATCCACAACGTTCATCCATATTTCGAGATCATTTCGGAACATTATCCAAAAAAAAAAAAAAATCATATCCAGAGATCAATTGGACCACACCACAAAGAGCTGCGGGAAAATTGATTTTCACCATTAAAAATTTTGTAGGCCCACCATAACATTTACTTTCCATCCAATCTATTCATAAGGTCATAAAGACCTGGATGAAGAGGAAAAACAAATTTCATAATGATCCAAAACTTCTGTAACACCTAAAAGGGTTTCAATGGTAGACTTTCAATTCCTCACTGCCTTTTACAGTGTGGTCCACTTGATAGTTAGATCTGTCTTATTTTTCGTCTCAAGCCTTAATATGAGCTCACCAAATAGGTGGACGGTTTGGATATAACACAGACCTCATTATGGGACCCACACAATCAACGAAAATTCCACGGCCTAAAAAAACGGAAAAAGACTGTCGAGGCTGGATATGGCTATCGCTATGATTATAATTTGTAGCCTCTTGTTTGAAACGGCGATGAATCACGGATTCCGCGATTCCATCGCAACTCGATGTAGGATTTGGGGATTGATCGCAAAATCCACGATTCATCGCCGATTCAAACAAACGCTACGGTTATCTATGGCTACGGATAATAACCGTAGCTATAGCCCTTCTCTAACAACAGGCTACGGATTATAACCACAGCTATAACCGTAACTGTGACTTTTAAATTATTTTTTTTTCTTTTAAATGGAGAATTTTATTCAACCTACATTTTTATCTAACACATGTTTATATAAATATGTATATATAAGCATATAAAAAAAAATCTCTCCTTTTATTATCTAACACATATTTATATAAATATGTATATATATTGCCGGGAATGACTGTGAAATGCATGAAAATGCGCATGAAGTGAGGCGAATGGACTGTGAAATGCACGGAAATGACTGTGAAGTGAAGGGGCATGACCGTGAAATACACCGAAATGACCGTGTATAAACACGGAATAGGCGGGAATGACCATGATTTGCATGGAAATGGCCGTGAAGTAAAGTGAATTGACCGTGAAGTGGATCGAAATGACCGTGAACATAAACGGAATTGCTGGATGTCGCCATGAAATGCATGGAAAACGCTGTGAAGTGAATAGAATTGACCGTGAAATTCATCGAAATGGCCGTGAAGTGAAGTGAGTTGACCGTGATGTGCATCGAAATGACCCTGAACGTAAACGGAATTGCCGGATATCGCCGTGAAATGCATGGAAATGGCCGTGAAGTGAAGAGAATTGACTGTGAAATGCATCGAAATGGCCGTGAAGTTAAGTGAATTGACCCGTGAAGTGCATCGAAATAACCGTGAACGTATACGGAATTACCGGATATCGCCATGAAATGCATGGAAATGGCCATGAAGTGAAGAGAATTGACCGTGATGTGCATCCAAATGGCCGTGAAGTGAATTGACCGTGAAGTGCATCAAAATGACTGTGAACGTAAACAGAATTGTCGGATATCGCCGTGAAATGCATGGAAATGGCCGTAAAGTGAAGAGAATTGACCGTGAAGTGCATCCAAATGGCATTGCAGCGAAGTGAATTGACCGTGAAGTGCATCAAAATAATGTGAACGTAAACGAAACTGCCGAATATCACCGTGAAATGCATGGAAATGGCCGTGAAGTGAAGAGAATTGACCATGAAGTGCATCCAAATGGCTGTGAAGTGAAGTGAGTTGACCGTGATGTGCATCGAAATGACCGTGAACGTAAATGGAATTACCGGATATCACTGTGAAATGCATGGGAATGGTCATGAAGTGAAGAGAATTGACCGTGAAATGCATTGAAATGGCCGTGAAGTGAAGTGAATTGACCGTGAAGTGCATCGAAATGACCGTGAATGTAAATGGAATTGCCGGATATCACCGTGAAATGCATGGAAATGGCCGTGAAGTGAAGAGAATTGACCGTGAAGTGCATCCAAATGGCCGTGAAGTGAATTGAATTGACCGTGAAGTGCATCGAAATGACCGTGAACGTAAATGGAATTGCCGGATATCGCCGTGAAATGCATGGAAATAGCCATGAAGTGAAGAGAATTGACCGTGAAGTGCATCCAAATGGCCGTGAAGTGAAGTGAATTGACCGTGAAGTGCATCGAAATGATCGTGAACGTAAACGGAATTGCCGGATATCGTCGTGAAATGCATGGAAATGGTCGTGAAGTGATGAGAATTGACCATGAAATGCATGGAAATGGCCGTGAAGTGAAGTGAATTGGCCCCTTCACTTCGAGTTGTACAAACGGTTCAAAAGTGATCAACGTTACATGGGCCCCACAGTTATCTATTTATTATATCCACAACGTTCATCCATATTTTGAGATCATTTCGGGGCATTATCTAAAAAAAAAAATCATATCCAGAGATCAACTGGACCACACCATAAAGAGCAGAAGGAAAATTGATTTTCACCGTTAAAAATTTTGTAGGGCCCACCATAACATTTATTTTCCATCCAATCTATTCATAAGGTCACAAAGACCTGGATGAGGAGGAAAAAAATCATAATGATCCAAAACTTCCGTAACCCCTAAAAGGGTTTCAATGGTAGACGTTCAATTCCTCACTGCCTTTTACAGTGTGGTCCACTTGATAGTTAGATCCGTCTTATTTTCGTCTCAAGCTTAATATGAGCTCACCAAATAGATGGACGGTTTGGATATAACACAGACCTCATGGTGGGACCCACAAAATCAACGAAAATTCCACAGCAAAAAAAAATAAAATAAAGACTTTCGAGGCCAATACGGCTATAGCTACGGTTATAATCCGTAGCTGTTTGTCTGAAACGGTGATGAATCGCGGATTCCGCGATTCCATCGCAACTCGCTGTAAGATTTGGGGATTGATCGCAGAATCCACGATTCATCGTCGATTCAAATAAAAGGCCACGGTTACCTTTTGCTACGGATTATAACCGTAGTTGTGCCGTATCCTGATAACTAGCAACAGATTATAACCGTAACTATGGCCGTATCTTGTTCACATTTTTTTTTTACATGGCGAATTTTATTCTATCTACATTTTTCTCTAACACATATTTATATAAATATGTATATATAAGCATAAAGAAAAAATAAAATTAGTTACTTGATGTACCCTATATAAATTTTTTTTTTCTCTTTTTTCATTTCTTTCTTTATTCATTTGACAAGAATATCTTCTAAACTAAAATTAGTTACTTGATGTACCTTATATGATTTTGGGGTAGGAGAAACTACTTTAACCAACCAACTTGGTTATTTTCCAAGATTTCAACAGGTTGATGGTCGAAAATCCATTTCATTCACTTAGCGGTCATTTTCATTGATGACCGTGAAGTGAAGGGGCACGACCGTGAAATGCCCCGAAATGACGGTGAATTGACACGGAATAGGCGAGAATGACCGTGAAATGCATGGAAATGAGCGTGAACTGAAGTGATTGGACCGTGAAATGCGTGGAAATGACCGTGAAGTGAAGGGGCATGACCGTGAAATGTGTCAGAATAACCGTGAATCAACACGGAATAGGCAGGAATGACTGTGATATGCATTGAAATGACCGTGAACTAAAGCGATTAGACCATGAAATGCGTGGAAATGACCGTGAGGTGAAGGGGCATGACCATGAAATGCGTCGAAATGACCGTAAATCAACACAGAATAGGCGGAATGATCGTGATATGCATGGAAATGACCGTGAAGTGAAGCGATTGGACCGTGAAATGCGCGGAAATGACCGTGAAGTGAAGGGGCATGACCGTGAAATGCGTCAAAATGACCATGAATGAACACAGAATAGGAGGGAATGACTGTGATATGCATGGAAATGACCATGAAGTGTAGATATTGGATCGTGAAATGTGCGAAAATGACCGTGAAGTGAAGGGGCATGACCGTAAAATGCGCCGAAATGACCGTGAATCAACACAGAATAGGCGGGAATGACCGTGATATGTATGGAAATGACCGTGAAGTGTAGCGATTGGACCGTGAAATGTATGGAAATGACCATGAAGTGAAAGGGCATGACCGTAAAATGCGTCGAAATGATTGTGAATCAACACGGAATAGGCGGGAATGACCGTGATATGCATGAAAATATCACAGTCATTCCCACCTATTCCGTGTTGATTCACGGTCATTTCGATGCATTTCACAGTCATGCCCCTTCACCTCATGGTCATTTCCACGCATTTTATGGTCCAATCGTTTCACTTCATGGTCATTTTCATGCATATCACGGTCATTCCCGCCTATTCTGTGTTGATTCACAGTCATTTCGACACATTTTACGGTCATGCCCCTTCACTTCATGGTCATTTCCACACATTTTATGGTCCAATCGCTACACTTCACGGTCATTTCTATGCATATCACAGTCATTCCCGCCTATTCCGTATTCATTCACGGTCATTTCGGTGCATTTCACGATCATGCCCCTTCACTTCACGGTCATGTCCGCGCATTCCACGGTCCAATCGCTTCACTTCACAGTCATTTCCATGCATATCATGGTCATTCTCGCCTATACCGTGTTGATTCACGGTCATTTCGACGCATTTCACGGTCATGCCCCTTCACCTCACGGTCATTTCCACGTATTTCATGGTCCAATCGCTTCACTTCACGATCATTTGCATGCATATCGCCGTCATTCCCGCCTATTCCGTGTTGATTCACGGTCATTTTGACGCATTTCACGGTCATGCCCCTTCACTTCACGGTCATTTCCGTGCGTTTCACGATCCAATCACCTCACTTCATGGTCATTTCCATGCATATCACGGCCATTCCCGCCTATTCCATGTTGATTCACGATCATTTCGGTGCATTTCACAGTCATGCCCCATCACTTCACGGTCATTTCCGCGCATTTCACGGTCCAATCACCTCACTTCACAGTCATTTCCATGCATATCACGGTCATTCTCGCCTATTCCGTGTTGATTCACGGTCATTTCGGCGCATTTCACGGTCATGCCCCTTCACTCACGATCATTTTTACGCGATCATTTTTACGCATTTCACAGTCCATTCGCCTCACTTCATGGTAATTTCTATGCATATCACAGTCATTCCTGGCGATTTCGTGTTGATTCACGGTCATTTCTACGCATTTCACAGTCATGCCCCTTCACTTCACGGTCATTTTCGCGCATTTCGCGGTCCAATCGCTTCACTTCACACTCATTGCCGTGTCTATCACGGTCATTCTCGCCTATTCCGTGTTGATTCACGGTCATTTCGACGCATTTCACAGTCATGCCCCTTCACTTCACGATCATTTTCGTGCATTTCACGATCCAATCGCTATACTTCACCGTCATTTCCATGCATTTCATGATCATTCCCTGCGATTCTGTGTTGATTCATGGTCATTTTCATGCATTTCATGATCATTCTCGGCGATTCCGTGTTGATTCATGGTCATTTTCATGCATTTCATAGTCAATTCCGGCAATTTCATTTAGATTCACGGTCATTTCGATGCACTTCATGGTCAATTTCCTTCACTTCACGGTCCTTTCCATGCATTTGACGGTCAATCCCTGCGATTCCATTTTTAAGTTTTATCGGGTTGGTGTTTATATGGCCCAACCTTAAGACCAAACCCGATACATCCTGCCCAAGCCCAACCCAATGTCAGGTGGGTCACAGGTTGGTCGGGTTGAACCCGCCCAACTTTCAGCCCTAAAATCATATATGGTACGTCATGCAACTAATTTTGGTTTAGAAGATATTCTTGTTATATGAATAAATAAAGAAATGAAAAAAGGAGAGAATTTTTTTTATATGCTTATATATATATATATATAAATATGTGTTAGAGAAAAAAGAAGGTAGAATAAAATTCTCCATGTAAAAAAAAAATTAAAAATTTAAAAATTAAGAAAATAATTTTTTCAAAAAAGTGCACAAGATAATGTTATAGCTATAGTTATAATCCGTAGCCATAGGCCTTTTGGTTTGAATCGGCGATGAATCGCGGATTCCGCGATCCATACCCAAATCATACAGCGAGGTGCGGTGGAATTACGGAATTCGCGATTCAATCGTTGCTTTTGTGAGCCCCACCATGAGGTCTGTGTTATATCCAAACCGTCCATCTATTTGGTGAGCTCATATTAAGGCTTGAGACAAAAAAAATAAGACAGATCCAACTATCAAGTGGACCACACTGTAAAAGGCAGTGGGGAATTGAACGTCTACCATTGAAACCCTTTTAAGGCTTGAAATTTGGTCTCTGTGACCTTATGAATAGATTGGATGGAAAATAAATGTTATGGTGGCCTGTAAAAGTTTCAATAGTGAAAATCAATTTTCTGCTGCTCTTTGTGGTGTGGTCCAGTCGATCTTTGGATATGATTTTTTTTTTTTTTTTTGATAATGCTCCGAAATGATCTCGAAATATAGATGAACGTTGTGGATATAATAAATACATAAACGTGGGACCCACGTAACGTTGATCTATTTTGAACCGTTCATATAACTCGGAGTTGGAGGAGCGTCAGCGCTCGTCTTCGAGCACCAGCCGATCCGCTTGAATGAAAAAGCAGGGGCATTTTCGATCTTTAGGCAGATGTCCGTATAGCTGGGGCTTATTCTCGGTCACGAGGTAAAATGAGGTGCGCTTGGTCCAGTAAATGTGCCCTAAATGACTCGTACGGTCACAAATTTCTCAAAAAAGCCTACATAACAGTGCGCTCGCAGAGTTGTCACACGCAGTGCTGGGATACGACGCAATCCGCGTCCTGAAAAGTCGCCACCGTACTTTGTTGAATATTGACTCTTTGGGCCTAATCCTCGGACGCAGATTGCGTCCTACCCCCGCCCGGACGGTTATCCGTCCGGGCAGGGCTCTGTGGAGCCCACCATGATGTAACTGTTTTATCCCGCCGTCCAACAATTTTTTCAGAAAAATTTAACATGTGAATCAAAAAATGAGGCAGGTCCAAGGCTTGATTGGACCACACCAAAGGAACCTGCACTGATATGACACCCACCGTTGAAACCTTTCTAAGGGCCACGTGATTATTTTTTTTTACCATAAAACCTATTCATAAGGTCATGTAGACGTGGATGAAGTGGAAACAAAAATATCAGCTGGATCCGAAACTTCTCTACTCCAAAGAAGCTTTTAACGGTGGACGTTCAATCCCCACTTTGTGGTCCACTCAAGCTTTGGACCTGCCTCATTTTTTGGTTCACATATTAAAACTTTCCGAAAAAATCATTGGGCGGCAGGATAAAACAGTTACATCACGGTGGACTCCACAGAGCCCTGCCCGGACGGAGGGGTAGGACGCAATCCGCATCCCTAATCCTCGGACCGGAACCGCTGGAACACAGGTTTTACGCAGTTCACAAACCACTCAAGCTCTTATTAAGATCCCACTATGTTCTAAATGTGGAATCCACTCCGTCTATCAGGTTCGATCCTCCAGCAATAAGGAGAAAATCACTGAAGAACTCGGGTGGTCTACACAACAGGTAACAACGTGGATGGGACCCAACAATAGAGTTGTATGTGAGGCCACCATGATGTCTATCTTCCATCAAACCCGATCATCAGGTGTGGTTCGATGAGAGGAAGATACAAAATAATCCTGATCCATGACGCTGGGACCTCGCCACGTGGAAGTTTTATACCCAATTTTGCATTTCCCCATTGAGATTTTTATTAAATTGATATTTTGTATGTACGGTGAAGATAATGATCCTCACCTTATGGACGGAGTGGATATAATATAGTCATCTCGAAAGAGCATGGGTACACGAAACAGGTTGCGGATTCAGTCCCATCCAGACCTGAAGAGAGTTCGATCGTAACCGTTGGGCTGACTTTGATGTATGTGTTGTGTATCTACGTCGTTAATCAATTTTTACAGATCATTTTAATGGCGTAATCCCAAAAACGAAGCAGATCCAAATCTGAGGTGGACCATACTACAGGAAACAGTGGTCATTGAACGTGAGCCATTAAAATCTTCTTAGGGCACACCGTATTGTTTATTTGACATCCCATCAGTTTATAAGTTCAAATAGGCCTAAATGAATGTAAAATACAAATATCAACTTGACATAACATTTTTATGACCCACAATAAACTTTTGACGGTCAATCACCGCTTTTTTCTATAGTGTGTTCCACCTGAGATTTGAATCTGCTTCGGTATTGGGCCTACAATGTAAAATGATCCGAAAAAACGGATGGACGGCGTGGATATATAACACGTACATCAAGGTAGGCCCCGCAATCATGACCTTACCGAAGTCAATCAGGTCCCGCGCTGACTGTATCCGCGCCAGGTAAAACGCGTCCTATAGATGATTCCGGTCCTCTTTAGCATATTGCTCCTTTTGCAAGACGTGTATAATAGAATACGACGACAAGCCGAAATAAGAAAACGCGGGCCCGAAATTTCTTTGAAAGCTAACTTCTCAAACACATATTAAAGGAGCCACCCCATTTCTTCTTCTCCACACCCAACCTCTCTCTCTCTCTCTCTTTGAGCCACCTCGTTTCTTCTTTTATCCACACCCAACCTCTCTCTCTGTCTCTCTCTCTCCCCATGGCTGAGGCAAAGCAAGTCCCTTTGAATGGAGCTTACTATGGTCCACCTATCCCTCCCCAACAAACCCATCACCGGCGTGAGCGAGGGAGCCGATGTTGTGGCCCATGCTGTCTACTGAGCACCTTGTTCAAGCTCATCGTCACCATCATCGTGGTTCTGGGCATCGCCACCCTCGTTTTTTGGCTCATTTTCCGCCCTTCTAAGATGAAAGTGTATGTCGAGAGTGCCACGCTTACTGAATTCAATCTCACCGACAATAATATTCTCCATTACAATCTTGCACTAGATGTTGCTATAAGGAATCCCAACAAGCGGATTGGCATTTACTACGATAGGCTTGAAGCTAGAGCTTACTACGAAGGAGAGCGGTTTGGTTACAACCCTTTGCCGGCTTTTTATCAAGGCCATAAGAACACCACCAATCTCCATCCAGTTTTCTCTGGGCAAATTCCCATTTTACTGGGGAACTCTGATGTTGTGGATTTCAATAGGGAGAAGGGACAAGGGTTTTTCTCCATTGATGTTAAGATCTATGCAAGGCTTAGATTTAAGATTGGATCAGTCAAGACTAGGCGCTTCAAGCCAGATTTCGAGTGCGAGTTGAAGGTCCCTTTAATGACAAATGGCAGATCCTCATTTATTGGGACAAAGTGCGACGTTGATTTCTGATCACCACCGCATGTTTCTTTTTAATTGATTCTGTTTACTCATTGATTACACATTTTTTACTTTCTATTTTATCCTTTGGTTTGCCTGTTTATTACTTTATTTCTTCCCTTAATAATACTAGACCTCATTTGAATTGGGGCTCACCATTTTGATGGTTTGGTTTGTACATTCCACGTCCATTGTGGATGAGTGCATGTCAGTGGTCATCATCTATTCTCTACAGCAAAGGTAGCATATAATTCTATTTAAATGAAAACCCAAACTCATAACCACTAGTGGGTGTTTCCCACAGAAGTTTTCTTTTGATTGATCTTTCGGTTTTATTTCTTGGACTCATCCAAACTATCGATTCCTCCCTAATAAACGGAGAGGGATCCCTCATTACATCCATTTCCCCCACAACCAGCACCAGTGGCAATGTTTGTTGGGGGTCTTGCACAAAACCTCAGGATCTAGCTAAACAAACCAGAATTATGGAATAATAAAGCAATGAAATAAATCAAAGCATAAACCACAACATACAAGAGATTTTTACGTGGAAAACCCTCAAAGTGGTAAAAACCACGGGACCTCGTCCAGATCAACAATCCACTATGAAGTAGAACGTTACAACCTTCTTCACTCACGCAAGAGTGGATAAACAATGAGAGAATAAAAAAACGGAGAGATCTCACCGATTATGAAGACATAAAAGCACTGAGATATAAATTGCACAGTAGATAACCTCCATGAGCATAACACTACCAAAAAATCGAGCAAAGGCTATGGAAGTTGAAAGCATTTAGCTACGGATTTAATCCGTAGCTAAATCCTGGTTGATCTGTTGCTAAAGCGTAACTCCTCACCTACACGGTATTAAACATAGATGGTGTTTATGGAGCTCCATGGGGTCATCTAAGCCGCCCGTTAATTCTGATATATAATTTTAGTAGATGAGCTCAAAAAAAATATAAATTAAATGTCTAAGTAGACCACACCATAAGAAATAATAAAAATTAAATATTTACTGTTAATATGTTGTGTGGTTTCCTTACAGATTCGATCTAACTCATTTTTTGTATCAGCATTTAAAATAATAATTTAAAATTAATGGACAGAGTGGATATGTAAAATACATATCCAATGGACCCCATGGTCCTAAGACTCAACTCCCAAAGGGGCCATCCGTCACGCGCCCCTTCAGAGACTGCGAAATGGGATTACGTACTCAGCAGTATGCTATTATCGTACTGAGTAAACTCAAATGGGCCCACCGTGAATGCAATTGTCTTATCCACTCTGTCCATCCATTTTTTCAGATCATTTTAGTGGTTAATACCAAAATTGAGGTATATCTAAAACTCAAGTGGATACATACCATAGGAAACCGTGGGAATAATGATTTCCACCATTGAAACATTTCTATGGCCCGCAGTGATGTTAATTTGTCATCCAACCTGTTCATAATATCACAAAGACATGGAAGAAGTGAAAGCACAAATATCATATTGATCTAAACTTCTATGGCTCACACGAAATTTTCAATGGTAGATGTTGAATTCACTATTTTCGGTGGTGTGGTCCATTTGAGCTTTGGATGTGCTTCATTTTTAGACTAAAGACCTAAAATTATCTTCTAAAATGTATGGACGGAGTGGATAAAATTCATGAATGACTGTGGGACCCACATAGTTTAGTCAGTACGCTAAGCGTACTGAGTTATTCAGTACACAATCCGCTTCCAAAATGCCCTCCCCAAACCAAAACCTTTCCATTTGCCATTTTCTCCCGCGTGCAGGCAGACGAAAACCCATCTCTCCGTCTCTCTCTCCATCTCTCTCTCGCACTCAGCCTCTCTCTTTCCCTTGTCCTCTCTCGATCTCCTGCTCTCCCTCACCCTCTCTCCCTGTCTATTGGCTGCATTCCCCTATCTCTGTTGTCAAAACCCCTTTTCACCGCAAGAAGGAGAAGAAGAAGGAGATGGAGAAGAAAAACAAGGACGGTAAGTTTCTCTCTCTCTCTCTCTCTGTTTTTGAAATCTGTGGTGATTATTTTATTATTATTATTTTTTTACACACGCACACACACCCCCACACACTCACGCCACACGCACACACAACCCCACACACTCACGCCACATGCACACACACCCTACACATGCACGCCGTGGGATTTCACCACTGTGGTGATTGAATGCCCACCATTAAAGCTAAACACAGATCACTGCTGCAATGGGAGGGCTTGTATTGAGGGGATTTTTAGTTATGGCCCATTTGATGGGTTGATGGTTACTGCTGAGGCTAAGGCTGCATTGGATGCACAAGTGTATTAACATGTGACCAATCTGATTAAATGAAATGGTAAAATTGAATGATGCATCCTAATATTCATAATGAGGAAGTAGCTTTGCAATTCAATTTCTTTCAACTTAGAAGTAATATGATTGAATTTGGGGCGAGGGTCCTTAATACGAAGGGAGAAGATATTACATTTTGGTCATTCCCACTTTACCAGATTAATATTGCAAATCAGTTTGATAGTGCATCCAAACGCACCCTACGAGAGGTAGAGAAAGGACACTAATCTTAGAACTTGAAGGCAATCCTATGCCTGCCCCCAAATACTATTGGTGGACGCGAGGGGGTGAAAAACTGATCAGTGGGGGATTATCTTTCAATATGGAGTACTTTCGAGACTTGAAAAGTCGGGGAGGATTCACTTTCAAGGGGAAGTTGGTGAGAAGTTTCAACCACTACAACCACTCTTCCTAGATCCTCGAGGGTTTTTTATTTTTTATTTCTAGAACACATGCCAACAAGAAAAGTGTGTGGAACATCTAAGCATTGCATAACGGTGGCGTGCACCATGAAGAAGACCAAAAGCAAAAATCAGGCTGGTTTGTCCATCAGGAGTGGCCACATGGGTATGCCGATTGCAGAATTTTGGCATTTTTTTTCTCCAAAATTGTCTGTTCTATTCTTGGGGTGGCCAACTTGATGAATGGATCAACCTGATTTTCATGTTGTTAGGTGCATCATGTATGCAATTGTATCTATATATAGGTATTACATATGTAAATAATTGTGATACACATAGTAGAATATGCATATGGGTGTTCCCTGACAGATATCTACATATCTAGTCTAAGCATGCATACACTAATCTTGATGTGTGCACTTTCATCTTCATGGTGGGACCTTTGTCATAGCTAGGTTGGCACATGTGCCGCATAGGGATGAGAATGAGTGGACTAGTGGACCTCTGCCAGGCACATGCATCTTCTGTGCAAGTAAGGGAGATAAACAAGCACTTAGTCATTATACTTCAAAATGTTCAAGGTTTATTGCATGAGTCTCATCCATGAAAGCTGCTACTAAAAGGTTGCATGATGTGAAACCAAGGGTATGGCATGTGCAATGCACATGGACCAAGGAAGGAATGGAGAAAGAAAAGGTCACACAATAGATGTATGGAGCAAATGTCACATCCATCACAGTGGACCCACAGAGCCTTTCTTGCATGGTCTCTTTAATTAGATGCTTCACGTGGGCTACAATGAGAAGTGGAAAAGTCAGTGTGGGATACACACATTAGAAAAAGTGAAAGGAAGCTGGTACAATCTATATGTCCCTTGTGTGGTGAAGTCTTTAACATATACAATCCATCATTTAGCTTGATATATTAGAATTGCATGCGAGACTTTTCATCTATGCAAGTGGTTTAAGATTTTACTTATAAATTACATTATTAATTTATTGTAAAAATACAATGATTGCAAACTCCTTAATACATTGTATTTGGTAGATAATATCTGTATGGGTCCAATCATCTGATAGCACTTCCTTGATTTCCAACCTTTGAGGAAGATGGTGCATGAGGCTAATTTTCAACTTTAAATTTCTGTAAGGTGCAGGTTGAAAATGGACCCCTTGGTTAATCAAGATCCGGCTGTAATGAATAGGGAGTGGATGACACTAAGTTTCCCTGACCCATGTTTTCTTTCTAGAATCAGAAGTTTTTCAAAGTTTGCACAGGAAAACCTTACTGGTAGAGAATCCGTTCCTTGTCCATGCACCACTTGCAGATGTGCACGTTTTCCGGTTTCTTATGATGATATGGAAATACATCTAATGAAAAATGGATTCGACCCAAGCTATAGGGTTTGGAACATGCATGGGGAGCATGTATCACCTAAGTGTACTGTACGTGAATCAAGTTCCCAACAATACCATAGTGTCCCGAACTTAAATGAGGTTCACAACGCGATCGTTCAAGAACTTGGTGGTAATAACCTAGATTATATAGGATGAGCCCAATGTGATCCCTATAGTTAAAGGCGTCTGTGGAGAAAATCAAACTAATGAGTTTGAAACAAATTTACGAGACGCAATGACTAAGCTATACCTTGGGGCCCAAGATTTCACCGTGCTGACTTTCATTGTACAACTTTTCAAATTAAAGGTGAATCATTGTAACGCCCTGAAAATCGAGGGTCGAGTAGTAACTCAACTCTCGAGTTCCAGAACATCACTTATGCAACAAAATGAATGATGATTGAATGTTGACTGTATTAGAGTAGTGAACATGAGTGAGATTAAGCCAAAACAACATATCATACTCCAGAGATAATTAAATTTACAAGCAGAAGACTGTGATAGATAGATAAAATATATAAACTATAATGAGTCTCCAGAGTGTGATAACGTTACCAGGTTAAATAATTACAAGTACAGTTCTAAAATATACCTAATGTGTAAGTGTAATATCTTCTATCCCAAGTACCATAACCCCGTCAATGCAGTACCAGGTCTTCAGAGACCCGTCAGAGAGTTACATGATAGGAGAACTCCTCCTCATCACCATAGAAGTAGTCTGGCTCTGCTTCATAAGCATCGCCATCATTTGAAATTCAACAAATCTGGTTGGTGTGTACAACACCGTCCCGTAACATGGAAGTGAGTGATCAACTCAGTGGAACAGTAAAGCATAGGTTAACATGTTATCAATTCAATCAAGCAGTAATGATAAAGTAGTACAAATCAAACAATTCTAACTACTCTTATTAAGTGCGAGAATGAAATGACATGATGTTGTATGCCCTTGCCAAACCACCCTCATGCGACATCATCTTACGTTCGCGAATGCTTAACTCCCTCAGTGCGCCACATCTACTAAGCACATGCGGTGCGATGATGATCATGATTACCGAGTTATTATTAGTCCATTTCAAACAGTAGTATTGGGAAACTAAGGTACCTCCCTTGTATCATTCCCAAACATGATCCATTCTAGGGTCGTTAGTCCTAGTTAATCTTATACGATATTATGCTTTGAGAGGCGTAGCGAAGGCATCACAAAGGGCTCGTCACCCATCAGCACGGATACAGATCTCACCGTATGCGGCTCAATTGTTGACCGTTAGCTCGAGTACAGGTCTCACCGTACTCGGCTCAATCACTAGCCGTCAGCTCGAGTACAGGTCTCACCGTATTCGGCTCAATCACTAGCCGTCAGCTCGAGTACAGGTCTCACTGTACTCGGCTCAACTCATACTCTAGTTGCTGTGAAAGACTCGTCGCCAATCACGGACCCTTGGAGTATACTCAAGATACTACGGAGGACTCGTCGCCGTCAAAGACGAGTAGCACAGTCTCACCGTACTCGGCTCTCGCCGTAAGTATCGACACTCGAATATAGTGTCCCATACCACCATAATCGGCTCACGAGTCCGGTTGCTCTCCTTTGGTCACTACGGGGAGGCACGTGGCCCCAGCCAGGCCGACGGCTCGACCACGGTGTCCCATACCACCATGCCCGGCTCATGAGTCTTAGCGGATCGAGGTACCATGGTTAAAGGGATTTCACCTGGTAAGTTTGGTTCCCTAGGTTCAGGCAATAGCGACCAAACATGGTGAACATACATAAGACAGATCGGGTTACTTGACGAGCTCGGCTAACTCGAGCGCACAACAAGTTGAACGACATGAAGTGCATAAGCACTTCGCGTGGCCAACCACTATCGCCAACCGAAGTACGACTCTGGTTCGTCGAACACATCTCACGTGACAAATGAATCGCAACCACGAATTCAATTCTGGTACCGATTGTCTGGACTATAATCATAGCCCCAAACACAATCAAGTGCAGATAGATAAAGCAGTAGTAGATCAAGATTCAACTCATACAATCAAGGTCTGGTATTATCCGTTTAGGGCAGCTAGGGCTGTTGCACGCACTCGTTGCTCCACTCCCCCATCACCCATGACGGATCATACAATGTAAATATAAATTTAAACATATGCATTACATAGTTATAATCATAAAGCAGTTGAGCATGTTATGAATCACAACACAAGCATGAGTTTATACATGTTCAATTCCTAATCACACAACAATCCAAGGAGATCATACACATAGTTAAAAGAGGTTGAGAATCATATCTCAACACCTTATACATTACAATTTGCTAACTATTACTCATTCAGATATTTCAAGAAACACTTAAACAAACATACATCAACATACATGACATATGTCGATCACATAGGCATTAGACCAAATCCTTTCACTAGGGAGTTGCCCCAATCATAACACGCGTACACCCACGACGGATAGTCATGGCAAGCAGGAATCCAAGTTCCATATTCATTCAGTCATTTCCGCAAACACTTGGGCCACACATTTTAGCATATATAGTGTATATTGGCCGTGGCGTGATTTAGGGAAAATCATTTCGTCAAAAGGGTATCGCCAATAGAACAATCATGAATCCATGACAATTAGTCATGGCGAGCACGAATGAGGATTATATACTCATTCAGTCATTTTCACAAACACTTAGAATACACTATTACAACATACATGGTGTATGTTAGCAAAACATGTATTAGGGCTATCCTTTAGCCAAGTGAGTATTTTATCCATGTATAATATATTACTACAGCAAATAATCATGATAAATGCATCTCCAAAATTTATACATATACAGTATTTTCTAGAATACGCATTTTCAACATACATAATGTATACAAGCAAACATGTATTACGGCGATTCCCTTCGCCAACCAAATATTTTATACGCACATAATATATTTATACGACAATTAATCATGACAAACACATCGCTAAAATATACATGTATATGGTACTTCTTACAATACCGTATTTCTACATACATAGTGTTTATTAGTAAACATGTATTTAGGCGAATCCTTTCGCCAAATAAGTATTTTATCCATACGTCATATATCCATACGACAAATAAACATGTCAAACACATTTCCATAAAAAATACGTATACGGTATTTTATACGAATACCTAGAGTATGTGAAATTCCAAATTCTACAATTCTAATCGAAACTGAAAACGGAAAGCACTTTGTACATGTGCAATTGCATGCAGATCATGAATCTATCATATCTGACACTGAAAGCGTTGAAAACCATAACCTATACACCTAAAGTCCGCACCTTTTGTCGTAGAATCGTAACGGATCGACAAGGGTTGAGGAGCTTCCGTATTCGGGAGTTTTCTAGCCTAGAGAACGAAACAGGTTAGCTATTTCATAACCTGTAGCCTATACACCTCAAAACAGGTCTAGGGTTAGGGTTTATTACCTTAAAACGGATTCGGTATCGCCGGGAAAGCGTCTGGAAAGAGGCGGTGCAGCCCGTGGAGCGGCAGGGAAGTACGGCAGGGAGAAGCTCCCACTTCTCCCTCACTTTCTCTCTCTTTTCTCTCTCTCAAATCCAAATTCATATGGCTGGAATGGGAGAGGGTTTAAGGTCCTTATATAGTCTTAGAATTCCCCAAAACAGACTCCAGGTCAAAGTATACTTATGTTATAACTAAAGCGGACCTGTTTCAGCTCAACGGAGGACTTCTAGCGGGCCTCCTTGAGCCAAAGGTTGGACTTAAGCTCACTAACGCTGGATCTACGTTCTATTAAGTTTTCATTTCGGTCGGGATTCCAGATCACGCGTGGCGGACGATTTGGTTCAACGGTCGGCCACGGATCTCGATCGGAGATTCCGAGTACATGTAAATGTGTATGAAATTTTTCCTGATCCGAGGGTGTAATTTGGTCAGATTCTGACGGTCTGGTTTCTTAATACTAATCCGTAAACAAATGATGCCAGATCACTATTCCAGATATTTATTTTGCAAAGGGAATAGTGTTTTTCACACTCTCTCGCTCCGGACGCGATCGAATGGCCGTGGGACATTGTCTGGACTTGATTTCCGAGATGGTTGTCGAGCCCATTGAGGCGGTCCTAATTCCTCAACTTCGAGTTATTCGGACTTCCGACGTGCGGTCCAGATCTGATACGGAGTTTCGATGTGCTCCCGAGAGCAGCCAGGTAATGAGATCGATCCTAGATTTTAGGGTAACCTAACGTCAATGATTCTACAAGTTTTGGGTCTTGCAGATCGTATTTTAAGCGATTCAAACGGATTTCGTAGCTAATCTAGTTTCACACCTAGTTACTTTGTCTCATTTCTAAAGGATTTAGTCCTAAGTGATTTCTGGTCGAGGTGGTACTCAGGCCTTTGTAGTTTGTATATAAAGTGATCCAAGTTATACTACTTAGTTAGTTTAAGATAGTGTTTAGGGTGAAAGTTCTTAGAAAAATTGGAAGATCAAGGTGTTGAAGGGTGAGATTTGTGAAGGAAATGAGTTCAAAGGCGGCTTTAGACTTTGGGATTCAGTTCTGACAAGTTAATGAGATATTAGGATCGACCCATTGCCTAAGGAAGTCTAATCCCTGGTTGGCAAAAATCCGGGGCGTTACAATCTACCCCCCTTAAAATAAAATTTCGTCCCCGAAATTGCCTAAGGGTAATAAGGAAAGATTTATATTATTTTATTTGCCTAAAACTTATTGATTTCGAGTTCCTACGCGTGATAGGGTATATACTAGCCTGGTTCATTTTAGTCTACCCCCCTTAAAATTTTATTTTCACTCTCAAGGCTCAAGGTTTATGTCCTGCTCCGTACATCGGAACAAGGTGTAATTTAGGACCTATCCTTGACATAAAATGGGATGTAATCTCCCACTACGTTGGTCTTATTTTCATCAATGATGTGTATTATGGCATTGATACCTATGGTCATAGAAAGGAGCTAAAGATAAAGGGTATTGTGGTTGATTCGGGGTCAGGTGTGAGTTTGTGGCGAGATGCCTAATTCTACCAAGGAATTTTGTCGCGGTCCCGACTTCTCCTATTTAATCATGTCTAGCCTAATAGGCAGGCTATCTTTTTATGTTCATAAGCACAACACGTATGCCAACATGGCATGCGATTTGAGACCTAATTCCTAACTGTCTGTTGCCCATTTGGGCAATTCCTTAGGCCTAAAAGACATAGTTTCTACCAGCTATATACTCCTAACACTTTTCAAGGACAAAATTATAAACTTTTAGTTGTAAATGGTCGGGCCAACACGGAAGGAATGTTGTGTAGTGGGTCTGAGTCGGATACATGGATCTTCTGCCTAGCTAAGATAGAAAATTGTCATATCATTTCTTAATCCTAGTTGATCCCGACCTTCTGCTTGATCAGAGCATAGGGTTCATTGGTTACTACCAGGATTGAGAATTCGATTCAAACCGCGAATACCTCGCTTAAATGTAGTTTCTCTACTCCGCATTCCCATTGTACTAAGTCCTTGAGAAGGCAATTCTAAGGGGTGTATTGATTTGACCTAACATTAAATCAAATGGATACTGAGCGTGTATAGTTACTAATCAAACAACTTTTCTAAGAATTATTAAAGGAGCCTATGAGTATTAAGGGGTCCGACGAAGGAGTGAGGTCTCACTCCAACCTAATCCAGCCTATTAACTAAGTCCATCTTTCACTATCTTGCAATTATCTTAGCATAATCAGCCTTTTACGTCCGTAGTAGAACCAAGAGCCTAGTCTCAATTTATGAGTAGTGGTAATCTATTAGTCTATGCTTACACACTAGATGATTTCAGATCATTTCTAATACAAGAAATTATTCATCGTGTAGGGTCAAACGTTGTCTAAGTGGAATTGAGTTGTCTGTACTTGACGCTCGAGCATTTCACACATGCTCACACCAGCTAAGAAGATCCTGGGGTTTGCATTATTAATTTGTTGGATTTCCTATACGGTCAGGTCTGTCGAAAACTAGGAGTATCGCTCTAGGTCCAAAACTCTAAGACCTATTTGTCAAACAACCATTTACTCTAAAAGCTTAAGCTGTCAGAGTGTGGTGGGTTAATGTATATCAAGGGACTTTATCACTTCAACATGATTTGGCCAGTGGTCCTAAGTTGTATTGAATGGGACTGCATTGCTAATCCTATCTCGGGATTGGGAGTGGCATGTTTGGTAGGAGGGTGGGTGGGGATTAAAATTAATGGTATAGGCTTTGGAAAATGAGCCTTGTGTGGGAAAGCGCGAGATGGGAGTTCCAAATCCCAGGGTAATGAACTTCTAAGTGTTATGGGAAAGGAAAATCTCGGAATTTACTTTTAATTGCGCACATTCTAAACATGATGTCGGAATACATGGGATACACCCAATCTAGGGACCATACCTACACATAGATTTATTATTACTTTTACAATTCTATCCACCGTAAACTTACCTAATGTAATTTGGCCGAACGGACCCTAAACGTTCTCAAATACCTAAAACATTCTACCAACTACTACACCTATCAACAGGAAAACATAACCACCCTAAGATAGTAGCCCATGCAAACTACAAGACAACATATGGATGAGCTCGGATAGAGCCATGGAAAATGAGGATAAGGGAAATGGGGGGCTGGAGTTTTTGGTTCTCCATGGACTTGAGTCTCGACAGACGTCGTAGAGGCCCAATAGATAAGGTTTGAAGAAGGAAAATGAATAGATGGGATGGGTTGAGAGCTTACCCGAACTTGAGCTCCAAATGGGGGATATGAGAGCTCCAACATGAGGAAAAAGAAAAAGGAGGAGGCTAGGGCTGTTGTGGACGGTTGGAGTGTGTGGGTTATGGAAGAAAATGGAGGATTGCAAGGTTTAGGGGGATGGGTTGAGAGAAAAAATCGAAAATGGGGGTTTGGAGCGTTTGGAAGGGGTGAAATGAGAGAGAGGGGTGTTCCAGCCCCCAAAATCCAAAACATTTGCCAAAATGGCACGTGCTAGGGGGTAGGGGAGGTCGGGCCGACCAACCCCAGCCCTGGCCCCACACCAGATGGGCCACCGGACCGCGGTCCGCCGCTGGAACCGCGGCTCCGCCGCGGTCCGCCTTGGCCGGAACCGCACCGCCGCGGTGGGGCCGTGTTCTCTGTGGTCCCAAGGTGCCAAATGCACCCTGGTTCGACCCTGGGTCCCATCGGATCTAAGTGGGGAGGCCCCCGAATCCGATTCGCTCCATTTCGGGTAGTTTCGGGATAATCGGACATAACTTGCAATCCGGAATGAGTTATCTGATGTAAAATATATGAATTTGGGGTAGAACGAGCTAATGAAGCCAACCAACCCAGCAACGCTGGGTTGCGCAGCCCAGAATTGTGAAAAAAAGCCTCCGATTGACAGTCATTTCCCCGTTTTAATTTCGTTTTACTAAAATAGTAATTTTTAGTTTAATTACTCTTCATCCATTGGGCTTTAGGAGTTGCGCTCATCGCATAAAGAGCTTAGAATAATTAGGAGAATGGTTTGGTGAAGCCAATTAGGACACTTATTATTCTTGGCTGAAAACTTTGTGCACTAGTAAACATCACCACCTTATGGTAAGTCGCGAATTCTAGGAGTTTTAGTTATAGTTTGTTTCTGATTTCTTTACCATTGCTTGGTATTCCTATTTAAAGGGTTGTAAACACAATTTTTGTAGTCATTCATTAATCAATTCAAATTTATTAGAATTTATTTCTACTTTCTGCTTTTCTTTTCTCGTGGATTTGGAAAGTCTCTGTGAGGAGTCCAGAGACGCTCCGAGGATTCGGAGTAGTTATCCTCATCACGTTTATCCCGTATTCTATCTATTTTCAACGGTTGGGGTGAGGTGGATTATAATCTATACTCTTTAATAGACGGCCTAGGAATATTATAAGGTCGACCCGTGCGACCAAGGGTTAATATGTACTCGATTTCGGCGTTTGCTTTCAGCGAACTAGCCGTTGGACGGAGCAGGGATGTCTAAGACTGTTTCTACATTCCGTCGCTCCCTCCTAAGTCAGAGTGCGTCAGTGTGCGTCGTGTGACCATAACCCAGGTCCGGTTTAATCCAAATCATGCTCTGATACCAACTTGTAACGCCCTGAAAATCGAGGGTCGAGTAGTAACTCAACTCTCGAGTTCCAGAACATCACTTATGCAACAAAATGAATGATGATTGAATGTTGACTGTATTAGAGTAGTGAACATGAGTGAGATTAAGCCAAAACAACATATCATACTCCAGAGACAATTAAATTTGCAAGCGGAAGACTGTGATAGATAGATAAAATATATAAACTATAATGAGTCTCCAGAGTGTGATAACGTTACCAGGTTAAATAATTACAAGTACAGTTCTAAAATATACCAAATGTAAGTGTAATATCTTCTATCCCAAGTACCATAGTCCCGTCAATGCGATTACTGGTCTTGAGACCCGTCGAGAGTTACATGATAGGAGAACTCCTCCTCATCACCATAGAAGTAGTCGGCTCGCTTCATAAGCATCGCCATCATCTGAAATTCAACAAATCTGGTTGGTGTGTACAACACCGTCCCGTAACGTGGGAGTGAGTGATCAACTCAGTGGAATAGTAAAGCATAGGTTAACATGTTATCAATTCAATCAAGCAGTAATGATAAAGTAGTACAAATCAAACAATTCTAACTACTCTTATTAAGTGCGAGAATGAAATGACATGATGCTGTATGCCCTTGCCAAACCACCCTCATGCGACATCATCTTACGTTCACGAATGCTTAACTCCCTCAGTGCGCCACATCTACTAAGCACATGCGGTGCGATGATGATCATGATTACCGAGTTATTATTAGTCCATTTCAAACAGCAGTATTGGGAAACTAAGGTACCTCCCTTGTATCATTCCCAAACATGATCCATTCTAAGGTCGTCAATCCTAGTTAATCTCATACGATATTATGCTTTGAGAGGCGTAGCGAAGGCATCACAAAGGGCTCGTCAGCCATCAGCAAGGATACAGATCTCACCGTATGCGGTTCAATTGTTGACCGTCAGCTCGAGTACAGGTCTCACCGTACTCGGCTCAATCACTAGCCGTCAACTCGAGTACAGGTCTCACCGTACTCGGCTCAACTCATACTCTAGTTGCTGTGAAAGACTCGTCGCCAATCACAGACCCTTGGAGTATACTCGAAGATACTATGGAGGACTCGTCGCCCGTCAGCACGAGCACAGGTCTCACCGTACTCGGCTCTCGCCGTAAGTATCGACAGCTCGAATATAGTGTCCCATACCACCATAATCGGCTCACGAGTCTGGTTGCTCACTGGTCACTACGAGGAGGCACGTGGCCCCAACGTAGGCCGACAGCTCGACCACGGTGTCGCATACCACCATGCCCGGCTCATGAGTCTTAGCGGATCGAGGTACCATGGTTAAAAGGGATTTCACTGGTAAGTTTGGTACCCTAGGTTCAGGCAATAGCGACCAAACATGGTGAACATACATAAGACAGATCGGGTTACTTGACGAGCTCGGCTAACTCGAGCGCCCAACAAGTTGAACGACATGAAGTGCATAAGCACTTCGCGTGGCCAACCACTATCGCCAACCGAAGTACGACTCGGTTTCGTCGAACACATCTCACGTGGCAAATGAATCGCAACCACAAATTCAATTCTGGTACTGATTGTCTGGACTATAATCATAGCCCCAAACACAATCAAGTGCAGATAGATAAAGCAGTAGTAAATCAAGATTCAACTCATACAATCAAGGTCTGGTATTATCCGTTTAGGGCTGCCAGGGCTGTTGTACGCACTCGTTGCTCCACTCCCCCATCACCCATGACGGATCATACAATGTAAATATAAATTTAAACATATGCATTACATAGTTATAATCATAAAGCAGTTGAGCATGTTATGAATCACAACACAAGCATGAGTTTATACATGTTCAATTCCTAATCACACAACAATCCAAGGAGATCATACACATAGTTAAAAGAGGTTGAGAATCATATCTCAACACCCTTATACATTACAATTTGCTAACTACTACTCATTCAGACATTTCAAAAAACACTTAAACAAACATACATCAACATACATGACATATGTCGATCACATAGGCATTAGACCAAATCCTTTCACTAGGGAGTTGCCCCAATCATAACACGCGTACACCCACGACGGATAGTCATGGCAAGCAGGAATCCAAGTTCCATATTCATTTAGTCATTTCCGCAAACACTTGGGCTACACATTTTAGCATATATAGTGTATATTGGCCGTGGCGTGATTTAGGGAAAATCCTTTCGTCAAAAGGGTATCACCAATAGAACAATCATGAATCCATGACAATTAGTCATGGCGAGCACGAATGAGGATTCTATACTCATTCAGTCATTTTCACAAACACTTAGAATACACTATTACAACATACATGGTGTATGTTAGCAAAACATGTATTAGGGCTATCCTTTAGCCAAGTGAGTATTTTATCCATATATAATATATTACTACAGCAAATAATCATGATAAATGCATCTCCAAAATTTATACGTATACAGTATTTTCTAGAATACGCATTTTCAACATACATAATGTATACAAGCAAACATGTATTACGGCGATTCCCTTCGCCAAGCAAATATTTTATACGCACATAATATATTTATACGACAATTAATCATGATAAACACATCGCTAAAATATACATGTATACGGTACTTCTTACAATACCGTATTTCTACATACATAGTGTTTATTAGTAAACATGTATTTAGGCGAATCCTTTCGCCAAATAAGTATTTTATCCATACGTCATATATTCATACGACAAATAAACATGTCAAACACATTTCCATAAAAAATACGTATACGGTATTTTATACGAATACCTAGAGTATGTGAAATTCCAAATTCTACAATTCTAATCGAAACTGAAAACGGAAAGCACTTTGTACATGTGCAATTGCATGCAGATCATAAATCTATCATTATCTGACATTGAAAGCATTGAAAACCATAACCTATACACCTAAAGTCCGCACCTTTTGTCGTAGAATCGTAACGGATCGACAAGGGTTGAGGAGCTTCCGTATTCGGGAGTTTTCTAGCCTAGAGAACGAAACAGGTTAGCTATTTCATAACCTGTAGCCTATACACCTCAAAACAGGTCTAGGGTTAGGGTTTATTACCTTAAAACGCAGTCGGTATCGCCGGAAAAGCGTCTGGAAAGAGGCGGTGCAGCCCGTGGAGCGGCAGGGAAGTACGGCAGGGAGAAGCTCCCACTTCTCCCTCACTTTCTCTCTCTTTTCTCTCTCTCAAATCCAAATTCGTATGGCTGGAATGGGAGAGGGTTTAAGGTCCTTATATAGTCTTAGAATTCCCCAAAACAGACTCCAGGTCAAAGTATACTTATGTTATAACCAAAGCGGACCTGTTTCAGCTCAACGGAGGACTTCTGGCGGGCCTCCTTGAGCCAAAGGTTGGACTTAAGCTCACTAACTTATTTGGATCTATGTTCTATTAAGTTTTCATTTCGGTCGGGATTCCAGATCACGCGTGGCGGACCAGTTTCAGTTCAACGGTCAGCGGATCTCGATTGGAGATTCCGAGTACATGTAAATGTGTATGAAATTTTTCCTGATCCGAGGGTGTAATTTGGTCAGATTCCGACGGTCTGAGTTGCTTATATTGATCCGCAAACAAATGATGCCAGATCACTATTCCAGATATTTATTTTGTAAAGGGAATAGTGTTTTTCACACTCTCTCGCTCCAGACGCGATCGAATGGCTGTGGGACATTGTCTGGACTTGATTTCCGAGATGGTTGTCGAGCCCAGTGAGGCGGTCCAAATTCCTTAACTTCGAGTTATTCGGACTTCCGACGTGCGGTCCAGATCTGATACGGAGTTTCGATGTGCTCCCGAGAGCAGCCAGGTAATGAGATCGATCCTAGATTTTAGGGTAACCTAACGTCAATGATTCTACAAGTTTTGGGTCTTGAAGATCGTATTTAAAGCTATTCAAACGGATTTCGTAGCTAATCTGGTTTCACACCTAGTTACTTTGTCTCATTTCTAAAGGATTTAGTCCTAAGTGATTTCTGGTCGAGGTGGTACTCAGGCCTTTGTAGTTTGTATATAAAGTGATCCAAGTTATACTACTTAGTTAGTTTAAGATAGTGTCTAGGGTGAAAGTTCTTAGAAAAATTGGAAGATCAAGGTGGTGAAGGGTGAGATTTGTGAAGGAAATGAGTTCAAAGGCGGCTTTAGACTTTGGGATTCAGTTCTGACAAGTAATGAGGTATTAGGATCGACCCATTGCCTAAGGACGTCTAATCCCAGGTTGGCAAAAATCCGGGGCATTACAATCATGGATAGAGTGGAAAAAGCTTTACAGAGCTCCTTTAACTGCTAAAGAAGGTGTTACCTTCCGGTAACAAGGCCCCAACTAATACCTACCAAGCGAAGAAGATCATTACAAAGTTAGGTCTTGATTATGTGAAAATCCATGCTTGTCCAAATGACTGCATCTTATACTGGAGAGAGAACGAGATGAAAACTATTTGTCCAAATTTTAAAACTTCTAGGTACAGGACTGAAATGGATTCTGAGAAAAAATAATCTCGAATACCTAGGAAGGTGTTATGGTATTTCCATTAACACTAAGGCTACGAAGAATTTCAGTGTACCATGGTTGGGGAAAGAAATGTCTTGGCACTTAACTAGGAAATTTCAACATGAAAAGATGGAGCATCCGGCTGATTTTATTGCATGGAAGAATCTTGATGACAAATATATAGATTTTTCAGCTAAGCCTCGCAATGTTCGATTGGGTTTGGCTACAGATGGGTTTAACCCATTTGACACTTTCAGTATGTCGTATAGTTCATGGCCGGTTATGTGTGTGACGTACAACCTTCCACCAAAGCTTTGCATGAAACCTTAGTTTACTATGTTGACTTTGCTCATTGAGGGACCACGATAACCGGGAAAGGATATTGACGTTTATTTACAGCCATTGATTGATGAACTGTAAACATTATGACAAAAAGGGGTCACGACGTTCGATGCATACCATGAAAACAAATTCAACATGTGCGTCATTCTGCTTTGGACAATCCATAACTTTCCAACATATGGTAACGTTTCTGGTTGTAGGACAAAGGGTAAGTATGGTTGTCCTGTATGTAGTCCTAAAACAGATTCTCTGCGACTCCAATATGTAAAGAAACATGTTTAGTGCTAGCACGTTCAACAAGAAGGTGGAGATACGACGTCAACCAATCCGTCTAGATGGGATTGAGGTCAAAAGACAAATCGCAAACTTGAATATGTAGTAGGGGAAGACCAGGAAGAGTAATATAAGGGGTATGATGGAGGCCGACAAGAGTTAGCGGATGATGTTGAATCAATGTGGTTCTTCAAACGGTTTATATTATTTGATCTGGAGTATTGGAAAGATATTACCGTGCGTCACAACCTTGGTATCATGCATATTGAGAAAAATATATGTGAAATCCTTGTTGCCTTGATGTTGAACACGCCTGGCAAAACCAAAGATGATGCTAATGCACGCAGGGACCTGAAACAATTGGGAATTAAGAAGCATCTATGGCTGAAAAAGAACAATGGCAAGGTGATTCAGAAACAAGGTCCTTTCTGTCTAAGAAAAGAAGAGAAAAAACTTTTCATCCAGACTTTTGTAAGACCCATGTCCTAGACTGTATTGTTCCATAGGCTTCCACGGTCCTTCCTGTTGAATTCCAGTGACCCGTGACCTATAAATTTCATTTGTGCTCGGCCCTGAGTCACACCCTATGTACCCGAGTCTGTTCGACCCGAGACCTATGTCATTGCGATCATATCATCGCTACGATTTTAATGCAGTGTCTCGTGCGTCAATCTGACGTCTAGATCCCAAGATATGACCCGTGCACAATCATGGCGGTGAACCGCACGTTGCGAGCCATAGTGTACACGTTTCCCCATAATCATAATGAGGATGATGTCATCCTAGGGATGACATCACCCTAGTCTACAACCTAACCTACCCCCTACCCCCCTACCCCTAGCCATAACTCCTTACAAGCAACCACTCCTCACCTTTTCCCCATAAGTCAACTTTCCCATCACTTCTCTTACATCAGTTCCTCTCTCATCTCTTTTTCTCCAAGCAATCCCTCCATGGAGCAACCCACGTCCATGGCTCCCATGAGAGATCTAGTGTGGCCCACCTCCCTATCTTCCATCTCCACCATCTAGTGATCATCTCCACCGTTGAAAAGGATGCTAGAAGGCTTGAGGACCTGAAGGATTGAAGAAGGAGTCGATCTAGAAGTGGGTGCTTCTCTCTCTCTCTCTCTCTCTCTCTCTCTCTCTCTCTCTCTCTCTCTCTCCCTTTCAATATTTTAGTGTGGTGATATGGCCGTGTGGCCCACCCGGATGTAACTCCACCTGGATGTATGTGATGTCCAAGCCGTCCATCAAATGGACCCCATGGCCGTCCAAACCATGTGGGCCCTACATAAATGGGGATGGGAAAAACATAAATTTTAGATTGACCAAGTGGGCCACGTCCACGTGGGACCCACCAGCTGTGGTCCCCACACGTGGGACCCACCTTCTTGTTATGAATACCCACGCCGTCCGTCCAGCGTCTTGTGGAGAGTGAACTGACAGTGAGGTGTACTCACTGAAAAGCAATTTGGTTTTTTTAGGCTTTTGGATGAGCCACTCATACAGGCTCCACCTTGATGAATTGATCCAATCCACACCGCCCATACCATTCCCTAGACTACTTTAGGCGTCGAACCGAAAAAATGAAGCTAATATGAATTCTAGGTGGGCCATACCACAAATACTAAGGGTTGGGTTACCCACGTCATTTCTTACTTTTGCATGAGAGGTTTGGAGTGAGTTTTCACTCATGGGACTCATATTGTTGTATTTCTTAGATCCATACCATACATCCATTTTCTGGTACACTTTAGCCGTAGAGCCCAAAGGTCTACTCGATCCAACCAACTGGTGGACCACACCACAACTGATGGTGGTAGTAGGAGCACCCGCCTCATGTAAACCATGCGGACGTGGGTGGGGGTGTACAACCATCGACCCCATCTTGATATATATGTTTAATCCATGCCATCCACCGCCTTTGCCATGTAGTTTTAGGCTATGAGTCAAAAAATGAGTCAAATCTTAGTTCTTAGTAGACCCCACCGAAGGAAACAAATTCCCACCATTAGAACTTTCTAATACCTACTGTTGTGTGTATAAGTGGTGGACCTATCCATCATTAGACTCCTTTGCCCCATAGAGAGCTGGTCGATATAATAGACGGAATGGATTATTTACTAGTGGAAAAAATGGAAAAAAAAATTAAGGGAAGAAAGAGAAGAACAAAAAGAAATAAGTCCCTGGATGTCCAGTGACGGAGAGAGTGGGAGCCTTACTTGGCTGCCACCACACGTGGACCCCACCGTGATGTGTGTTGAACAGCCACACCGTCCATTTTGTAGGCCCCCTTAGGGAAGTGGCCCCCACCAAAAAATCAGCCATATACACGGCTCAGGTGGCCCACGCCATAGGAAACAGCAGGATTGAATGGGTGCCATGGAAACCCATGTGGGTATTCATAGAAGTTTTGGATTATGATGAAATTTGTTTGTCGTCTTTACCTAGGTCTGTGTGACCTTATCAATGGGATGGATTGCAAAATAACATTATGGTGGCCCCACATGGAACCCGCCATTGATGTATGTGTTTTGTTCACGCCGTCCACGGCTATGGATGGTGGGAACCACCAAGGTGTATGTGCTCTATCCGCACCGTCTAGTGTTTGGACGGTGGGACCCACCATGATGTACGTGTCCTATCCACTCCATCCAGCCATTAAACTGGTGGGCCCACATCGAGGAAATAGTGGTGGATTGAACGTCAGCCATTGAAACCTTTTGGGACAGAAGTTTTGGATTAATATGAATTTTGTTTCCCTTTTTATCCAGGTTTGTGTAACCCTGTGAACGGGTTGGATTGCAAATAAACATTGTGGTGCGCCCCAAGTGTAGGTGACCGTACCAACAGGTTGGGTGGAAAGTAAACACTACTGTGGGCCTGGGTCTGTATGACCTTACCAACACGTTGGATGGAAAATAAATGTTATGGTGGGCCACACGTGTGGACCCACCTTGTGAAGTGGAGTGGCTAACGTGCCGCACACCAGCTATACAACTGGTGTATGTGACGTCACCAAGTTACGTGGGCCCCACCTGTTTCACCCTCGCCGTCCATCTATGGGACCCACCATGATGCATGCGTTGCATCCAAGCCAGCCAACCATTTTGAAAGCTCAATTTATGACATGAGCTAAAGAATGAGTCAGATCCCTAGTTCAAGTGGGTCCCCCCACTAGAAAACAGTGGGGATAGTGACATTCACCGTTCAAACTTCTTAAGGGCCACGATAGTTCCGATCAAGCTAATGTTTTTGTCTTCACTTCATTTATTTCCATTATTGGGCCCTATAGGATTTTAACGGTGGAAATCACTGTCACTACTATTATTTGGAGTATGGTCCAGCCGATCTTTTGAGATAATTCATATATATATTGTACCTTGTTGTGTTTGTGGCCGTTGTTGAGGCCCACTTTGATATATTTGTGGCCCGTTGTTGAGGCTCACCTTGATGTACATAAGCCCACGTTATGAGGCCCGTTTGATGTATTGGAGGCCCATGAGTGAGGCCCCATTTGGATGTGATGTATTAGGGCCCATGGGTTAAGGTCCATCGTGATGTATTAGGGCCCGTGGGTTGAGGCCCATTGTGATGTATTCAAGGCCTATGGGATATGGCCCATTTAAAATGCATGGGACCCAATTGTTGTGGCCTACTTAATATACCTAAGGCCCATGTGATGGGGCCTATATTGATGTATTGTGGCCCGTTGTTGAGGCCCACCTCGATATTTATAAGGCCCATTGAGTAGGCCCATCTTGATGTATTTGTGGCCCATGGGTTAAGGCTCATTGAGATGTGTTTGGGGCTCATGGGTTACGGCCCATTGATATAACCCACTTGATGTGGCCCACCGTGATGTATATTAGGACCATGTGATGCGGCCCATTGATGCAGCCCATCATGATGTATTTTGGTCCATGTGTGGGGTACACCTGTTTATATCTTTGGCCCATGTGATGGGGCTCACCTATTGTGTATTTATGGCCCATTAGCGAGGCCCATTGTACTGTAATTCCGACCCATATGAGGTGGGCCATTGTGATATATTCGAGGCCCATTAGTGCGGCCTATTGGTGCAACCCACTTGATGTGTACGAGGCCCATTAGTGCGGCCCATTGATGCAAGGTCCATTGTGACATGTATTGGGCCCATGATGCGTGGCCCATTTGATGTGTTCAAGGCTCGGATACGTGGCCCATTTGATGCGTATAAGAACCATGTGTAGGGCCCACATGTTATGTATTTGAAGCCCATGAGCAGGGCTCACCTGAAGTGTATATATGAGGCCCATTGATGTGCCCCCCCCCCCCTTATTGTATTTGAGGCCCACGAGTTACGGCCTATTATGATGTACTAGGGCCCATGGGTCATGGCCCATTGAGATGTATACTCGGCCCCTACAACGTGGCCCATTGAGATGTGTTTTTGACCCATTTAGTTAGGCCATTATGATATATTCCTGCTCACATGATGAGGCCCATTGAGATGTATTTTCGGCCCATGTGATGCGGCCCATAGCGATGTGCATTAGGCCGATGTGAGGCGACCCACTTGATTTATGAGACCATTGTGTGAGGCCATGGGCCCACTATATGTTTGGCCCTATGTGGGCCATTCCTTGGGGGACAATGTTGGTTAAATGTCCACATTGTTGAGGTCGATCGTCGATGCCGGATTATTGATACCGATTATGAGTATGTGACTGCATAGCATCATGATTCATGCCCATACGCATCATTTGCATGAGATGTGGTTGACCATTGCATATGTCATTGGGCAGACTGTTATGAGACTCCTTGATAGGTGGAAATTATCTCATATGAGCGTACGGTATGCGCGGGATTGATGCATGACTGGATTGTATGACTCATGCATCTTGCATTATGATTACTGTACGCCCTAACGACATCAGGGTCGTAGCCTCCACAGGCATATCGCGGATGGCCAGACAGGACACCAAAAATATTTGGTTCTAGCATACGGGTGCCATAGATGTCCCTGGGTGAAAATCCCTAAACCTCCGTGGCCAGGAGATGACTCCAACGTCGAGACCGAGTGGATATATGAGCACACAAGGGCCGAATACCAGGAGGCCGCGTCTTCCACTGTGTCGTGGTCGGTTGGGAAGAGGTGTGACCTTACCCGCCTGAGTGAGGGGGCAATATCTAGGTTGAGTTTAACTAGCTTGAGGAATAGGTCTGCTATCGACGAGCCGGGCCTGATATTAGCAAGCGGATAGTAAGGTCTCTTTCACTTACCCAGTTGTGCGCTCGGATAGGGGCGACAAGCTGGCGTAGAGTGTAATAAACCCCGGTGATGATCCCAGAGATGAACCGTACTGATATGTGGACTTATTGAGCAGGAGTTGTATACTCATTCATTCATTCATTCACTCTCCACTTGGGCTGGTGGTGCGCAATTATTTGTTACATGTACCTTCGCATGGCTAGGATTTCGGTTGGGCGCGTGACTAACCTAAGATCAGGAGTTTACCATATTGAGTCTGACTATCCAAATTTAGGTATCAGACTAGTTTGGATAGAAGTCCCTTGTGATGGACCCCATAGCCTATGATACTACGTACTGTCATCCCGACTTTACACTCCAGCATGGTCATTCCATTCGTACCGTATATTACATTACATCTGCGTCATATGGTATTTTGGTTACTGTATTTCTGCATTTATATGGTCTGGATATGATTGACGCTAATCGTGGACTCATCAGGAATCACATATTGCATCGCATCCTCAACATTTGATATTTGGCTCTTTATGACTCCTCATTTGCATAGCTGTTCTATATCGCGTATTCTGATATTGATTGACTCATGGACTTATCTGTATTTTCGCGTACTCTGTTATTGTATAATTTATGATCATGCCAGCATTTCTGTTTACTCTGATAATTCCTGCTCTTGTCAGTATTTCTGCTTACCCTGGTAATTCATGATCTTGTTAGTAATTCTGCTTATTCCGATATTGTACGATTTATGGATTACCAGTAGTTTCGGTATTGCATGATGATGGCATTATATTAAATACTTGGCACTTACCTTGTGCACACACTTACACCACCCTCTAAGCTTTCTATAAGCTTATGCATGATAGATGCGTGCAGGTGATGTTAGGTTGTGGCAGTGTTAAGCTTGGAGCATGCAGCGGTTCTTCTGGAGCTTGATCTTCGACTTATGTATTTCCTTTCAGTATTGTAATCAAATGATTATATTAGTGGATATGTGATGATGATGTTGCCTTTGTGATTCGGGTATTCTTGTGGTTGTGCTTATTACGAGTTAAAGGTAAAAATAAAAAATAAAATAAAAAATCCTCCTTGTAGGATCCCAGGATCGGAATCTGGCGTATGGACGCTAAGAGCCGAGAACGGGGTACTACGGAGGCTGTCGGCACCGGATTCGGCGATCGGGATTCCTGTGAATCCGATTTCTAGGTTTGGGGAGTGACAACTTTGCATGAGCTGCGTGTTCCAATCGGTTTTAGTGTGAATTGGAGGACCATCTTAATGGATTTAAAGGGAATGAAGTCTCATTCTTACCATGTATTGTTACAACATTTTCTCCCGGTTCTCATCCAGCGTGCATTTAGGGATAGGAAGGTCATTCTTCCTATAATTACAAGCTTTTGCACCTTCTTTAATGCCTTGTGCTCGACAACGGTAAACCTTTAAACACTTCTTACTCTCGAGAGGGGCATGACTAGGACTTTATGTCAGCTTGAGACTATATGCCCGCTATCGATATTTGTCATTATGATGCATTTGTTGATCCATTTGGCTTACGAGGTTCGCATATGTGGTCCTGATGAGGGTCGAATATTGCATCTCAGACCCCGACTATTGCCTGATTTTACAAACATAATAACGCCGAACTTCATATTTTAATTGTGTTTTTGTTACAGGATGAAATCAAGAGTATTAATTGCAAAATAATGTTAAAAGCATGGATTTCATGTTCTGAAGTCATCAGAGCACGAGAACGACCCCAGGGAACCAAGATCAATGCTCGAGACCCGAGGAAATCAAGAAACTGAAGTTCAAGGGGCCCGAAAAGGGTCCAGAATGCAAGATCACATGTTTCCCACCATCCGATCAACTCGAAACTTCATACATGTGATGAGGGCCGTAAATTAACCGTACATATTAAATTTTAGTCCTTGCAGATCTCGGAAAGTGGTCCAACGGACAGATCAGCCCGTTAATCTACAATTTGGGACCCACCTGATATTTGGAATTGCCTAAAAATTGGTCCTGACAGTGGAAATAAGATGAGAAAGCGGAAGGACGGAGCAGATTTCTCAAAAATTCACGGTGGGACCCATTTACAGGGCATGCATGTGCACAAGCATACGTGCACTGGGTGTGCACCGGTCGGCTGAAGGGTCAGCGCAAGCGCTGACCAGACTCTTCTTCTCAAAAGCAGATCGTGCGGCAGCGTCTTCCGCGTCTGACTGCTGGATCGAGTTGTGGGCCCCACACATCGCCCAAATGAGCAACCCATATCGTCCATCAGCTTCCTGGGGCGTCAGTTACCATCGCCTAGGTGGAATTTTGGTCCCATACATACGAAGACACGTAGATCGTCGAAAAACATCGGATGGACGGTGAATTGATTTTATACAGTGGACCGCACTAAAACTCCATGAAAAACACCTATTCCTTACTGAAATTGTGCAAGGAATCCAATGAACGGGTCGGATTTCCACGACTGTATCACTGTGAGGATCACCGAACACGTCAGCGCCGGTTTGGCGTCCGCGTAACCCGGCCGCTGGCCCTGTTTGCGAAGACCAGTGGGCCCCACCCGTCAACTGTACGGCCAATCCGAGCCGTCCATCGCGTAGAGGGCTATGAATACTACAAAACCATGCTGATAGTTCACTCCCATGCATACACACGTGCGTGATACAGAGGCCACAAAAGGGCTACCCGACGACGTTCAAATCTGATTTTTTTGAGATTTCTTCTGTGGGCCACGTTAATGGACCTTCAAAATCACCCAATCTTGACTGAAATTTCATCCTGAATCTAATGGACGGGGTGGATTTTCCAGAAAACACCTCTGTGGGGCCCACCGATCACGGTTGCGAAAGTTTGTACTCAGAGTTCGTCTAAGACTGCCACCGATTCCAGCCATCCAGCAGCTATAAAAGGGAAGTTTTGGACGTGGGGAAGGCATTGAGAACTAGGTAATTCGAGATCCAGAGCCAGGGAGAGAGGAAAGAGAAGAAAGGGAAGGAAGAAGAGAGAGAGATTGTTCGGTTTGGTGTTTTGATTTTATGAATTTTATTTAATATTTTTTATGGATTTTATGGGTCACTAATCTCTCGGCTAGGGTGAGATGAAGCCCCTAATTTGATCGGCTCTTGTATTGGTTGATTTACTTTGAATTTTAATTAATTTGTTTCTTTCTCGAGTGGGCTTTATGGGTTTAAATTCCATACTTCTCCATCTATGAACTTGATCAAAGTATATAGATGGATGTTGTTGGATGCTTATTACAGTGCTTGGAGTGCGATCGAAACGGGTTTCCTATAGAGGAAGAAACAGGGTGCTTTAATGAATGTACATTCCATGTGCCCGACCAAGGACATGGGATCTGTTATTCATGGCATTGCTCAAAGGAATTAGACAGTCTGTATGCCCGATTTAGGACACAGATTGTGCTTTCTCTATTTAAGTGGTATCAATCTATATCAAGGTGAATCAACAGACCAAACAAGGGTTAGGATAATTAGGGGTGGATTCGAAAGTCCTAGTGCTCTCTCTCTGATTGAATGTTCTTCCATGTTCTTAATTGTTTTATTTTTTCTTAAAATTGTGCTTAGTAGATCATTCCATTCTTTCTTGGATTAGTTAAGGAGAATCATAGATTTGAGTTGTGATGACTAGTCCTCGTGGGAACGATCTCGTAATACATACCATATCTACATCTGATTCGTATACTTGCGAGTTTAAAAATCATTTAAATCATGTTGGTTTAAATAAATCATCAAGTTTTTACAGGTGCTTGGGTCTGATCAAGAACAGGTTTCCTATAGAGGAAGAAACAGGATGCTTTAATGAATGTACATTCCATGTACCCGACCAAGGACATGGAATATGTTATTCATGGCATTGCTTAAAGGAATTAGACATTCTGTATGCCCGATTAAGGACACAGATTGTGCTTTCTCTAATAAGTGGTATCAATCTAGATCAAGGTGAATCAACAGACAAAACAAGGGTTAGAATAATTAGGGGTGGATTCAAAAGTCCTAGTGCTCTCTCTCTGATTGAATTTTCTTCCCTGTTCTTAATTGTTTTATTTTTTCTTAGAATTGTGCTTAGTAGTTTATTTCATTCTTTGTTGGATTAGTTAAGGAGAATCATAGATTTGAGTTGTGACGACCAGTCCTCGTGGGAACGATCTCATAATACGTACCGTATCTACATCTGATTCGTATACTTGCGAGTTTAATTATCATTTAAATCATGTTGGTTTAAATAAAACATCAAGTTTTTGGCGCCGTTGCCGGGGACTGATTCGTTTCAAATTGAATTTAGGATTCTCTCTTATCATAATTCATAGTCTTAGGATTTTACTAACTTTAGTTTTGGATTTTTTTTATTATTATTTAATTTTTAGAACCAATTTTCCTGTCTTGTAGGGTCATTGATAGATCTTCTAACTTGGTAACTTCGTCCTAATTTATTTATTTATTTATTTATTATTATTATTATTATTTTTTCTTATTAGGTCTTATCCCCTAGATACTAACTTGTTTTGTTTTGTTTTGCAGGTTTTTTAACATAGTAACTTCTACTCTGGTAACATCTTTCTAACTCCTTCTTTACCTTCTGTATTGCTGTAGGATTTTGCTTTCTTCTAGGATTAGACTTAGAGTTAAGGTTTTACCATGGAATCGTGGGTACATGCATATACTGAGTTGGATAGGTTTTATTGGGAAATGCCTGAAGGTTGTGGAATTCAACATATACCTCAAGATTTCTGTCCATCGAGAACTGACATTGAGAACCGACTAGAAAGTTATGTTCCATCGGTTAATAGGGCCGTATACGATCATAATTATGGGAATGAGGACTATTATCAACCATCATATTCTTCCATGTATGATCAGTATGACTATAACCAGTGGAACCATCAAAACTGGGAAGATGAACCACCAACATATTGTAATAATTATTCTCTTGGATCCCATACCTTTGAGCTCCAACCAGAAACGATCCAAGAGGATTCATGTTTTAATCCAGAACAATTCAACCAGCATGTTGCGAAATTGATGAAATCATTAGAAGCACTCAATTCGCACACTGAAAGGATAGAGGAAGCTCGCTCATCCCAACTACAATCCAATCCAGAAATACAATGTGAGGAAAGTGATCCTCACTCGCTTTTAACGAAATCTGGAATTTGGAATGAGGAGTTGGATTCCATTAATGAGCACACGGTTCAATTCCCCGATGAGTCGATCTCAATGACTGTTCAAAAGAATGGGGAAGAAACATGGTTGTCTTTCAAATATAATGATGATGACACACCCCACTCACATGACACACTTGAGTTCAATAAAGAGGAAGAGGTTAGTTTATACGAACCTCAACCCAATCTGGAAATAGAGTGTGAGGAAAGCGATCCCATCCCAAGTGTGCACTGCATGGAAGTAGATGATGATGCATATTGGGAAGATGATTATGAATGTGCAACCCAAATTCCCTTCGCATCAATCTCAAATTTGGTCCAAGTCAATGATCAAGACGTACACGAAGTGGTCGGTCATAATGAGCCACTCCCCTCCCCTAACATGTCTGATTTAAAGGTAGAGGACAGGCCCTTTACAACTGACCCTTCTAACTCTTGTGAAACATATTTGGACCACTCCTCTGAATTACATGATGATATGATTCAGGAGATGGACGAGCTACTCGATATGACTCTTGAATTTGAAACCACCCAGTTGAGGCCACCATCTGAACTGTTGAATAATGACGATTCATCGCCTCTTCTGAGTAGTATCGATGAACAGAGTCCATACATCAATGCTTCGTATACTGATCTTCAATCTGTCTGTGCAGGGCTGGAGCAAGAGAGCACACCTCCGTTTACTTTAAAAAACAATGGATTCCTTGGGCAGATCATCATAAGCTCTAATGTGGAAAATGAGTCACTCTCAGCTGAATGTCCCAACTCTTTGGATGATTGCTTGGCACACTTTGCAGATTCAAATGATCCCATGATAAGAGACATAGTGAATGCCTTGCAAAACAATATCTCGGTAGTCATCACTGACCGAGAGGACCCTTACTCTTAAGCCCCTCCTTCCACAAATCCTGAATATTTACCATTAAGGGAGGAGGAGCTAACAATTGAACCAAAGTCTGATACTTCGGAATGTGTTGAGACTACGTCACTTTCGAGAATTTTTCTGACTTTCATCTATGTGTAGTCTCTGATTCACCATGGGATACTAACATCGAAACTTCTTCCGTCGCAGTGAATCGTATATACTGGATACCTCAAAGCGAATCAACGACAAATTTTTGATGAGGTACGTAAGTTTTCTACGGAATGTCATGCTCCAGGGCATCCAAGCCTATTGCAAAAAGGGCTTTTGGATGATCTGTTGAGAAATCTGAGAAACTTATCAAGAATCTTGGGGAAGAGGAACCTTGCGGCATACCTGAGTAGTTTTTCCCTGTTTTCTTAGGACTAGGGTAGTTTCCTTTATGCTATTTTAGGATAGACAGTAAACTTAGCGCTCCTGGGAGGCAACCCAGCTTTTTTTTATTATTATTATATTGTTTTTTCTGAGTTAGTTACTTCAATGTTTGTGGGTAACATTACTGCAAACCCTCACGAGACTACAACTCGCCCACTAGGGGTAACCTAGGGGTTTAAAGGCTTGTTGCATACGCTAAATGCAATCGAGAGCACCTGCGAAAGTGGTATAGGTAGGGTCTTCTTTTGCTTTTCTTTTTGTTATTTTTTCTTATTTGATTTCTCTCTTGTGCTAACCTACTTTTACGTTGAAATTTTTTGAGAAAGCCTCTTGATTCTTCGTCCAGGTACTATCTTTCCCTCATTCCTCTTTTATTATTCGTTGTCCCATGTACATTGCTTGCCTATTTCTTTTACATTGAGGACAATGTAGATTTTAGGTTGGGGGTGGGAGATTATGTTACCTAATCAGTATTTTCTTGGTCTTGAGCGAAATTTGTGAAAATTTTAAAATTTTTTCTGGAATTTTTATTGAATTCAAAGTGATTTTGAAGGATAGTTGTGATTTTAACATTATAAGATACGTGATAGGTAACTTATGACTCTTGGATTCGGCCATCTGCTTGATTTCACGGTTAATTTTGAATTCTTAATCCATGATTAGAAGTTGTAAACATTGATTGAGCCATGATTTCACATATCACATCTCGCTTACACATTAAGTGTTGGTTCGATAACTGAATGATTAACTTGGTAAAAAGAAGAATTAAAAGGCTAAGTCACATAATCTTCACCATAGGTTTGCTCCCTATAGGTGTGGATTTGATTCTCCATAGTTGACATATGAAAAAAAAAGAAAAAGTTAAGCGACAAGTTTTCGCCATAGGTTTGCTCCCTATAGGTGAGAATTTGATTTCCCTCAGTTGCGTTACTGCTCGTAAAGAAAATCAAAAGATGGTAACATGAAAAGTTAATCTGTGAGATAAGTGTTGGTTTCAAGTTTTGATTGTCACGAATTATCATGAAATTGACATATTGGATCTCTTATTGAGTGTAAGTCGAGATTATACTTTACACTCGTAGAACTCAATGTTTAGGAATGCTCTAATTGATGGATTAATATTTTGAACTTGATTATGAAGTTTACTGTAAGCTTGATTCCAAGAGAAAAATTCCACACACCGATCATGAATCTTATAATTTTCACATCTCCGCTATCTGTTCACAAGTCACTTGAGTTTACAGGAATTGTCTTTTATTTCTGAAATTATTTTTCGCATGTTTTGCTCGGGACTAGCAAAAGGTCCTGTATACTATCGATGGATGTATCCATTCGAAAGGTACGCTGTGAGCTTAATAAGAATAAATCAGCTTAACATCTACATTTGTATGTATATATAATGTATCATTAACTTTGTCAGGTTCATGAAGATATTCGAGGCTTATGTCCATAACAAGACACGACCTGAGGGTTGTATTGCAGAGAAGTACATCCAAGAGGAGACAGTTATATTCTGCAACCAATATAAAGGAAAACAGAAAACAAACCTACTGGAAAAGCTGGAAAAATGGTTTAACGGAGTCATTCCAGGACTACGTAAGTTGGAAGATATCGTTGATGATGACCCTAATGATGACAACTTTAGTCCAGTAGGTTCGGGTCAAAGTGTTATCTTAACAGGTATTGAATATGAACAAGCTCGTACATGGGTACTGAAGAGTCATCCCAGCTACGACGAGTGGGAAGGGTATGTACAATAAGCTCTCTTTCTCTCTCTCTCTCTCTCACACACACACACATATATATATCTTCCTTACTCTATGCGATTTTAATATAACAATGTTATCGAATATCGTGCAGGAAGCACAAAGATTTCTTACGGTGATGCTATAAGAGGACCAACAGGGTACCTAGTGAGGACGAATTCATATCTTGGTTGAAGAGGCAACCAGAGTTTATTGAATCTGACGATAATGAATTTAAAGATGTAGTGGGAGGACCTCTAGCTTTTTCTATGGAATACAATAAGTATTGTATTAATGGTTTCCTCTTTGTCATTAAGGACTATAAGGAGAATAAAATGAACCAAAACAGTGGGGTTAGGATAGAGGGTATGACAACCTTCCGATCAAGTGCTAAGGATATCAATACAGTGGATGAAAATCAACCTTACTACGGAGTCCTTCGTAGAATTATCCAATTGGAGTACCAAACAGGGTACAAACCCGTCCTATTTAAGTGTGATTGGGTGAAAGTGACACATCATGTTGTTTCTTTTGATGTCAAAGCGAATTTGAGATTAGTAAATTTGTCTAGTCTTTACAGTCTTGCAGAGCATGCCATGCAAGTTTTCTACTCTAAAGATCCAAAAAATCCTGGCTGGCACGTGGTCTTGGAGGTTCCAAAATTTTTTCTTGTCGAAGAAGAGACGTGCATTCTATCGGAACGATTAAAGGCTGTAAGTAATGCTGATGTAGGACCTGATCTTACCTCACTAGCAATGGTTGATGAGTTGATATTCAATGGATCTGAAGATGTCAGTGTTGTGGTCGAGAAAACAAAGAAAAGAAAATGATCAAAGAGAATCTACTGATTTGTTTGTATTTTCTAAGCATGTAACAAAATGATATTTATTGGAGGAAATCTAATCAAGGTTTGGATAATATAGGGAATTTTTTGTACTCTATCTGTGATCTAAATTATTTCTGAACCATTAGCTTTTTTTTCTTTTCTTTTCATATTCGGGAAGAAATAGGCACATGGATTCACAACCAGAGGTATTGGGTGCGCAGGTGCTTGGGAATACAGATTCAAGCAACACCAAAAGAAATTGAATTTAAATTTGAATTATCATTCATCTAAATCTATTAATGATGTGTATTTGAATGATATGTAATGTGTCAAAGGCGATGGAGAAGAATCTTACCTCTGATGCTGAGATAAGTAGATGTGAAGTCTTCTTAAGAGCCCATACAAGAAAGGACAAAGTTGTCCAGTATCCTAACCTTGCTGTAAGTGGATCCCTCTTACCACTAACTAGTACCCTTATGAAAAGCCTATATATAACTTTGAATTATATTGCATTCATTTGTATTTTTTCACAGGAAAAACTAGATGAGCTCTATAGTAGCAATCCTGCTTCTAGGATGACCGACATGGATGATGCCCTTACAGAGGTACTAATAAAATTTAAAAATTAATTAAGTTTTATGGTAATTATGAATATCCTAATAACTTGATTTACAATATTTTATAGTTGGTTGGTTCTGACAATAGAGGGCGAATGCTGGGTCTAGGTTGCTCAATAAGCAAGTTAGGGCTGAAGAAGTTAGCCCCTGCTCGTTCAAAAGTAAAGAATGTGACAAAAGAAAAAGAGAGCGTAACTCAAGAGTTATTTCAGGTGAAGAAAAAATTGGATGATATGACTGGAGATATAGTTGAGATGAAGAAAACATTGGCGGATATGCAGAAAGAGAGACAGTATACTCAAAATCTCTCATCACCAACAGTCATTAAATCTACTCAGGCATCGTCGGTATGCAAGTATAAAGTTTTTTACTGTATTGAGCTTACAATTATATTATAAACGCTAACAATACCAATGCCATTTTATGTGTAAATGTAGTCGAATATTTTATATATCGGTAAGAGATGCGTCTTGCTTGGTTTTGGAAAACGTGGTATAGTTGCTCATGGTGAAGTACACGAAGTTAATCCAAATGCAATTATCCATTGCGAACCGTTGGAAGATGGAGCTTTTGTTGTTGTCCTGACTAAGGTTATACAACCTCACGATCCTTTGTGGAAAGAAGATGGGTTTGCATCTACACTTGGAGAGGCCGGTCCGGGATCATTTGTGCAATGGGGGAAAGAGGCTTTGACAATTCAATAATTTGAACAAATTTAGTACTCTATAGTTGAACATATGTAGTGTGCATTTTGAACTAATTTTGAACGTGTAGTGTGTATTTTGAACTATATTGGCACTTTTTTTTTAATATTGAATGAACTATTAGGCTCCAAGGAACTTTTGAACTATTTGAATGTATTTATAGTCTTAGGCTCCATTTAGTCATCACATTAATATTTATGAAAACATTTTTTTTGAAAACCAAATGGAGCCTAAGCCCTTTTTTAACTCCGTCAATGCAACTCCTTACATTGCCAGTCCTAAGCTCGGGTAAAGGAGGAGGGAGAAGGGCTTTAGAATGAGATCGTTAACTATGGAGGAGATCCTGAAAAATACAGTGAGTATCTCTGGTTTTATGGTTTTACTTGTATATTCCTGTATTGATTACTCAAGCATGACGATTTGCGCATTCTTTCAGGTGGATGTTGCATGTGGGAGGATTGGGGTTGCGTATTTCAAATTCAAGCATCTGGTACGTCTCTTGTTAAGAATGCACATGTGTAGTTCATCAAATAATACATTATGTGATATCGTGTGCATGATATCTATGTTGTAATTACAGTTATCTATAATAATAATAATTTGTTCATTATAGTGCATTCATAATAGTTATCATTGTGGTTATAGTTATTCATTATGTGACAGGTTTTCAGGTGAGATGAACGAGTTTCAAAACAAAACAGTCTGCAGTTTTGAGAAGTGATTCCCAAGATGTATGTGTATTTCAGGGGTCATCTGCACCTTGAAAGCATACAATGAAAGGTAAGGAAAATCCTCGAGTTCCCTTCTTTGAATCATGAAAAGGTATTTATGCTGAATCCCATGCATTGACAATATTAGGCATGCTCATGAGCAGGACATGCATATTCTGTAAAAATTGATAGAGCAGACCCAGATGTGCGCCGGAGCTATCTGGATGTTGAGCGGGGGTCCCTGGAAGGTGGCAACCGCTGTTATGACCATGATGAAGCTGTCCATTTCCTATAGACAGCATTGGAGAGGCCTGACCAATTGGACAGGCCGTGTTTATATATTTGCTCGAAATTAATGGAGCAGACCCGAATGTGCGTTGGAGCTATCCGGATGAATGGGGCTCCCTGAAAGGTGGAAACCGCTGTTATGACCATGATGAAGTTGTCCATTTTCTATGGACAACATTGGAGGGGCCTGGTCATTTGGACAGGCCGTGTTTATTTTTGTATTTGCTCGAAATTAATGGAGCAGACCTAGATGTGCGTAAGAGATATCCGGATGAGCGGGGGTCCCTAGAAGGTGAGAACTGCTGTTATGACCATGATGAAGCTGTCTATTTTCTATAGACAATATTGGAGGGGCCTGGCCATTTGGACAGGCCGTGTTTATTTCTGTATTTATAGGTACCACACCCTTAACCTAAAGCACACCCTAAACCTATAACCTAAACCTATTCTCAATTCCCTAAAGCTATGACCTAAAACCTATAACCTAAGCCTAAACCTTAACTTATAACCAAACCTAAACCTAAACTTATAACCTAAACCTATTCTCAAATCCCAAAACCTATAACCTAAACATAAACCTTAACTTATACCCAACCTAAACATAAAGTTATAACCTAAATCTATTCTTAAATCCCAAAACCTATAACCTAAACCTAAACCTTAACTTATAACCCAACCTAAACCTATACTTATAACCTAAACCTATACTCAAATCTCAAAACCCATAACCTAAACCTAAACCTTAACCTAAACCAAAACCTATAACCTAAACCCGAACCCGAACCCGAATCCCTAAGCCTTAACCTAAACATATAACCTATAACTTATAACCTAAGCCTATACCTAAACTTGAAAACCCAAACTTAAACCCGATCCCGAACCCGAACCCAATTTCCTAAATCTAAACCTTAACCAATTCTCAATTCCCAAAAACCATAACCTATAATATATAACCTATAACCTAAACCTAAACCTAAACCTATAACCTAAACCCTTAACCTAAACCTATAACCTAAACCTATACTTATTACCTAAACCTATACTCAAATCCCAAAACCCATAACCAAAACCAAAACCTATAACTTATACTTATAACCTAAACCTATACTCAAATCCCAAAACCCATAACCTAAACCTATAACCTATAACCTAAACCAAAATCAAAACCTAAACCTAAAACCTAAATGTATTCTCAAATCCCTAAACTTAAACCTACACTTAATCCTAATCTCAATTCCCTAACCTAAACCTAAACCTAAGCTTGAAAACCCAAACTTAAACCCGAACCCGAACCGATTTCCTATAACCCAAACCTTAACCTATAAACTAAACATATAACCTAAAACCTAAAACCTAAACCCAAACCTAAACCCGATCTCGAGCCCGAACCCAATTTCCTAAGCCTAAACCTATAACCTAAACCCGAACCCGAATCCCTAAACCTTAACCTTAACATATAACCTATAACCTATAACCTAAGCCTAAAACCTAAACCTAAACCTATAACTTAAACTTAAACCTATAAGTAACCTAAACCCTAATCTAAACCCTATAACCTTAACCTAAACCTAAACCTATACTTATAACCTAAACCTATTCTCAAATCCCATAACCTATAACCTAAACCTAAACCTAAACCTATAACCCAACCTAAACCTATACTTATAACCTAAACCTATTCTCAAATCCCAAAACCCATAACCTAAGCCTAAACCTATAACCTATAACCTAAACCAAAACCTATAACCTAAACCAAAACCAAAACCTAAACCTAAAACCTAAATGTATTCTCAAATTCCTAAAACTAAACCTACACCTAATCCTAATCTCAATTACCTATACTAAACCTAAGCTTGAAAACCCAAACTTAAACCCGAACCCGAACCCGATTTCTTAAACCTAAACCTTAACCAATTCTCAATTCCCAAAAACTATAACCATTAACCTAAACTTAAACCTAACCTAAACCTATAACCCAAACCTTAACCTATAAACTAAACCTATAACCTATAACATAGAACCTAAACCCGATCCCAAACTCGAACCCGATTTCCTAAACCTAAACCTATAACCTAAACCCGAACCCGAACCCGAACCCGAATCCCTAAACCTTAACCTAAACATATAACTTATAACCTATAACCTAAGCCTAAAACCTAAACCTAAACCTAAACCTATAACTTAAACCTAAACCTATAAGTAACCTAAACCCTAACCTAAACCCTATAACCTTAACCTAAACCTATAACCTAAACCTAAACCTATACTTATAACCTAAACGTTTTCTCAAATCCTAAAACCTATAACCTAAACCTAAACCTTAACTTATAACCCAACCTAAACCTATACTTATAACCTAAACCTATTCTCAAATCCCAAAACCCATAACCTAAACCTAAACATTAACCTAAACCTATAACCTATAACCTAAACCAAAACCAAAACCAAAACCTAAAACCTAAATGTATTCTTAAATCCCTAAACCTAAACCTACACCTAATCCTAATCTCAACTCCCTAACCTAAACCTAAACCTAAACTTGAAAACCCAAACTTAAACCCGATCCCGAACCCAATTTCCTAAACATAAACCTTAACCAATTCTCAATTCCCAAAAACTATGACCTATAACATATAACCGATAACCTAAACCTAAACCTAACCTAAACCTATAACCCAAACCTTAACCTATAAACTAAACCTATCCTATAACCTAAAACCTAAACCCGGTCCCAAACCCGAACCCTATTTCCTAAACATAAACCTTAACCTATAACCTAACTTATAACCTATAACCTAAAACAAAACCTATAACCTAAACCAAAACCAAAACCTAAACCTAAAACCTAAATGTATTCTCAAATACCTAATCCAAATCTCAACTCCCTAACCTAAACCTAAACCTAAACTTGAAAACCCAAACTTACACACGATCCCGAACCCAAACCCGATTTCCTAAACCTAAACCTTAACCAATTCTCAATTCTCAAAAACTATAACCTATAACCTAAACCTAGACCTAACCTAAACCTATAACCCAAACCTTAACCTATAAACTAAACCTATAACCTATAACCTACCCAAACCTAAACCCGATCCCGAACCCGAACCCAATTTCCTAAACCTAAACCTTAACCTATAACCTATACTTATAAGCTATAACCTAAACCAAAACCTATAACCTAAACCAAAACCTAAACCTAAACGTAAAACCTAAATGTATTCTCAAATCCCTAAACCTAAACCTGCACCTAATCCTAATCTCAACTCCCTAACTTAAACCTAAACCTAAACTTGAAAAACCAAACTTAAACCCGATCCCGATTTCCTAAACCTAAACCTTAACCAATTCTCAATTCCCAAAAACTATAACCTATAACATATAACCTATAACCTATAACATATAACCAATTCTCTAGGTTCTCAACTATTCTATTTCTATGTTTTCCTTGCATTTAGTTTTCATCCTTCTTCAATTGATTGATTCTTTATTTTTATGTTGCAGAGTCCTCTAGTGGTGGTTCGCCCTTGAATAATTACAGAAGATGCACAGGAGAAGTTATTGGTATAGCTGTCGGATGTGCAGGTGGACTACTGATACTCGCATTCATTTTCTATATATGGTAGGTGAAGGATGCACCTGGCCATATGCGAGTGCACACAGACTCACCGAGATTTGTATTTTCAGCATTATTGTAATTATAATTGTAACTGAATGAATGAATGATTGTAATTGAATGAATGAATGATTATGCAGGTGGTAATTGAATGAATGAATGATTATAACATAGATATTGACCGTAGCTGTAGGTCTATGGCTATGGATTGAATGAATGAATGAATGAATGATTATGCAGGTGGTAATTGAATAAATGAATGATTATAGCACGGATATTAACTGTAGCTATAGGTCTATGACTACGGATTAAATCCGTAACCTTTGTTTTTATAATGTACAAAATAGCTACGGATTTCGACCGTAGCCGATAATCTGACAACTATAGCCATTATTAAATTTGGCATATTATTACGGACTTTTAGCTACAAATAATATCCGTAGCTATTTATGCTTATTGTTACAGATATAATTGTTACAGATTATATCCGTAGCTGTTGTAACCTATGGCTACGGATTAAATCTGTAGCTATAGGTTCCAGACCTATTGTTACGGCACCTACGACTATGGTCATGCTACGGACTAAAACTATAGCCATAGGTCTATGGCTATGGATTTTATCCGTAGCCTTTGCCCATTTTTCTGGTAGTGTAACCTCCCTTCTGCAAGCTTCCTTTCTCTCTCTTGCTCTTTCTCTCTCTATCTCATACCTTTGATAGCCCTTTTGTGTTTTTCATACACCTAGAATAACCCTAAGAACCCCTATTTATAGTGGTCCTTTTTGCCATAATTCTAGCAATCAACATCCTTTCTATTACTCGACTTGCCTCTTGATTTATCTCGAGCCTTCTCTCCCTTCCTGTTCTTTCCTCTCCCATTTTCCTGTGTGACAAGGGCCTCTTACTGAGTAGACCCCTGAGACTTCATCCTTGTCTCCTCATTGAAGAGATAGCTAATAACCTGTTCCATGGATATCTTTCCGTCTGGAGCAGAGTTACTTAGAGACACCACCAATGTTTCCCAACTGTCAGGCATTGAACTAAGCGATTGTAAAGCCTACAATTCATCATCCAGGACCATGTTCATAGCGAAGAGCTGGTTCACTATATTGTTGACCTCATTCATGTGCTCGGCCATAGAACCACCATCTTTGAACTTGAGATTCATAAGTCGTCTTATCAGAAAAATCTTATTATCAGTTGTTTTCCTCTCATACAGCCCTTCCAATTTCAGTCATAAGCTAGTGGCTGAGGTTTCCGTAGACACATGGTGAAATACAGAATCATCCAACCATTGTCTAATAAACTCCACCGTCATTCGGTCCATCTTCTTCTAATCATCATCAGACATATCCTTGGATTTTGTTGATATGCCTAAAATTGGAGAATATAGGTCCTTGTAATAAAGCGAGTCCTCCATCTTAGCCTTCCATATGGTCCAGTTAGAACCATTGAGGCTGATCATCCTTGATGAGCCACCTTCCATAATTCAAAACCGATCCTAACCATTTAATGAACTTAGCTCTGATACGACTTTGTTGGGGGCCTTGCACAAAACCTTAAGATCTAGCCTCCCGGAACAAACTAGAATTATGGAATAATAAAGCAATGAAATAAATTAAAGCATAAACCACACCACACAAGAGATTTTTACGTGGAAAACCCTCAAAGACGTAAAAACCACGGGACCTTGTCCAGATCAACAATCCACTATGAAGTAAAACGTTACAACCTTCTTCACTCACACAGGAGTGGATAAACAATGAGAGAATAAAAAAATGGAGAGATTTCACCGATTACGAGGATGTAGAAGCGCTGAGATATAAATTGTACAGTAGATAACCTCCACGAGCATAACCTCTCTTCTACAAGCTTCCTCTCTATCTCTTTCTCTCTCTCTATCTCACACCTTTGATAGCCCTCTTGTGTTTTTCATACACCTAGAAAAATTCTAGGAACTCCTATTTATAGTTTTAAGAAATTCCTTTCCGCATCCCAGTTGTGAAAGGACTCAGATTTTCGCAATCCGCAAAATTGCGGAATGAATCTGTGTAACCACGACTGGTCAAGACGAGGTTATGACCGGTCAAGCGTCACCCACGACCGGTCGATCCTGCCCTCAACCAGTCGAGCACCCCGGAGAAAAATATCCCGAAGTCGCTGGAGTTTGATTCGAGTCAGGACTCGACTACATGACTGGTCGTGCACCAGCCCTCAACCGGTCGTGTAAGGCTTACAACCGGTTGAGCACGGGGAAAAAACCCCATCAAATCTCTCTATTTTTGACCCAGGAGAGATTTACCTTCTTCAAGGCTGCTTGGTTTCTACATACCTCAAACTTACCCTTGAGCAAAGCCTTGGTCATCATGTCTAACTAATTATCATCTGTGTGGACCTTCTTAAGCTGTAACACCTTCTATTCTAAAGTATCCCTGATCTAGTGATACTGAATCTCTATGTGCTTTGACTTGGAATGTTGACTTGGATTCTTGCTCAAGTGTATAGCACTCTGACTATCACAATAGACTCTGTGCTCCCCTGCTTCAGGTTAAGTTCCTGTAAGAACCTCTTCATCCAAAATATCTCTTTACATGCCTCTATGACTGAAATATACTCGGCCTTTGTTGTCGACAATGCTACGACTTTATGTAGCTTGCTCTGCCAAGAAATTGCTCCCATTGCAAACGTGAACATGAACCTTGAGGTAGACTTCCTAGAGTCTATGTTGCCTGCCATATCTTCATTTGTGTAGCCCTCTAACACACGTTTATCGTCACCGCAGCATAGGCTCAAACTGGATGAGCCTCTTAGATACCACAGTATCTACTTCACTGCTGCCCAATACTCTTTGCCAGGATTGGTAAGATACAGGCTGACAACACTAATTGCATATGCTATATCTGGGCGTGTACACACCATAACATACATCAAACTTCCTACTGTTGACGTGTAGGGTATCTTCTGCATCTCTTCCACCTCTGCCTTCGTCTTAGGACACTGTCTGTTACTCAATCTGAAGTGACCATCCACTGAAGTACTGACCGACTTCTCTGCATTCATAATGAACCGCTCTTATGATAGCTAAAGCTTTCTACTGCTTCTGTCACAGGTTATCTCCATTCCTAAGATCTGTTTAGCCGGGGCCAAGTCTTTCATTGCGAACGACTTGCCCAACCCCTGTTTCAGCCTATCAATCTTCTTGATGTCTTTACCCATGATGAGCATGTCATCAACATATAACAGTAGAACTAAGAATTTACCATCTGAGAACTTACACGTGAACACACAGCGGTCCAACTCCATTCTGTTATACCCATGCTTCAACATAAACGAGTCAAACTTCTTGTACCATTGCCATGGAGCTTCTTTCAGCCCATACAAGCTCTTTCTCAGCCTACACACCATATGCTCTTTACCCTTGACTTTGAACCCCTCTGGTTGGTGCATGTATATCTCTTCTTCCAGATCACCATGGAGAAAGGCAGTTTTAACATCTAACTGCTCTATCTCCAGATCCATGCTTGCAGCCAACTCAAGTAACACCGGTGTGGATGTCATCTTCACCATAGGTGAGAATATCTCTTCAAAGTCTATACCTTTCCTCTGACCAAAACCTTTCACCACAAGTCTGGCCTTGAACCTCGTTTGTGAATTCTTCTACTCAACCTTCTTTCTGAACACCCACTTGTTGCTTAAAGCTTTCTTGCCCTTAGGCAATTTCACCATGTCATAGGTGTGGTTCTTATGAAAGGATTCCATCTCCTGTTGCATAACTTTCAACCACTCCTCCTTATGCTCGTCGGCTAAGGCCTCAGAATAATCTTCTGGCTCTCCTCCATCAGTGAGATAATGTACTCATGCGGCGAGTACCTCTTAGATGGTTGTCTGTCCCTAGATGACCTCCTCACCAGTGGCTCAACAGGTGGATCAAGTGGGGGCTGCTCACCTAGTTCATCTTCTAAAGGAACTCCCTCATCCTCTAAACCTTGTTGTACTCCCCCGTCATCAGGCACTACGGGAGGATAATCAGATCCATGTCCTCTAGCTCACCTGAACTAGGGTGGTTCTTCTCTAGCTTACCAATGTCTTTTATACACTAATCTTCAAAGAATACCACATCTCTGCTCCTGACGAGCTTCCTCTCGGTCAGATCCCACAATCCGTAACCGAATTTTTCATCACCGTACCCCAAAAACATACACTGTCTGATCTTCATATCGAGCTTGGACCTCTCGTCCTTTGGTACGTGAACAGATGCCCGACATCTAAACACCCTTAGATGATTGTACGATGGATCCTATCCAGTCCACACCTTCTCAGGTACTCCATTCAGTGGGGCTGATGGAGACCTATTTATAAAATACACTGCCGTGTGCATTGCTTCTCCCCAGAACGTCTTGGGCAACTTCTCATGGGATAACATGTATCTGATTCTCTCTATAATAGTACGATTCATTCACTCAGCTACACTATTATGCTAGGGTGGTCTTAGGAACCGTCTATTCATGTCGTATTCCCAGGGAGTTACAATGCTTATGAAAGTCGCCAATGTATTCACTATTATTGTCAGTGCGGATGCACTTCAATGATCTACCTATCTCTCTCTCGACCTTAGCATGAAACAATTTAAATACACCAAAGACCTCATCCTTGGATTTTAAAGTATAAACCCAAACCATCCTAGATTTATCATCTATAAAAGTGACAAAATACAATGCCCCACCCAAGGTTTTTATCCTCATAGGACCACAAACATTAGAATAAACTAAAACTAATTCATGCACTTTATTAACATGAGAAACAGATTTAACGAATGAAACTATATGTTGTTTCCCTGATAAACAATTAATACATATTTTGAGAGGTATACATGTCACGTCTAGAAGGAGCCGTTTCCGCGCTAGTAGCTGAAGCCCTTTTTCACTCATGTGGCCTAAACACCTGTGCCACATGTCCATAGCTGAATCTTTCGCTGCATTCAACCCACACTTGCACACACTGACACTTGCCTTGTAAAGGGTACAACACTTCTTTCCTCTGGCTGCGATCAATGAACCCTTGATGAGCTTTTAGCGCCCACCAGCAAACCGGCTTTCATAGCCATCATCATCCAACCTTCCCATCGACATCAAGTTGAGGCGAAGGTCTGGGATATGCCTCACATCCCTAAGAACTAATGTGCATCCCACATCGATCTTCAGACAAATAACACTGACCCCTGCGATCTTCGATACGTCAAAATTTCCCATCTTCACGGTCCCATAATCACCTGACTTGTAGCTTATGAAGAAGTCCTTGCGTGGAGTCACATTAAAAGAAGCTCCCGAGTCAATCACCCAGTTAGTGTCTTGAATTGTAGCCGTGAGACATATATCGTGATCTGCTGAAAGAATAACTATAACGTCACCATGTGAAGTGTCCACAGTGGAATCTAATTCATCCTTCTCCGTACCTTTTCATTTATTGTCATTCTTCTTACCACGACATTCATGCTTATACTGGCCCTTCTTGCCATAATTCCAGCAATCAACATCCTTTCTGTTATTCAACTTGCCTCTTGATTTATCTCAGGCCTTCCCGCCCTTCCTGTTCTTTCCACTCCCCCGTTCCTATGTCACAAGGGCCTCTTGTTGAGTAGATCCTTGAGATTTCCTCCTTATCTCCTCATTGAAGAGACAGCTAGTAACCTGTTTTATGGATATCTTTCCATCTGGTGAGGAGTTACTTAGAGACACCACCAATGTCTCCCAACCGTCAAGCAATGAACTAAACAATAGTAAAGGCTACAATCCATCATTCAGGACCATCTTCATAGCGGAGAGCTGGTTCACTATATTGTTGACCTCATTCATGTGCTCTGCCATAGAACCACCATCTTTGAACTCGAGATTCACAAGTCGCCTTATCAGAAAAATCTTACTACCTGCTATTTTCCTCTCATACAGCCCTTCCAATTTTAGTCATAAGCTAGCGGCTGAGGATTTCATAGAGATATGGTGGAATACGGAATCGTCTGACCATTGTCTAATAAACTCCACCGCCTTTCAGTTTATCTTCTTCCAATCATCATCAGACATATCCTTGGATTTTACTGATATGCCTAAAATTGGAGAATATAGGTCCTTGCAATAAAGCAAGTCCTCCATTTTAGCCTTCCATATGGTCCAGTTAGAACCATTGTGGTTGATCATCCATGATGAGCCACCTTCCATAATTCAAAACCGATCCTACCCATTCAATGAACTTAGCTCTGATACCACTTTGTTGGGGGCCTTGCACAAAACCTTAGGATCTAGCCTCCCGAAATAAACCAAAATTATGGAATAATAAAGCAATGAAATAAATCAAAGCATAAACCACACCACACAAGAGATTTTACGTGAAAAACCCTCAAAGAGGTAAAAACCATGGGACCTCGTCCAGATCAACAATCCACTATGAAGTAGAACGTTACAACCTTCTTCACTCACGCAGGAGTGAATAAACAATGAGATAATTAAAAAACGGAGAGATTTCACTGATTACAAGGATGTAGAAGCGCTGAAATATAAATTGCATAGTAGATAACCTCCACGAGCATAACCTCCCTTCTACAAGCTTGCTCTCTCTCTCTCTCTCTTTCTCTCTCTATCTCACATCTTTGATAACCCTCTTATGTTTTTCATATACCTAGAAAAACCCTAGGAACTCCTATTTATAGTTTTAGGAAACTCCTTTCCATATCCCAGTTGCTAAACGACTCAAATTTTTGCAATCCGCAAAATCGCGGAATGAATCTGTGTAACTATGAATAGTCAAGACGAGGCTACGACCGGTGGAGCTTCACCCACTACCGGTCGATCCCGCCCTCAACCAGTCGAGCACCATGGAGAAAAATATCCCGAAGTCACTGGAGTTTGAGCCGAGTCAGGACTCGACTACACGACTGGTCTTGCACTAGCCCTCGACCGGTCGTGTAAGGCTTACAACCGGTCGAGCACGGGGGAAAAACCCCATCAAATCTCTCCCTTTTTGACCCAGGAGAGATTTACCTTCTTCAAGGCAGCTTGGTTTCTACATACCTCAAACTTGCCCTTGAGCAAAGCCTTGGTCATCATGTCTGACTAATTATCGTCTGTGTGGACCTTCTTAAGCTGTAACACCTTCTATTCTAAAGTATCCCTGATCTAGTGATACTGAATCTCTATGTGCTTTCACTTGGAATGCTGACTTGGATTCTTGTTCAAATGTATAGCACTCTGACTATCATAATAGACTATGTGCTCCCCTGCTTCAGGCTAAGTTCCTGTAATAACCTCTTCATCCAAAACATCTCTTTACATGCCTCTATGACTGAAATATACTCGGCCTCCGTTGTCGACAATGCTACGACCTTACGTAGCATGCTCTGCCAATAAACTGTTCCCCTTGTAAACGTGAACATGAACCCTGAGGTAGACTTCCTAGAGTCTATGTCGGCTGCCATATCTGCATTTGCATAGCCCTCTAACACACGTTTATCGTCACCACAGCATGGGCTCAAACTGGATGAGCCTCTTAGATACCGTAGTATCCACTTTACTGTTGCCCAATGCTCATTGCTAGGATTGGTAAGATACCGGCTGACAACACTAATTGCATATGCTATATCTGGGCGTATACACACCATAACATACATCAAACTTCCTACTGTTGATGCTTAGGGTATCTTCTACATCTCTTCCACCTCTGCCTTCATCTTAGGACACTGTCTGTTACTCAATTTGAAGTGACCATCCACTGGAGTACTGACTGGCTTCTTTGCATTCATATTGAACCGCTCTTATGACAGTTAAAGCTTCCTACTGCTTCTGTCACGGGTTATCTCCATTCCTAAGATCTGTTTAGCCGGGCCTAAGTCTTTCATTACGAACGACTTGCCCAACTCCTGTTTCAGCCTATCAATCTTCTTGATGTCTTTACCCATAATGAGCATGTCATCAAAATATAACAGTAGAACTAAGAAAAGCACCATCTGAGAACTTACGAGTGAACACACAGTGGTCCAACTCCATTCTGTTATACTCACGCTTCAACATAAACGAGTCGAACTTCTCGTACCATTGTCATGGAGCTTGTTTCAGCCCATACAAGTTCTTTCTCAGCCTACACACCATATGCTCTTTGCCCTTGACTTTGAACCCCTCTGGTTGGTGCATATTGATCTCTTCTTCCAGATCACCATGGAGAAAGGCAGTTTTAACATCTAACTGCTCTATCTCCTGATCCATGCTTGTAGCCAACCCAAGTAACACCGGTATGGATGTCATCTTCACCACAGGTGAGAATATCTCTTTGAAGTCTATACCTTTCCTTTGACCAAAACATTTCACCACAAGTCTGGCCTTGAACTTCGTTTGTGAATTCTTCTACTCAACCTTCTTTCTGAACACCCACTTGTTGCTTAAAGCTTTCTTGCCCTTAGGCAATTTCACCATGTCATAGGTGTGGTTCTTATGAAAGGATTTTATCTCCCCTTGCATAACTTTCAACCACTCCCCCTTATGCTCGTCGGCTAAGGCCTCAGAATAATCTTCTAGCTCTCCCCCATCAGTGAGATAATGTACTCATGCGGCGAGTACCTCTTGGACGACTGTCTGTCCCTAGATGACCTCCTCACCTATGGCCCAACAGGTGGATCAAGTGGGGGCTGCTCACCTAGTTCATCTTCTAAAAGAACTCCCTCGTCCTCTAAACCTTGTTGTACTCCCCCGTCATCAGGCACTACGGGAGGAATAATCAGATCCATGTCCTCTAGGTCACCTAAATTAGGCTGGTTATTCTCTAGCTTACCAATGTCTTCTATACACTAATCTTCAAAGAATACCACATCTCTGCTCCTGACGTGCTTCCTCTCAGTCGTATCCCATAATCTGTAACCGAATTTTTCATCACCGTACCCCAAGAACATACACTGCCTGATCTTCATATCGAGCTTGGACTTCTCGTCCTTTGGTATGTGAACAGATGCCCTACATCCAAACACCCTTAGATGATTGTACGATGGATCCTATCCAGTCCACACATTTTCAAGTACTTCTCCATTCAGCGGGGCTGATGGAGACCAGTTCATAAAATACACTGCCATGTGCATTGCTTCTCCCCAGAACGTCTTGGGCAACTTCGCATGGGATAACATGCATCTGATTCTCTCTACAATAGTGTGATTCATTCACTCAGCTACACTATTATGCTGGGGTGGTCTTGGGAACCGTCTATTCATGTCGTATTCCCAGGGAGTTACAATACTTATGAAAGTCGTCAATGTATTCACTACTATTGTTAGTGCGGATGTACTTCAATGATCTACCTATCTCTCTCTCGACCATAGCATAAAATAATTTAAATTCACCAAAGACCTCATCCTTAAATTTTAAAGTATAAACCCAAACCCTCCTAGATTTATCATCTATAAAAGTGACAAAATACAATGCCCCACCCAAGGTTTTTGTCCTCATAGGACCATAAATATTAGAATAAACCAAATCTAATACATGCAGTTTATTAACATGAGAAGCAGATTTAACGAATGAAACTATTTGTTGTTTCTCTGATAAACAATTAATATAGGTTTTGAGAGGTATTCACGTCTAGAAGGAGCCGCTTCCTCGGTAGTAGCTGAAGCCCTTTTTTACTTATGTGGCCTAGACACCTGTGCCACATATTAATAGTTGAATCTTTCGCTGCATTCAACCTACCCTTGCACACACTGACACCTACCTTGTAAAGGGTGCAACACTTCTTTCCTCTAGCTATGATCAATGAACCCTTGATGAGCTTTCAGCGCCCACCAGCAAACCGGCTTTCATAGCCATCATCATCCAACCTTCCCGTCGACATCAAGTTGAGGCAAAGGTCTGGGATATGCCTCACATCCCTAAGAACCAATGTGCATCCCACATCGATCTTCACACAAATAACACTGACCCCTACGATATTCGATACGCTAGAATTTCCCATCTTCACTAACCCATAATCACCTGACTTGTAGCTTAATGAAGTAGTCCCTGCGTGGAGTCGCATTAAAAGAAGCTCCCGAGTCAATCACCCAGTTAGTGTCCTGACTAGTAGCCGTGAGACATATATCGTGATTTGCTGAAAGAATAACTATAACGTCACCATCTGAAGTGTCCGCAGTGGAATCTGATTCATCCTTCTCCATACCTTTTCGTTTATTATCGTTCTTCTTACCATGGCATTCATGCTTGTACTGGCCCTTCTTGCCATAATTCCAGCAATCAGCATCCTTTCTGTTATTCGACTTGTCTCTTCATTTATCTCAGGCCTTTCCGCCCTTCCTGTTCTTTCCTCTACCCCGTTCCCGTGTCACAAGGGCCTCTTACTGAGTAGATCCTTAAGATTTCCTCCTTGTCTCCTCATTGAAGAGACCGTTAGTAACCTGTTTCATGGATATCTTTCCATCTGGTGCGGAGTTACTTAGAGACACCACCGATGTCTCCCAACTGTCAAGCAATAAACTAAACAATAGTAAAGGTTGCAATTCATCATCCAAGACCATCTTCATAGCGGAGAGCTGGTTCACTATATTGTTGACCTCATTCATGTGCTCTGCCACAGAACCACCATCTTTGAACTCGAGATTCATAAGTCGCCTTATCAAAAAAATCTTATTACCGGCTATTTTCCTCTCACGTAGCCCTTCCAATTTCAGTCATAGGCTAGCGGCTGAGGATTTCGTAGAGACATGGTGGAATACGGAATCGTCTGACCATTGTCTAATAAACCCCATCGCCTTTTGGTCCATCTTCTTCCAATCATCATCAAACATATCCTTGGATTTTACTGATATGCCTAAAATTGGATAATATAGGTCCTTGCAATAAAGCAAGTCTTTCATCTTAGCCTTCCATAATTCAAAACCGATCCTACCCATTCAATGAACTTAGCTCTGATACCACTTTGTTGGGGGGCTTGCACAAAACCTTAGGATCTAGCCTCCCGAAACAAACCAGAATTATGGAATAATAAAGCAATGAAATAAATCAAAGCATAAACCACACCACACAAGAGATTTTTATGGGGAAAACCCTCAAAGAGGTAAAAACCACAGGACCTCATCCAGATCAACAATCCACTATGAAGTAAAACGTTACATCCTTCTTCACTCACACATGAGTGGATAAACAATGAGATAATTAAAAAACAGAGAGAATTCACCATTACGAGGATGTAGAAGCACTGAGATATAAATTGCATAGTAGATAACCTCCACGAGCATAACCTCCCTTCTACAAGCTTTCTCTCTCTGTCTTTCTCTTTTTATCTCACACCTTTGATAACCCTCTTGTGTTTTTCATACACCTAGAAAAACCCTAGGAACCCCTATTTATAGTTTTAGGAAACTCCTTTCCGCATCCCAGTTGCGAAAGGACTCAGATTTCCGCAATCCGCAAAATCATGGAACGAATCTGCGTAACCACGACCGGTCGAGACGAGGCGACGACCGGTCTAGCGTCAACCACGACCGGTCAAACACTGTCCTTGACCGGTCGAGCACCCCAGAGAAAAATATCCCAAAGTCACTGGACTTTGAGTTGAGTCAGGACTTGACTCCATGACTGGTCGTGCACCAGCCCTCGACCGGTCGTGTAAAGCTCATGACCGATCGAGCATGGGGAAAAAACCCCATCAATGTCACCTGTCTGCCACTCTCTGTTAATCTCTTTTAGTACTCTCTCCCTCTTCTTTATGCTATCGCCACTGACAATAGCCTAAGTAATGGTAGCCATGTTCATTGCTGCTAGAGCTGCCGTGATAGCATCACTTAAATAACTAGGAGGGGTCGAAAAGAATGACTTCGGCCAGTTCCCATGTGGTTTAAGAGGAGATGACAGTGGTGATTGCCCCAAAAAAAAATTAAAAGATAAGTTTTTTGTTGAAACCAGAGAGAGTAGTTTATGAGGCGACGGCAGCGATGACTGCCCCAAAATTTTGAAAGATGAGATTTCTGTTAAAACCAGAGAGAGTAGTTTAAGAGGAGACAACAACAATGACTGCCCTAAAAAATTGAAAGATGAGTTTTCTGTTGAAACCAGAGAGAGTGTTTTAAGAGGAGACGGCAGCGATGACTGCCTAAAAAATTTGAAAGATGAGATTTCTATTAAAACTAGAGAGTGTGGTTTAAGAGGAGACAATAAACGATGACTGCCCCAAAAAATTGAAAGATGAGTTTTCTATTGAACCAAAGAGAGTGGTTTGCGATGACTGCCCCAAAAATATGAAAGATGAGTTTTCTGTTAAAACCAGAGAGTGGTTTAAGAGGAGATAACAACAACGACTGTCCTAAAAACATTAAAAGATGAGTTTTCTGTTGAAACTGGAGAGAGAGAGAGAGAGAGAGAGAGAAGAGAGAGAGAGAGAAGAGAGAAGAAGAAGAAGAAGAAGAAGAAGAAGAAGAAGCGTAGATGGGCCTCCAATGGGCTTGGTGAGTATGACTTCTTCTAGGCATGACAAGTGGACCTTTGGCCCATTGTTTAGCCCAAGCCGGAAGACATCATGGCTCAAACAAGAAGAGAAAGAAGGAAGGAAGAAGGATAGTAGGTTATGGGCTTACATGATGGGCCCAGTGAGCCTGAAATAATTTTGGGCATGAAGAATTGGGTTATGGGCCTATTCTTTGTCCCAAACTAATACACTTCATGTGCGTATAATGAGAAACATATGGAGAATAATAAATTGTTATTTATTATTGTCTATGGTCTCTCAAATTGATTGGGCCCAAATATAAAGTTTGGGCTCATTAACATTCAACATGGCATTTTGATGGTCTTGATGATCACCCTTTATCCCATTCTTAGTGTCACAATTTGGTACCATCCTATGTTGTCCACTAAACATATGGATAGCATAAATGAGCCCCACATTTTTGTGAAAAGAGAGGTGGGCTTAAATAAAAGCACAAGTTCTTTTTTTAAAGATTAAATGTATCTTTATAAGGACCTTTAATTGGCCATAAAAGCCTTAGTTCTTCTTTTTTTAAAAGATTAAATGTATCTTTCTAAGGACCCTTAATTGACCATATGTGGGTTAATGTACATCAAGTGCTAAGAAGTAACTTAGGGTTTTTCGTGATGGGGATTTTCTCCTCATCGCTCAACCGGTCGAGTGCCCTACTCGACCGGTCGAGGGTGGTGCTCGACTCAAAATCCAATGACCAATTGAATTAATTCTTCCATGCTGCTCGACCAGTTGAGGAGTCTGCTCGACCGATCGAGGCTCTGTTCGACTAGTTGGGGACTTTGCTCGACCAGTCGAGGTTACGCAGATTCATGTTCGGATTTTGTGCCGACTGCGTAAATTTGATGCAGTTTTCACCATGGCGTGGAAGGGAGTTGCCCAAACTATAAATAGGGGTTCCTAGGACTTTTCTAGCTAATACAAGGGAGTTTCCTAAATCTTTACAAGGGTTTCCTAAAGGGTTTAGGGCTATTAAAGGTGTGAGAGAGAGAGAGAGATAAAGAGAGAAAGGAAGCTTGTGGAAGGGAGGTTATACTCGTAGAGGTGATCTATTGTGTAATCAACGTCTCAACGCTTCTACATCCTCGTGATCAGTGAGATCTCTCCATTTCTTCTTTATTCTCTTATTGTTTATCCACTCTTGCATGAGTGAAGAAGGTTTGATCCAAGCGAGGTGTGCTTGTGATCGGTTGTAACGTTCTACTCCATAGTGGATTGTTGATCTGGACTAGGTCTCTTGGTTTTTACCTCTTTGAGGGTTTTCCACGTAAAAATCTCTTGTTTCGTGTGGTTTATGCTTTGATTTATTTTATTGCTTTATTATCCCATAATTCTGGTGTTTTGGGAGTCTCGATCCTATGGTTTTGTGCAAAGGCCCCCAACAAAGTGGTATCAGAGCGTTCAGGTTGGTTGAACGGGGTGTGATTGATTCTAAATTATAGAAGGTGGCTCATCAAGGATGATCAGTCTCAATGGTTCTAACTAAACCATATGGAAGGCTAAGATCGGAGCGCCATCTCTTAGCTATTGTTGGGTCTGGCTCACCCTGGAAATGCAGGGGATCGAGTCGTCGAAACTCTCGAAGAAGAGAGCTCGCGCGCTCCTACTCGGCCTGGTCCGGTGAAACAACGGGGTGCGTGTCGTACCCCTGAAATGCGGACGTCACAACCTGCAACATTTGCTATAACTGGGAGGCACTCACAGATACGGTCGGATCCACACCGGCCTTTGGTAGAGGAACTGTATTCATAGGCTGGGCAGTAAGAATCTCTGGTGGTGGAGGGGGGATCGTAGGTGGTAGTGCGGGGGTCTCAGGTGGTGGTGCGGGAGTCGATCAGGTCACTCTCCTCGACATCTTGTCCTACAAGAACGAGCAAAGGCGCCTATCAACTTTGAAAAACTCTCGAAGGTACGCACGTTAAGGGTCTATAATCAAAGATCGCTAAACTATCTAAACTTCGGGACTTAGCCATTCATAGTAGATATGTAATGTTGTTCTTAGTTATTCCCAAGTTATGCTTTGATACCAACTTCTGTCACACCCCAAACTTGAAAACCGGGCTTACAAAATTCCTGATCATCGAATTCGGTGCCAACAGCCTCCGTAGTACCCAGTCTCGGCTCCCAATGCCCATTCGCCAGGTCCCGATCCAGAGATGCTACGAGGAGGATTTTCAACGTTAGTTTGATTTATAATAAGCATAACCAAAGGCATAACCCACAAACAACAACCAAAAACTCCATCACATTTCCACTATGATAAAAAAACTTTATAAATACAATGAACATAAAGGAAAATACAATGATAATGGACAAAAAGCTCCAAGATGATCTGTTAAACGCTCCTGCCTCAGCGTTGTTGCGGTCCAACGTCACCTGCACGCAACGGTCATGCATAAGCTTATGAAAACCTTAGAGGGTGGTGAAAGTGTGTGCGCAAGATAGTAATACAGTTATGTAGTATCAGAGTAATGCAAAACATGCTGATGAATCCATGAATACCATAAGCCGTACCAAGGTTATGCGATGCAAGGCATGAATGATGTCGGCCATACCAAGGCCATGCGATGCGAGATGTAACTCAAGCATACAAATCCTCATCTGAGTCCACATATCAATACAGTTCAACTCTGGAATAAAACCGGGGTCTGGTATACTCCAAGCAGATTGCCGCCCCATCGCACGCAATAAGATGAGTGAAAGAGACCTCACTATCCACCTGCCAATATCGGGATCGGCTCGTCGATAGCGGACCCATTCCTCGAGCTGGTCAGACTCAACCTAGCTTTGCCCCCTCTTCTCGGGCGAGTAAGGCCGCAACACCTTCTAACCGACCACGACACAGTGGAAAGCACGGCCTCCTGATATTTGACACTCAGCGCTCATGTATCCACTCGGTCTAGACGTTGGAACAACCTCCTGGTACCATAAGGGTTTATGGACTTTCACCCAGGGATATCTATAGCACCCCATGTAAAATAAGATTTTTAGTATCTAATCCTACCAACCACGATATGCCTGTGGCTAGGGGTGTACACAAATCGGGCTAGCACGGTTAGCTCGCTCGACTCGGCTTGAAAAAGCTCGACTCAGCCAAACCCAGAACTGAGTTCGGGTTGGGACGGGCCATTTTTCTCAGCTCGATACTGAGTCAGGCCGAGTTCAGAAGGGCCCAGTTCAGCCCGACTCGGTCCGAAACCCGACTCGACCCGACCCAACCCGACTCGGCTATAGCTTTTTAGTGCATACAGTGATGTTTGTGTGAAACTTACCATGTCTATATGACGGGGTGAATTTCTCAGAAGCATTATTGAGGTCCCACGTAGCTTTTTAGCACAAGCAGTTTTAACAAAAAAAAGGCTCCGTGGAGAATACGCGTCCACTTCTAAGTGGGATGTGATAGCTTTGGAGAAGAAAATGACTAAAATACACTTAATAGAATAAAGGTTTTGGAAGGAAAAAAAATGTCATAGCATCTAATGAAAGTTCAGTCACATGAGTGAGTGGCATATGTGGCATATGCGTGATACTTTAGCGCGAACAAATGCACACATGATGAATATCCGGGCCATTCATCAGGTGAGGTACATTGGACATGTCCTTAGAATAATCAAGCAAGTTAAAAATAAACTAGAAAAGTTAGTTGTCGGATAAAATTCATCAGTTCAATTGAAACATGCTTGATATAGTATACTATAAAGAAGTGTATTGAGAAGCCAACAACCCTAGCTATATATAATGCTTTGGAACCCACCTTTAAAATTCGGTAGTGTAGGCATCTAAGATATCTGACCATTAGTGGGGCTCACCAACTTGAATTTCTTGTTTTGTAGTTAGGATTTCACAACCCTGCTTTCACTTACTAAAAAGAAAGAAAAAAATATATACATTAAATTAGGAACTCGAGGGTTCGAAATTGGCCCAAACTCGAAGGTTTGAAACTGGCCCAAAATCAGTCTGAGCTCACCCAATTGCTACCGGGCCGGGTTTGGGCTAGACATGTTAGCCCGGTGACCGGGCCGGGCCGGGTTTGGGCTAGGTGTGGCTGGTGACCGGGCCGGGCCAGGTTGAGCCCAGTTCAACCCGGATTGACCCGTGTACACCCCTACCTGTGGCGGCTATGGCCCTGATGTCGCTAGGGCATACAATATAGATGTCACACAATGTGAGATGCATGAATCACGCAATCCAGTCATACATCAAATATGCGCGTACCATGCACACATGTGGGCAACTCCGCCCATCCGGGAGCCCATAAACAATCTGCCCGAAGGCGTATGCTATGATCAGTCACTCCTCATATCAAGCATGCATATGATGTGTATGAGCATGTGTCATGGGACTATACTAAACATGTTATATATAGTGATGGGCTCTATTCATAACGAAGATGGGCCCAGACGGCCTACGCACTGCAAGTATGGGCCTGACAATGGGCCCTAGGGGGAATTACAATGCGGACATTTAACCATCATTGCTCCTACAATGTGGACGTCAAACCGTCATTGCTCCCAAGGCATGACCACTAAAAACATAATCACATACATCATGGTGGAAATCTTATATTGCAGTGGGCCTCATATATAAATCAAATGGGCCGATCAAATGAGTTGTACCAATGGGCGTCATGTATATCAATCGGCCCACCCTTATGTATTTTTGAGACCCGACCTATTCCTTAGTTAACATAGAGGTAAATGAAGTGAAAACAATATCAGCTTAATTGGGACTACCATGGCCTTTAGAAGTTTGAACGGTGGATGCACGACCACTATTTAAATGGTGGAGACCACTGAACTTTAGATCAGACTCACCCATTTTCCCTTGCTGTAAAATGATCTCACAAATGGTTGGACGGTATGGATACAACACATGTATCATGGTGGGCCCCATCGTCCAACCAGTGGACGGTGTAGATAAAACACATACATCATTGGGGCCCACACCACACAGATGAAGCACATACATATGGAGTGGGTCCTTAACACCTGCAACAACATAGATAGATATACAATTTTCCATTCGGGGTGTTTGCAAATGTTCTCCCCCTTTTTGTCAGTCATTGACAAAGATATCATAGTTGATATTGACTGAAGAGTAAATTGCATGGGAGAACCGAACTGGCAGAAGCAGATGAATTTGATGTATAAGAGTTAGCTCAATTTCAGTAAGTATCAATTTCAGAACCTATGGATGCATTTTAGAGCAGTTATATAGCAGTTTTCAATCACATGCAATCTGTAACTTGATAAACCAGAGGAACTCAACACAGAAATATGGCATTAATGATATGAATTCTATTCAGCCATATTCAAAATGAAACTAAAGTTATCCGATTATCCAAAATAAACTGCCCAAGATTGGTAGTAAATTAACAGTTATCCTAATAAAAACACCAAGCCCACAAAAAAAATGATATTCAATTAGCACAACCAGCTTCTACCGTCTTCATGAGTCACCACGTATGAGTAAATCAACTACTTGTTGATTTGTTTGTTGGAGAGAATCGAGTTTTTCTTCAATCACGGTGAGACGTCTCTCACAATTATGAAGTCGCTCCTCCATGCTTGCCATACCGTTCAGTAGATGACGTTCAAGATGATGAGTTTGATGATTTGTGATAGACTCCAGACTCGGCAATGACGTTCGGTTGGATCCTCATGGATATGACGGAGGAGCATGTGGAGCAGCCGACTGCAGGGGAGCACTGTTCTCAGGAAGAACTGAAGGAAGACAAAGCTGTTGTGCCACTTGAGCCGAATCACTGTCAAACCACTTTTCTGGATAGACTTTGTCAGATGAGACAGGAATACTAACATGATGGGCTAATTTACATATGAGTACAGGAAAAGCTAGTGTATCCTGATGATTTCCTTGAATGACCCGAATTACCTGCTTAAGAAGAAGTGTTGGGAGGCACACCTGAACTTCCTGATATACATCATACAACACATTTAACACAAAGGGAGACAGATGTTTACCATTCACATCACACGAATAGACATTAGACCCAAAGATGTCATAAAGGATTTTAAAAGTGGGTCCAAGATGATTAATATGAAGGGAATTATCATCGTTTCGAGAAATAGTAGTTTCCCGACATAGTGCACGAGTTATCTCGCCCCACACACTAAGACCATTTAGATTCTGACTGGTAACAGGAATGCGAGTGAGTTGGAGATCTAAATGGTGACTCAAGGTGATGGGAGTGATGTGCTTGGAGTAGTGCAATAATTTTACTTGAACATAGGGTGGATCGTCACAAATAACATGACTTTTACTAAGGAAGTCATGGATCACTCCAATTTGATAAGTACCACCAAGATTCAGAATATTTTGCCATCCAATTACTTCTAGAAGCAGGTCTAAAAAAAAGACTCGATGGCACTGTTGAGAATCAGACGTTCAACAACAGTGTCTGGATGTCTCACCGATTGAGTGAGTTGATGCAAACTGTGTTGTTTTGCTTTCCCTTTTGAAGACTGAGAAAGAGACTTACCTTTCCCTTTGTTCATGATTTTTCAGTGTAAGAGGCGAGTAAAGGTAAGGAAGGTCAACCAAAAGAATGGAAAGTACCCGACCAAAAGTGAGATTAGACTCTGGAGTGGAAGGGGTGAAAGGATAATACCCATTTCTTTTGAAGCTTTTGGGACCTGTTGATGGTCTACTGGCCGAGGATTCGAGCAGAGAGCAAAATAGAAAAAATTTCAGAGAAATAACAATTCTTTCACTCGATCGCCTTTTATCAGCCAGGAGTCTTCGATTTTATCGAACTTACTTTCGATTATATCGATGATCCACATCCGATGTTATCGGCAGTTGCTTCGATAGTAGTCCCGATCTGTGACTTTCCACATTCTGAAGAGATGTCAATGATATCGACCCATGATTGATTAATCGAAAATGACAGATCGATAGGTATGAAGAGAAATATTTTTCTTTTTCGACCCTTCAAGTATATCGATAGCATACTCAGCAAAATTATGTACAATTATTGTACATAAAAAATTATAAACATTTGCATGTTTATTTACAAAAGATTGAGGTGAGGAACCTCAGATATATCATTTGACGCTCAACAAAATTGCATCATTTTACCAAATATCTAGATCTAGATGCATGATCTGGAATTGTCTTTCTCTGCTCAGTATTTCTATGCATCAGTCCTTTCTATGCCTCTGATAATGTAGCAGTGGTTATTTGTGCGATGACCCTTCATTACTGATTTTCCTGATTGGTTTAGGATTTTACATTCTTGTCTGTTGAATTTGACCACATGCCCATTATCACAGATTTGAGATATGCTTAGGAGATTATGTGTCAGACCTTTTATATAGAAAGATTTTTCATTCTTAAGCAACTGTATTCCTTTTATGATTCCCTGTCCAATTACTTTAGCAGTAGTTCCATCACCATAGGTGACTATCCCATTGTGAAGATTCTTATATTTAGAAAGAATGGATATGTCACCTGTTACATGTCTTGAGCAACCGCTGTTAAGATACCACTTAGTGTCATTATCTATTAAGTGATTTGAGTGGGTAACAAGACAGTTCTTCTTTTCTTTAATTACCCATTTTGTGACAGGGATCTTACTTATAGTAGATTTAATTTTCTTATTTGATTCAACTACTTGATTAGTCTTTGTGTTGCTACTGGAGGCGTTAGAGTTTTTCTCATATCCTAAGCCATTTTTGTCCTTTCTAGGTCTTCCCATTCCCAATAGTTTTTCTAACTTTTTGCCACTTTGGGAAAACTTATAGTTTTGCTTGGCAGTCTTTCTGGACTCTTCTAGATCAAACAGGAGTATATGATTTTCATTTTGAAGCAGCATATTTTTGTCTTTTAAGATCTCAACCTGTCTGATCAATTTCTCAGACTCGGATTTAAGGAAGGAGTTAACTCTCTCAAGTCTATCATTTTCAGAGTGATATTGTTGTAAGTCATTGATTAGATGTGTATTAATTTCTAGAGTTTTATTCAAATCTTTTTGCAGCAATTCCAATTTATTTTTTGATATTTCGAGTCTTTGGACCACTTTGATGCTATGGATATATAGTTGATTGTAAGCATCTTATAGCTTGTCCTGTTCTTCTTCTTCAGTTCCTTCGTTGTTAGATGAAAATGATTCAGTGGCTAGCTATTCTTTCTCATTCTTTGATTCGGTGGGAATGTTTGAAGCAGTGGAGACCATGAGTATTTTCAATGATTTCTGATCTCCATTGCTTTCTGAGTCACTGGATTCTAAATTTGACTCATCTGTATCATCCCACATGGTAACCATAGCCTTGCCTTTAGTTTTTCTATTTGGGCATTCAGTAGATAGGTGTCCATACTTGTGATAGGCATAGCATTGTGGTTCTCTGGTTCTTCTACCAAATTTGCCTGCAGAGGGTTTCTTGTCCACCTTTCTTCCTCTGGAAGGCTGACCACGATTCTTTTGAAATAATCTTCTGAATTTTTGTGCCAGCAGAGCCACTTCTTAATCTTCATCTTCCTTTTTACTTTCACTGTCCTCATGAATTGTTTTCTTTGAGGTTTTTAGGACAGTGATTTTAGATTTTTGGGGTTGTGTGAAGTGTAGCTCAAAAGTTTATAGGGAACCTACCAGTTCTTCTACTTTCATTTCATCTATGTTCCTACACTCCTCAATTGTTGTAACCTTGGGATTAAATCGTTCCGGTAGGGATCTTAGAATTTTCCTACAAATTTTCGGTACCGGAACTATCTCTCCCAATCCACCCATGGAGTTGCAAATTATATTTAACTTCGTGAAAAACTCCATAAATGTCTCATGCTCTTCCATTTTGAGACTTTCGAACTGTGAAGTCAGGAGTTAAAGTTTGGATCGCTTCACAGTGCTTGTGCCTTCATGGGTTACTTTCAATAAATCCCATACTTCCTTGTATGTCCCACACATACTTATCTGATTGAATATATCCTGGGACACGGCACAGTAGATAGCATTCATAGCCTTGGCTTCAGATGTCTGCCTTTCTTTGTCGAATGCTATCCACTTTTCTATGGATTTGGGCTTTGTGATTGTTGTGCCACTATCAAGTACAATTTGTTCAGTAGGTGGCACACATCCGCTTTCAACTATATCCCAAACGTCATGATCCAAAGATCTCAGAAAGTAGTGTATCCTAGCCTTCTAGTATGCATAGTTTGAGCCGTCACATACTGGAGGTCTAGTGACTGATGAGCCCTCTCCTTTGGCCATATTCCCAACTTCAGTCAAGATCACTCTATAGGCGGTGAAGTCCTTAAAGAGAGACCCACTTTGATACCAATTGAAATAGCAGTGAAGACCGCACTAGTTGAAGTCTGAATATGCCAATATCTCCTAAAGGGGGGTGAATAGGACTTTTTCAATTTTTTTGAGTTATTTAAAATTCCTATTACACTAATCTTAATAACATGTACAAATTAGGCTTACTCAAAATTAACTCTACTAGCTTCCAAGCCTTGTAGAGGATCCAATCACAAACTTCTTAAAAGATAAATAAATTGCAAATAAGATTATGATGGATATGACTGTGTGTGTGTATGAGGTGTGATCTCAGGCAATCAGATATAAAAACATATAAGGAAATCACAGAATTGAAAAACTAACAATCTCAAACACAGTCATTTTTGTAGTGTTTCGACTACTTGTCTACTCCACTCCCGGCTGCCACACTCAACCCTTGAGTGTATTGGATTTCATTAAGGAGGTTTCCCAGGGTTCACCTCAAACCTAAGGTTTTAAATAAGGTTCACCTTCAACCTTTACATAGAGGTTTCTACTCGGTTCACCCTGGAGTTTTACTGGTTCACTCCTAACCAGATGTTTATGCTCTCCATAGAGCAAGGTCCACACAACGCACTTAGATATTTATGCTCTCCATAGAGTAAGGGTCCATATAACGCACCTACTACGTACACTCCCGTCGGAGGCCTTCTTGAGGACTTCAAAGGGTGAGAACCACTTAAGACCCAATCCTAGAAAGGAATGATCACAAGTATCCTCTTGGACTCTAGATATTACAAATAAGTCGATGAGTCTCATTCAGCGCAATGATGAAGATCTCCTCCTTGTTATTGAAGAGTCTTCAGCTCCCTTGATCCGCAACATAAAAGATGTACCAGTACTTGGCTTCGGGTTGGGTCAAGGTTATGATGGAATCCTACTCTCTAAAGATTTTCCTATAAGGAAGATAGAGTAGTTCCAATCATTAAGGCATTTAAGGCATCCTAGCTTAATAATTTTCCATTAAGGTAGTAACTGGAGGATCCTTGAATGCGGAAGTTCATTCCCCAATCCACTCTATTGAATGTCAATGGTGAGGGTGGTTTGGGGGATGAACTCCCTTGAGAGAAAGGGCTATAGATATCAGATATAAATAAAACACTCAAAAGCTCTCTCTTCTTTCTCTCACAGCAACAAAAGACAAGTCCTCTATATATAGGCAAAAAGTTCCAACGGATATAAAACGGTCACATTTATGATAGAGTTTGATATCATTGAGCGTGTACTCTCGATAACATCGATGGTCTGCTCGATGACTCGAACTTAATGTCATACGCTTTTGAAACTCTTTGCCAATTGGTTGATGAATCGAAACTATTGTCGATATCATCGGATTTCGAACTCCAATTCTATCGATGACAGGTTCGATCCATCGACACTTGAAAAATGAGAGAGACTTGACTTTGAAATATTTCAGGTTTTCATGAGTGATCCGGGAACCGTCGAGATCATCAGAATTTGAATGTAGATGATATCAAGATCAGAGTGGATGCATCGATAAATCCAGCGAATTTGTCTCTAAGCTTGCTGGACGATTTATGACTTTGTTCGATGTAATCGACCTGGTGCCGATATCATCGATATTTGAATATCGATTCTATCGAAGGGCCCCCGATCATAGTTAAAAACAACATGAAATATCTGCTGTAAGAAATGGGCACCCTCGATCGATACCATCGATGGACTTCCGATGTTATCGATATTTGATTTCAGACATATCGGAAGAGCATTGATATATCAAAGGAATTTGAGATTTTCATTAAAAAATAGGGGCGCCGGAAATCTGCCTGTCGATCTTATCGAGCCACTCTCGATGGACTCGAGATTTGAATATTAATGATGTCGGTATGTGTATCGATACAGTGATAATTCGTCCAGATATGTTGTGAAGTTGCTGGACATATTTAGTGCTTATATCGATGATATCGATAGATGTATCAATACATCGATAAATCCGTTCAGATGAATATTTAGTTGTTGGACACTTTTGGTCCTCACAACGATAATATCGTTAAGGTATCTAGGACATCGACAGAGTAGGTTGATCATATCGAGGGTGCTTCAATAAAATCGACAAGGAGAGAAAAACTTAAAGATTTTCCTATTCTACAAAAAGTTTTCTCACCCTAAAACCCTATAATTTCTAACTCATTTTAAGGGGTTTTCTTTACCTGGTGTTTTGGGTCACGGGATGTGAGGCTTTAGATTCACCTGTGATGAGCTTGTGCACATCCGGTTGAGGCAGACGCTTGAATTGATCTTTCTATCGAGTTCTATAGATAGTCTGACCCACCACTCACGTAACTTGACAAACTAGGGCACTTTCATTCATTACATCAACATTCTTATCATCCCATAATATGCATCAACATTCATATCAATATGCATCAACATTCAACATTCATACCATCATTCTTCATTCATTATACTAGTAATAATTAATCCGCTCATCCTTTTTGTCGCATTATGACAAAGGAAAGAATAATCATTCAAATAACCATAGCAAAATCAGTATAATAAAAAAGACGAAGATATCAAGAGATATGCATATAAAAATGTTAAGTTAAGGGAGTCATCAAGATAATAAGCATTAGAGGTGAGTAGAGTATGAGAGTGATCATCAAGCACACACATACGAAGTTAAAGTTTTACAGGCCAAACGTATTTTTAAAATACTAAAAAATAGCCTAGTTGGATCCAGAGGAAGAGAGAGTTTGAAATTGCGGTGAAGACCGCTTTAGTTGAAGTAGGAATATGCCAATATGACCTAGAGGGGGGTGAATAGGACTTTTTAAAGTTTATATGATTTATTTAAAATCCTATTGCACTAATCCTAACAACAAGCTCATATTAGGATTACTCAAAAATAACTCTACTGGCTTCCAAGCCTGGTAGAGGATCCAATCACAAACTATTTAAGAAGTGAACATTATGCCAACTAGTTTATGATGGATATGACTGTGCATGTGTGTGAGGTGTGATCCCGGATACCAGATATGTAAATATTAAAGTAAATCACACAATCAGAAGAATATCAATCTCAAATACAGTCATTTTTATAGTGGTTCGACGATCAGTCTACTCCACTCTCGGCAAACGCACTCAACCCTTGATTGTTCCGGATTTCGCCAAGGAGGTTTCACAATGGTTCACCTCAAACCTAAGGTTTTAAATTAGGTTCACCTTCAACCTTTATAACCTACACCGAGGCTGACTGTTTATGCTCTCATGAGCAAGGGTCAACAAAATGCACCCACTTTTAGGCACACTGGCCAAGGATCTTCCATAAGACCCTAACGGAGGTTTTATGCGGTTTACCTCTAACCCGAGGTTTCACACAGTTCACCTCAAACCTAAGGTTTTGACTAGTTCACCTTTAACCAGATGTTTATGCTCTCTACAAAGCAAGGGTCCATACAATGCACCTATCACGTACACTTCTGCTGGAGGCGTCCTACGAGAGCTTTCAAAGGTGAGAAACACCTAAGACCCAATCCTAAAAAGGAAGAATCACAAGTGTCCTCTGGACTCTAGATACTTACTGATAAGTAGATGAGTCCCATTAAGCACGTTGACGAAGATCTCCTCCTTTGTTGATGAAGAGTCTCGGCTTCCTTGATCTGCAACTTAAAAGATGTACCAATACATGGCGACGGGTTGGGTCAAGGTTATGATGAAATCCTACTCTCAAAAGATTTTCCTATAAGGAAGATAGAGCGATTTCAATCATCTAAGCATTCAAGGCATCCCAGCTTAATGATTTTCCATTAAGGTAGTAGCTGGAGGATCCTTGAATGCGGAAGTTCATTTCCCAATCCACTCTATTGAATATCAATGATGAGGGTGGATTAGAGGATGAACTCTCTTGAGAGAATGGGATTTGGGTATAAGATCTAAGGTTAAACACTCAAAAGAACTCTCTTCTTTCTCTCACACCAACAATAGACAAGTCCTCTTTATATAGGCAAAAGGTTTCAACGGATATAAAACGGTCACATTTATGACAAAGTTCAATATCATCGAGCAGGTTCGGTATCACCGAGCGTATACTCTCGATAGCATCGATGGTTCGCTCGATGACTCGAACTCAATGTCATACACTTTTGAAACCTTTTGCCAGCTGGTCGATGAATTGAAAATAATTGTCGATGTCATCGGATTTCGAACTCCAATTCCATCGATGAGAGCCTCGATCCATCGACACTTGAAAAATGAGAGAGATTTGACTTAAAATATTTCAAGTTTTCATAAATGATCGAGGGACCTTCGAGATCATCGGAATTTGAATGTCGATGATATCGATAGCTGTGTCGATGCATTGAAAAATCAAAAGGATTTTTCATTAAGCTTGCTGGACAGTTTATGTCCATGTTCAATGCAATCGATATGACATCGATATTTGAATATCGATTCTATCGAGTGACCCCCGATCATAGATAAACCACCCTGAAATATTTTGCTGGAGAACTTGGTGCTCAAGATCGGTATCATTGAGAATCTTCCGATATCATTGAGATTTAAACTTCGATGGTCTCGAGAAGAGCTCCAATATATCGATGCAAATGTAATTTTCTTAAGTAAAAATAGGGGTGTTGGAAATCTGCATGTCGATATGATCGAGTCAATTTCGATAGACTCGAGATTTGAATATCGATGATATTGATGGGTGTATCGACACCTCGATAATTCCATCCAGATGTGTATAAGGTCGCTGGACATATTTGGTTCTCTTTTCGATGGTATCGATGGAGCATCGAGGACTCGACAATGCAAGTTGATCATATCGAGATGTGTATCGATAAAATTGACAAGGCAAGAAAATGATAAGGGTCAAATATTGCATATCGGACCCCAATTATTGTCCTATTTTACGTACATGATAATGGCTAACATCATATTTTAATTGTGTTTTTGTTGCAAGATGTAATAAGGAGCGTTGATTGAAAAAGAGTATTAAAAGCATAAATTTGACGTGCCGAAGTTACCAGAGCAAGGGACGGACTCCAGAGGACCAATATTGAAGAATTTACATGCCAGCGATCTGAGGAAATCAAGCTGTTCACGTTTAAAAAGGCCCGAAAATGGTTCAGAATACAAGATCACATGGTTCCCGCCATCTGATTGACTCGAAACTTCATACATGTGATGAGGGCCATAAATTAACCGTACATATTAAATTTAAGTCATTAAAAATCTCGGGAAGTAGTCCAACGGACAGATCAGCCCATTAATCTCTAATTTGGGGCCCACCTGATATCTGGAACTGCCTCAACTTTGGTATTGACGGCTAAAATAATATGAGAAGATGAATGACTGGTGCAGATTTCGTAGAAACATCATAATGGGCCCTGTATATGGTGCATGTACATCATGTACAATGTAGGTAAGCCGAGCACCACACCACCTTCCAAATTCAAATAGTGCCTGCCCGCGCCTGACCAATTTCCAAAACAGAAACGACATTTGCCATTTTCAGCTGCGCAACGAACCGCATGCTGGCTATTTTTTCGGACTTCTGTAGGACCCACACGTCACTCGTACAGAAAATCCAAACCATTCATCTTGTAGAGTGGCTCGAGCACTACAAAACCATGTTGATATTTTGTGTCCATGCATGCACACATGTGCAGTACAGAGGCCACAAAAGGGCTGCCCTGCAACGTTCAAATCTGATCTTTTTGTGTTTTCTTCTCTGGGACGCGTCAATGGACGTTCAAAACTACCTATTCTTGACTGAAATTCCGTCCTGAATCCAATGGATGGGGTGGATTTCCCAAAAAATACTTCTGTATGGCCCACCGATCACGACAACGAGGGGCGCAAAAGGTTTCGCACATATTAGAAAATCCAGTTTTTCAGGCGGTTGTGGGCCACCATCTTTGATCATATGACAGATCTGAACCGTCCATCATGTAGAAGACCAAAGAAAGTCCTAAGGGAAGGTGTTTGTTTGGAATTTGAGCGAGGAAAATGCTATGTTTCGAGGGCCCGAACCTAACTGCGAAAGGCTTTCACTTTGCGCATGCGACTTGACTTTCCAATCGACCACTCCAGCCCACTCCATCACTATAAAAGAGTTGCGAAACGTGAGGAAGGGCATCCAAAATTGGAGAATTCCAGATCCGAGGAGGAAAATAGCAGATCCAGAGAAAAGAAGAAAGGAGAGAAGAGAAGAGAAGAGAGAGAGAGAGAGAGAGAGAGAGAGAGATTGGTTTGATGTTCCCTTTTTATGAATTTTATTTATCTATCTTTTTAATGAATTTTATGGGTTACTAATCCCTCAGCTAGGGCTGAGATGAAGCCCCTAATTTGATTAGCTCTTTTATTTGTTGAATTTACTTTAATTTGATTGATTTGTTTCTTTCTCTAAGTGGGCTTGATTGGTTTGAATTCTGTACTTCTCCATCTATGAACTTGACCAAAGTATATATATGGATGTTGTTTAGATGCTTATTCTAGGTGCTCGTGTTTGATCATGAACAAGTTTCCTAGAGAGGAAGAAACAGGGTGCTTTAATGAACTGTACATTCCATGTGCCCGACCAAGGACATGGAATATGTTATTCATGGCATTGCTTAAAGGAATTAGACATTCTGTATGCCCGATTAAGGACACAGATTGTGCTTTCTCTATATAAGAGGTATCAATCTAGATTAAGGTGAATCAACAGACAAAACAAGGGTTAGGATAATTAGGGGTGGATTCGAAAGTCCTAGTGCTCTTTCTCTGATTGAATTTTCTTTCTTATTCTCAATTGTTTTTTTTTAGAATTGTGCTAAGTAATTCGCTCCATTATTTGTTGGATTAGTTAAGGAGAATCACAGATTTGAATTGTGACGACCAGTCCTCATGGGAATGATCTCGTAATACGTACCATATCTACATCTGATTCGTATACTTGCGAGTTTAAAAATCATTTAAATCATGTTGGTTTAAATAAAACATCAAGTTTTTGGCGCCATTGCCGAGGACTGTTTTGTTCCAAATTGAATTTAGGATTCTCTCTTATCATAATTCATAGTCTTAGGATTTTACTAACTTTAGGTTAAAGTTTTTATTTTATTTTATAGAAACTAACCTATTTCCTGTTTTATAGGGTCCTGACATAAACTTCTAATTTAGTAATCCCTTTCTAAATTTTCTACTTGTTCTAATTTCTATTTTTAGAATTAGTGTTTTATTTTTATTTTTAGTAACTTTCTAATTCTAGTATTTCCTTCCTTTTTAGAAACTAACTCTTTTTTTTGTTCTTTAGAAAATTTCTAATTTTAGATTTTTACATTTTAGAAACTAACTTGTTTTGTTTTGCAGGATTCTAACATAGATCTCCAAATTGGTAACATCTTTCTAAATTCTCCAGTCTTCTCTACTTTCTATTTTGAGAATTAGGTTTTTATTTTTTTAGGAATTTTCCATTTTCTAACTTTGGATTTAGTAACTTTCTATTTTCTAGTTTAGAAAATATTTTTTTTTTCCTTTTTAGAAACTAACTTAGCTTTTTATTTCTAAGATTAGAAGCTTTCTTTTTTTTTTTTAGGAATTAACCGTTGCTTAGGATTTTTCTAGCATTATTTTAGGAAATTTAATTTATTTTGTTTTTATTTTGTTTACAGGAAGTGAAGGAGGAGCTCCCTATTCTTCAGACATTGATCGTCTCATTTTTTTCGGGTTCTTTCTTTCAATCCTTGCTTACATAATTTTATTTTATTCTAGTTTTACTTCTTTTAGGTTGCATCTTAGTTTAGTTTTCTTTCTTACATTGTAGTAACTTAGTTTATGCTAGGACGTAGATCTCTGAATATAGAACTAGCACGTTTTGATCCTGAAATAGAAAGAGCACTTCGTGGAAGATTAAGAAATAATCCTGTTGGAATGGCAAATGAGAATGACGTTAAAGCTCTCAGAGATTATTCAGCTCCTGTCCAATTTAATGCGCCTTCATGCATAGTGTTGCCAACCACTACGGCAACACACTTTGAACTTAAACCTGGAGTCATATAATTGTTGCCATCCTTTGATGGGTTAGACAAGGAGGACCCATATCATCATGTGAAAGAATTCCTAGACATTTGCTCCACCTTTAAGTTCCAAAACTTCTCAGTCGATTCGATCTGCCTATGCCTGTTTCCTTTTTCTTTGAAGGATAAAGCGAAAGCATGGTTGAATTCTCTAGAAGTTGGGTCTATCGCTACATGGGATCACCTGTCTAGGAAGTTCTTAAATAAGTTCTTCCCCATTCACAAAACTAATGCCCTCCGTAGAGAAATCACTAATTTCACACAAAAAGAGGGTGAGCACTTTCATGAATGTTGGGAATGATGGAAGGACTTGCTTCTTAAATGTCCACACCATGGTTTTGAGAAGTAGCAACAAGTTCAATACTTCTATGACGGTCTAACACCCCAGAACCGTCGCATGGTTGATGTCACCGGTGGAGGGTCATTCATGACCAAAAGTGATGTCGAAGCGTGAAACTTCTTTGAAACCTTGTGCGAAAATTCTCAGCAATGGGACTATTCAAATAGAGGTGACAGAAGTCCCTAACCACAAAAGAGAGGTGGTATATATGAGATAGGAGTCACACCAGATCTCTATGCCAAGATTGATGGCCTGACAAAAAAGGTTGATGCTCTGATGTTGCATAATGGACCTCCACAAACAACTCAAGTCGAGGCATGTGCCATATGTTCTAGCCCTGCTCATCTTACGCAGTCTTGTCCATCTGGTGTAGCATCCCCAGAACTTCTTTCTGAACAAGTACATGCAATGAACACTTTTCAAAGACCTGTGAATAATCCTTACTCAGAAACTTACAACCCAGGTTGGGGTAGGCATCCAAATTTCTCTTGGGCAAAAGGACCACAACAAGGAGGATCATCTGGAAATCCTCCCATGCAACCTTACCCTCAAGCTGGCAATCAACTGCTTCAACAGTTTCCGCAATATCAACAAGTCCCTTCACAATCAAGGAAACCATCTCTTGAGGATACACTCAATCTTTTTATGCAGAGTTCTCTCCAATTCCAAAAAGACACCCAACAAACCTTACTAGCCAACCAGCAAAGCTTACATGCAAATGCGCAATCCATTGCCAAGCTGGAAGTACAAATGGGTCAACTTGCTGCCACATTGAGTGAGAGAGAGAAAGGCAAGTTCCCTAGCCAACCTGTGGCTAATCCAAGGGGACAGTATGAGATTGGCTCTAATTCCAACCAAGGGCAATATCATGAGCAAGCCAAATCGATCACTACCCTTAGGTCAGGCAAACAGATTGACAACAGAATAGAGATACCTAGGGATGAATCAAATTCTAAAGCAGAAGATCAAGATGAAGCAGAGAGACACACTAATGCATCCAAAGTCCAAAAGCTCTCTGACTCTCCAAGAGCCACTAATGTGCCACCCTACGTGCCCAAGCACCCTTTCCTCAACGTCTGGCACCAATGAAGAAAAGAAATAACTTTGATGAAATCCTGGATGTGTTTAAAAAAGTGCAAGTCAATATTCCGTTACTTGATGCCATCAAGCAAGTCCCTGCGTACGCTAAGTTTCTTAAAGATTTATGCACTCAAAAGCGTAAGCAGAATGTTCATGAGAAAGTCTTCCTTGCAGAGCAACTCAGCTCCATGATTCAACATAACACCCCTCCTAAATTTAGGGATCCAGGAGCCCCCACTATTTCTTGCGGCATAGGAGATCATAAGATCGGGAAGGCATTGCTTGATTTAGGGGACGAGCGTCAATTTGTTACCATATTCGGTTTATGAGCAACTAGGACTTGGTGAGTTGAAACCGACTAAAATAACATTACAACTAACTGATAGATCTGTCAAGGTGCCTCGGGGTGTTATTGAAGATGTGTTAATTCAGGTTGATAAATTTTATTTTCCAGTGGATTTCATAGTTATAGATACTCAGCCTGTCCAGAATCTTCATAGTCAGATCCCAGTCATCTTGGGTCGTCCATTTTTGGCCACATCTAATGCTATTATCAATTGCCAGAATGGAGTTATGAAGTTGTCCTTTGGTAACATGAATATTAAATTCAATGTCTTTAATGCAGGACAACAATTCGCAGATTTGGATGACATATTTGAAGTGGACATGATCGAGAGTCTAGTCAGGACTCCTTTCTGAAATCTTTTGAAGATCCACTTGAGACATGCTTAGCATAATATGATATGGATTTTGACATAGATAGTCCCACCCATGAAGTCAATGCACTGCTCAACTCTACTCCTATATTGGAGACTGAAAAATGGAGAGTGAAAGTGGAACCTCTTCATCCCTCTGAGACTCTTCCTGACAACACAGTTTCTAACTCTGAGAAAGCAAAAGAGAGCAGGATGCTTAATGTTCTTGGAGCATATAAGGCAGCAATTGAACGGAGGATAGTGAAAATACAGGGAGTATGCCCCACTGTATGTATGGATCATGTTGCGGGAATGTCGCGTGAAATGCAAAGGAAGCGTGATCCTAACATGGAAGAAGTCGTTCGAGCAGAAGTCCTTAAACTATTTGACGACAGTATCAGTTACCTTATTTCCGATAGCACAGTTCATGGGAACTCACATCACTTGTCATGGATTGGTTAATTAAGGTGTTGAGGTAATTTCTGTGGCGGGCCCCTGTTATAAAGATTAGTTAATTCATGGTCTGTTCTTGTCTGGCTGAAGACGTTAAACTTAGCGCTCCTAGGAGGCAACCCAACATTTCATTTTATTTCTTTTTTCTAGTTAGTTAGTTCAATGTTTGTGGGTAATATTACTGCAAACCCTCACGAGACTATAACTTGTCCACTAGGGGTAACCTAGGGGTTTAAAGGCTTGTTGCATACGCTAAATGCAATCGAGAGCACCTGCGAAAGTGGTATAGGTAGGATCTTTTATTTTTTTTATATTTTACTGATTTCTCTCTTGTGCTGGCTCGCTTTTACGCTGATATTTTTGAAAGCTTCTTGATTCTCCATCCAGGTACTATCTTCCATCACTCCTCTTTTACTTTCATTGTCCCATGTGCATCGCATGCTTATTTATTTTACATTGAGGACAGTGTAGATTTTAGGTTGGGGGTGGGAGATTAGGTTACCTAATCAGTATTTTCTTGGTCTTGAGCAAAATTGTGAAAATTTTTAAATTTTTTCTGGAATTTCTTATGAATTTGAAGTGATTTTGAAGGATAGTTGTGATTTTAAAATTACAAGATACAGAATGTGAGTAATTTATGACTCTTGGATTCAGGTTGTCTGGTAGATTTCTGATTAAGTTTGAATTGTTAACCCATGATTAGAAGTTAGAAACATGATTGAGTCATGATTTCATATATCACATCTCGCTTACACATGGAATGATTAACCTGATAATCACTAAGCATGAAAGAACCGACCTGAAAAAAAAATTAATAATAATAAAAATAAAAATTCATTTAGTAAGAAGAAGAAAGAAAGGCTAAGTCACATAATCTTCACCATAGGTTTGCTCCCTATAGGTGTAGATTTGATTCTCCATAGTTGACATATGAAAAAAAAAAAAAAGTTAGGCGACATGTTTTCACCATAGGTTTGCTCCCTACAGGTGCGAATTTAATTCTCCTCATTGGAGTTACTGTTCATAAAGAATATCACAGGCTGATAGACTGAAAATTTAATCTGTTGGCATGTTTTGGTTTCAAGTTTTGGTTGTCATGAATTCTGTTGTTAATTACTAATGATATCATGAAATTGACAATTGGATCTTTTAATGATTGTAAGCCGAGATTACACTATACACTCATGGAAATCAATGTTTCAAATTGTTCTAATTAATGGATTAATATTTTGAACTTGATTATGAAGTTTACTGTAAGCTTGATTTCAGGAGAAAATTCTACTTACCATTCATGAATCTTAGAATTTTCACATCTCAACTATCTATTCACAAGTCACTTGAGTTTACAGGAATTGTCTTTTATTTTTGAAATTACTTTTCGCATGTTTTGCTCGGGACTAGCAAAATGCTGGTTGGGGGTTGTGATAAGGGTCAAATATTGCATATCGGACCCCAATTATTGTCCTATTTTACGTACATGATAATGCCTAACATCATATTTTAATTGTGTTTTTGTTGCAGGATGTAATAAGGAGCGTTGATTGAAAAAGAGTATTAAAAGCATGAATTTGACGTGCCGAAGTTACCAGAGCAAGAGACGGACTCCAGAGGACCAATATTGAAGAATTTGCATGCCAGAGATCTGAGGAAATCAAGCTGTTCACGTTTAAAAAGGCCCGAAAATGGTTCAGAATGCAAGATCACATGGTTCCCACCATCTGATTGACTCGAAACTTCATACATGTGATGGGGGCCATAAATTAACCATACATATTAAATTTCAGTCATTAAAAATCTCGGGAAGTAGTCCAACAGACAGATCAGCCCATTAATCTCTAATTTGGGGCCCACCTGATATTTGGAACTGCCTCAACTTTGGTATTGACGGCTAAAATAATATGAGAAGATGAATGACTGGTGCAAATTTCGTAGAAACATCATAATGGGCCCTGCATATGGTGTATGTACATCATGTACAATGTAGGTAAGCCGAGCACCACACCACCTTCCAAATTCAAACAGTGCTTGCCCGCGCCTGACCAATTTCCAAAACAGGAACGGCATTGGCCATTTTCAGTTGCGCAATGAACGGCCGCTGGCCGTTTTTTCGGACTTCTATGGGCCCACACGTCACCCGTATGGAAAATCCGAACCGTTCATCTTGTAGAGTGGCTTGAGCACTACAAAACCATGTTGATATTTTATGTGCATGCGTGCATACGTGTGTGGTATAGAGGCCACAAAAGGGCTGCCCTACAACGTTTAAATCTGATCTTTTTGTGTTTTTTTTCTCTGGGACGCGTCAATGGACGTTCAAAACTACCTATTCTTGACTGAAATTTCATCCTGAATCCAATGGATGGGGTGGATTTTCTAGAAAAATAGTTCTGTGGGGCCCACCAATCACGACAGCGAGGGGTGCGAAAGGTTTCACACATATTAGAAAATCCAGATTTTCAGGCGGTTGTGGGCCACCATCTTTGATCATATGACAGATCTGAACCATCTATCATGTAGAGGACCCAAGAAAGTCCTAAGGGACGGTATTTGTTTGGAATTTGAGCAAGAAAAATGCTATGTTTTGAGGGCCCGAACTGGGCTGCGAAAAGGCTTTCACTGCCCATGCGACAGCTTTCCAAATCTGATTTTCATCACTCCAGCCACTCCATCAGCTATAAAAAGAGTTGCAAAATGTGAGGAAGGGCATCCAAAATTGGAGAATTCCAGATCCAGAGGAAAATAGTAGATCTAGAGAAAAGAAGAAAGGAGAGAAGAGAAGAGAAGAGAGAGAGAGAGAGAGAGAGAGATTGGTTTGATGTTCCCTTTTTATGAATTTTATTTATCCATCTTTTTAATGAATTTTATAGGTTACTAATCCCTCAGCTAGGGCTAAGATGAAGCCCCTAATTTGATTAGCTCTTTTATTTGTTGAATTTACTTTAACTTGATTGATTTGTTTCTTTCTCTAAGTGGGCTTGATTGGTTTGAATTCTGTACTTCTCCATCTATGAACTTGACCAAAGTATATATATGGATGTTGTTTGGATACTTATTCTAGGTGCTTGTGCCTGATCATGAACAAGTTTCCTATAGAGGAAGAAACAGGGTGCTTTAATGAACTGTACATTCTATGTGCCCGACCAAGGACATGGGATATGTTATTCATGGCATTGCTTAAAGGAATTAGACATTCTGTATGCCCGATTAAGGACACAGATTGTGCTTTCTCTATATAAGTGGTATCAATCTAGATTAAGGTGAATCAATAGACAAAACAAGGGTTAGGATAATTAGGGGTGGATTCGAAAGTCCTAGTGCTCTTTCTTTGATTGAATTTTCTTTCCTATTCTCAATTGTTTTTTTTTTTAGAATTGTGCTTAGTAATTCGCTCCATTATTTGTTGGATTAGTTAAGGAGAATTACAGATTTGAATTGTGATGACCAGTCCTCGTGGGAATGATCTCATAATACGTACCATATCTACATCTGATTCGTATACTTGCGAGTTTAAAAATTATTTAAATCATGTTAGTTTAAATAAAACATCAGAAAACTTAGAGAATTTTCTGATTTTTGAAAACTTTTTCTTACCCTAAAAACCCTAAGATGTTCTAGTTTGTTTTAAGGGTTTTAGTTTACCTGGTGATTTGGGACAAGGGATGTGAAACTCAGATTTACCTATGGCGAGCTTGCACACATCCAGTTGAGGCAGATGCTTGAATTGATCTTCCTATCAGGCTCTGTAGTCTAACTGACTCAACACTCATGCTAATTGACAAACCAGGGCACTTTCAATCTCCCTCTTTGTCAATTACGTGACAAAATCCCAAAACACCTTAGAGCATTGGACAAATACATCCTAAAATGTGTGTACATGCATCTTACACAAATTTACGTTTTCTATTAAACCCATGTACATAGCCCAGTATCTGCTCCCCCTACCTTCAAACTCCCCCTCGCTTGATGCAGCTGCTCCCCCTAACACCTGCAACATCATCCAAATAGATATACAATTTTCGTGTCGGGGTGTTTGAACTGTTCTCCCCCTTTTTGTCAGTCATTGACAAAGATATAGCAGTTGATATTGACTGAAGAGATAAGTATGTGGGAGAAACATCATTCAGAGGAATATGCATATAACCGATAGTTGTATAGTAGTCAAACAGTTGCTTAATTAGACATCATTTGCAGTGAATATATATGCATAGCAGATCAGATATATGCAATGATATAACAGTTAGAATATCATTAAAAGCATCACATGCATTCTATATCAGAAACCAGGGGATTTGTAAGGCATAAGAATGGCAATAAAAGTGTGAATTATATTCAGCCATATGCAAATATTATCCAACTATCCAAAACACGTACTGCCACATACAACAGTAGATTAATAGTATATCCCAACAGAACCAAGCCTAAAAACAATATGTTCAGTCCAACCATGGACATATACAATTACCATACAAAAAAAAAAAGTCAGATTCTCCAAATTAGTTAGTTATCACATATACTCATGAAGGCATAGAACATTCAAAAAGATACTAATATTCGTATGCAAAAATAAGAGTGGGGTGTATGTGATAGCACGCAGTCATCAGCATCATGGAGCGGAGTGGGATGGTGTCGTGTCGTCCTGGCGGCAAGTCATCAGATCCACCAACTGTTGGACGGTCTGCTGCACTCCCTGGACCAGCCGTTCCAAGACAGTAAGCCTCTCATTCATCGAGTCCCTTTGTTGAGAGACATCACGTTGAATGACACCAATACTGTCTTGATGGAGCTTAAATATTTTTGCATGCCCAGCTCCTAATGTGGTTGGTGCTTGATGCGACGCTTCATGCCCAGCCCCCTCAGTCCCTTCCATGGGAGCTTCTCCTATACCACCATCTCCTCCAGTTGCAACTTCGTGAATGTCTTCCCCTATATCCTCAAAATACTCATGAAACTTCAAGTCCATCCTTCGTATGTTGTTTTTGGTGAAGGTTTGGAGAGGAAGTACGGGATCACTGTTTGTTGGGAAGCCAATGGTGTCATAAACCATGTGTATGATCCAGGGATAGGGCATATGAAGATCCCTAGTTGTGTGGACAACATTTACCAACCGATAGACAAGCATAGTTGGAAGGCAAATCTTTATCCCCCTAGCGATTGAGTATACTAGCATGGTCATAAAACCAGTGAGATCAGACCGGTTGGTACTTCTGGGATATATATTTGTGGTGAAAATACGATGAAAAACCCAAAATCTTGGTTCAATGTACCAAGATTTCAACGTATTCCCTTGATACCACTGGATGTCTCTACCATTGCATAGATACTTAGTAATCATGGACCGAACTTCCATATTTTTTAGGTCCATTTCAGGGAGACCTTCTGATGCCATTGTCAGTCCGAGAATATTTGCCATTGTAGCAGGATGATCAACACATCATCACCATCCACATCAACCATGATAGAAGGAGGGTCTGACATGGGTGGGTGACATGCGGCAAGGAAGTTGCATGTTTGTTCGAGTTGGCATGGCCCATCGGAATCGAGGACAGGTAACAAATCGATCGCAGTAAACAAGGATTTGAGATTGTGTGGTTTTAGACAATCTCTGTCCACCCTTCTCTCGTGGATGAGCTTCCTACCAGCGTATTTTGGTGGACGTGATATTGCTCTAACCAAAGGCAGTACATGTGCCTCAGACTGGGACTCACCACGTCTCGAGCGTTGCCTTGTGGGGGTCCCACATTCTGAGGCCCTTGCCCTTTCTTTTAAAGCGTGCACTTTTTGTTGGTTAGATCTTGAAGACTCTCCCGGACCCGACACTTTTCCCTTGTCTTTTCCCATGTGGACAAAAAAGATTTAAGGTATTTGAAAAAAAACACAACCCAACTGAAAAGAAAATACCCCCCAAAAAAATTTAATGATTAGAAGGGTATTACCGTACTTTTGAACTTCTGGGACTGTCTGACAATATTTCGAGTCGTCCGGTTGAAACAAGCAAGCAGAGAAGAGAAACAGAAACACTGAAATAAAAATCCCTTTTTCACACTCCACCGACTTATATTGGGCGGCATCTGTCGATACCATCGATCCTTGTTTTGATGATATCGAGTAACTCTTGATCGATTTTATCGAGCCTGTCCCCGATACCATTCTTGATCATATGGCTGTTCATATTCTAAAGAGTCGTCGATTATATCGTCCCCTGATCGATTAATTGAGAGTGTCATATCGATAGTCAAATAGAACGTGAATGATTTTACATTTTTAGTATTCAGGAGACCCTTTAAGTATACTTTTAGAATTTCTATGAACCAATAGTATACAAGCAAAATTATGTACAATCACTGTACACAACAAAATTATAAACATTTGAATGTTTATATACAAAAGATTGAGGTAAAGGACCTCATATATATCATTTGAAGCTCAGCAAAAATTTTCCACCATTTCAGCAAATATCCAGATCTAGATGCGTGACCTGGACTTGTCCTTTTATGCTTGATATTTTAGGGTATATGTAAATTAGTCATTAGACAATTCAGTTTTTCTTTTACTACCCATTTAGAGATAGATTTCTTTACTGTGGTAAATATGTCTATCTTACCCTCTTGATCTAATGATTCCCTTATCCTGTCTTTCATTTTAGGTGGTGATGGATGTGTATTTCTTTTATCCATATTTCTAAGTGGACTCTTGAAATTTTGCATTTCTCTAGTTGGTTTGAATTTCTGACCAGAGTTATGTTGAGTCCTCTTAGGTGTCATGCATTCGAACTTATAATGACTAGAATCACCACACAAATGATAGACTGGAGAAGTTCTTATGTTACTTCCTAAAGCAGCAGATCTTTCAGTTATTAGTGTTGCATTTCGAGATTTTGATTTAAAATTTTCATATCCTAGACCACTCTTGTCCTTTCCAAGTCTTCCCATCCCTAAGAATTTTTCTAATTTTTCACCACTTTGGGAAAACTTGTAATTTATCTTGGCGATCTTTCGGGATTCTTCTAAGTCAAATAGGATTGTATGATTTTCATTTTGAAGGAGCACCATTTTGTCTTTTAAGATCTCGACCTGTTTATTCAATTTCTTAGACTCAGTTTTAAGAAAGGTATTGATTCGTTCAAGTCTATCATTATCTGAGTGATATTGCTGTAAATCATTGATTAAATGTGTATTGATTTCTAGAGTTCTATCCAAATCTTTTTGCAGCAATTCCTTTTTGTTCTCAGATATTCCAAGTCTTTTAAGGATATTTATGTTATGCATGTAGAGTTAATTATAAGCATCTTGAAGTTTATCCTTTTCTTCTTCTTCTTTTTCTTCTTCTTCAGTTTCCTCATTGTCAGATGGAAATGATTCAGTGGCTTGCTGTTCTTTCTCATTCTCAGATTCGCTAGGAATGATTGGAGTAGTGGAGACCATAAGAATTTTCAAGGATTTTTGGTCTCCATTACTTTCTGAGTCACTAGATTCTGAGTTTAACTCTTCTATATCATCCCATGTGGCAGCCATCGCCTTGCCCTTAGTTTTTCTGTTTGGGCATTCAGTAGATAGGTGTCCATACTTCTGACAGGCATAACATTGTGGTTCTTTGGTTCTTCTACCAAATTTGCCTGCAGAGGGTTTGTTATCCACCTTTCTACCTGTTGAGGGACGACCATGATTTTTCTAAAAGAACTTCCTGAATCGTTGTGCCAACAAGGTCACTTCCTCAACTTCATCTTCTCTTTCGCTTTCACTGTCCTCGTTTGTTGTTTTCTTGGAATTTTTTAAGATAGTTGTTTTAAATTTTTGGGTTTATTTGAAGTGTAGTTCAAAATTTTGTAGGGAACCTACCAGTTCTTCTACTTTCATTTCATCTATGTTCCTACACTCTTCAATTGTTGTTACTTTAGGATTAAATCATTCAGGTAGGGATCTTAGGATTTTTCTACAGATTCTCGGTACCGGAACTTTTTCTCCCAATCCACTCATGGAGTTGCAAATGATATTTAATTTTGTGAAGAACTTCATAAAGGTCTCATGCTCTTCCATTCTGAGACTTTCAAACTGTGAAGTCAGGTGTTGAAGTTTAGATCTCTTTACAGTACTTGTGCCTTCATGAGTTATTTCCAATAGCTCACATGCTTCCTTGGATGTCCCACACATACTTATTTGATTGAATATATCCTGGGACACGGCACAGTAGATGACGTTCATAGCTTTAGCTTCAACAGTCTGTTTTTCCTTATCGAACGTCGTCCACTTTTCTTTGAGTTTGGGTTTTGTGATGGTTGTGCCACTGTCAAGTACAATTTGTTCAATTGGTGGCACGTATCTGCTTTCAACTATATCCCAAACATCATGATCCAAAGATCTCAGAAAGTAATGCATCCTAGCCTTTCAGTATGCATAATTTGAGCCATCAAATACTGGAGGCCTGGTGACCAATGAGCCCTCTCCTTTGGCCATATTCCCAACTTCAGTCAAGATCACTCTCTAGGTAGTGAGGCCTTTAAAGAGAGACCCGCTCTGATACAAATTGAAATTGTGGTGAAGACCGCTTTGGTTGAAGTAGGGATATGCTAATATGTCCTAGATGAGGGTGAATAGGACCTTTTAAAGTTTATATAATTTATTTAAAATCCTATTGCACTAATCCTAACAACAAGCTCATATTAGGATTACTCAAAAATAACTCTACTGGCTTCCAAGCCTGGTAGAGGATCCAATCACAAACTATTTAAGAAGTGAACATTATGCCAACTAGTTTATGATGGATATGACTGTGTGTGTGTGTGAGGTGTGATCTCAGATACCAGATATGTAAATATTAGAGTAAATCACACAATCAAAAGAATAGAAATCTTAAACACAGTCATTTTTATAATGATTTGACGATTAATCTACTCCACTCCCGGCAGACGCACTCAACCCTTGTGTGTGACGGATTTCACGGAAGAGGTTTCACAGCGGTTCACCTCAAACTAAGGTTTCAAATCAAGTTTACCTTCAACCTTTACAACCTACATTGAGGCTAACTGTTTATGCTCTCACGAGCAAGGGTCAACACAACGCACCCACTTTTAGGCACACTGGCCAAGGATCTTCCATAAGACCCTAACGGAGGCTTTACGTGGTTTACCTCTAACCCGAGGTTTCACACGGTTCACCTCAAACCTAAGGTTTTGATTGGTTCATCTTCAACCAGATGTCTATGCTCTTCACAGAGCAAGGGTCCACACAATGCACCCACCACCTACACTCCCGCCGGAGGCCTCCTACAAGGGCTTTCAAGGGTGAGAAACACCTAAGACCTAATCCTAAACAGGAATTATCACAAGTGTTCTCTAGACTATAGATACTTATAGATAAGTGGATGAGTCCCATTGAGTACGTTGACGAAGATCTCATCCTTTGTTGATGAAGAGTCTTCGGCTTCCTTGATCCGCAACTCAAAAGATGTACTGATACATGGCGAAGGGTTGGGTCAAGGTTATGATGAAATCCTATTCTCAAAAGATTTTCGTATAAGGAAGATAGAGTGATTTCAATCATCTAAGCATTCAAGGCATCCCAGCTTAATGATTTGCTGGAGGATCCTTGAATGCGGAAGTTTATTCCCCAATCCACTCTATTGAATATCACTGATGAGGGTCGATTGGAGGATGAAGTCCCTTGAGAGAAAGGGCTTTGGGTATAAGATTTAAGGTTAAACACTCAAAAGCACTCTCTTCTTTCTCTCACAACAACAATAGACAAGTCCTCTTTATATAAGCAAAAGGTTCCAACAGATATAAAACGATCACATGTATGAAAGAGTTCGATATCATCGAGCAGGTTCGATATCATCGAGCATATACTCTCGATAGCATCCGCTCGATGAATCGAACTCAATGTCATATGCTTTTGAAACCGTTTACCAACTGGTCGATGAATCGAAAACGATTGTCGATGTCATCAGATTTCGAACTCCGATTCCGTCAATGAGAGGTTAGATCCATCAACACTTGAAAAATGATAGAGAGTTGACTTGAAATATTTCAGGTTTTCATGAATGATCGAGGGTCCTTCGAGATCATCGGAATTTGAATGTCCATGATATCGATAGCTGTGTCGATACATCAAAAAATCAAAAGGATTTTTCATTAAACTTGCTGGACAGTTTATGTCGATGCAATCGATACGGCATCGATATCATCGATATTTGAATATCCGATTCTATTGAGTGACCCTCGATCATAGATAAACCACCCTGAAATATTTTGCTGGAGAACTTGGCGCCCAAGATCGATATCATTGAGAGTCTTTCGATATCATCGAGATTTGAACTTCGATGGTCTCGAGAAGAGCTCCAATATATCAATGCAAATGTGATTTTCTTAAGTAAAAACAGGGTCGCCAGAAATCTGCCTGTTGATATGATCGAGTCAATTTCGATAGACTTAAGATTTGAATATCGATGATATTGATGGGTGTATCAATACCTCGATAATTCTGTCCTGATGTGTATAAGGTTGCTGGACATATTTGGTCCTCTTTTCGATGGTATCGATGGAGCATCAAGGACTCGACAGTGCAGGTCGATCATATCGAGATGTGTATCGATAAAATCGACAAGGCAAGAAAACTTAGAGAATTTTTTGATTTTTGAAAATGTTTTCTTACCCTAAAAACTTTAAGATGTTCTAGTTTGTTTTCAGGGTTTTAGTTTACATGGTGATTTGGGACAAGGGATGTGAGGCTCAGATTTACCTGTGGCGAGCTTGCACACATCCGGTTGAGGCAGACACTTGAATTGATCTTCCTATCGGGCTCTGTAGTCTAACTGACTTAACACTCACGCTAATTGACAAATCAGTACACTTTCAGAGTTAGTATGGAAGGATTAATCTGATGTAGTCCCTTGGTGATGCGATAAAAATATTTTCGCATGTATTTCATTGAGGATTTATGACTTTCAGCCAGATTGTCTTGAGATACCTTCAACTAAACCACCTTTTCCTCTACGGATTTAAGCCAATCATTAACCTAGGAAGGTTGATTGTCTAGATTATCTTCATCATTTGACTCATCAAGCTCGGCAAATATGTCATCCATTGTTCACAACCCCAAGTGTAGGGTCACGATGTAATAATAATCTCGGTGAGACTGAGGTCGAATCCACATGGACTAATCACGTGAGTATTCTGAAAGCAAATAGAAGTAGAATTAGAAGAAGATGCAAAGCTAAATCTGAAAATAAAGGGAGTAATTGTGAGGGATTTAATTAGAAACTTAAGAATTTAAAGGTGGGAACTAGGGTTTCCAAGGATCCACTTATAGCAATTAGGGAGATCTATGCTTGATTCAAGGATACAACTGGATTGGAGTCTTATCTCATCCAATTGGAAAATTTCTTAATAAAACCAAATCTGAACTTCCTTTAATCTAATTGTATGACCTGTATCCTAGTTCGTACTGTTCCGATGAATCCTGCGATCCTTTCCGTCGAAGTCCGGCAATCCGCGACTGATAATCGACGTTGCAATCGATCGTAAGACATATCATTTAGATTCGAGTCATTTTAATCCGAGACCTGTATCATTGCGACCGCACCATCGCCGCGGTTCTAACGCCGCTACTCACGCACCGATCCAATACTCTGACCAGAAGATGTGAGTCTACGTTTATTTCGAAGAAATGCCGCGCTTTCTGGATCCCAAGAGAATCTATACACAATGTCAAATCAATCCCATCAATCACATCAATCAATCAATCACTTCAATGTCAAGTACAAGCACCCCCATTCTTCCTTTCTCCACAAGTAAAGGAACCACAAAGGTCAACCAATCCATCACCTCACCCATCACTCACACCCTTTCACCCATCACACCCATCACTCCCTCTCCTTACAATCTCTCTCTCTCCCTCTCTTTCCCTTCACATTTCCCAACCATCCCAAACCCAAGCAAGAAACCCACGTCTAAGCTCCTCAATGTGAGAGGAATGTGATTTTGGTGGACCACTTTCTCATTCCAAAATCCATCATCCTAGCCATCCACTTCTCATCTCCACCATTAAAGTGAAGCACAAGGAGGTTGGCGTTCCAACGGACCGAGAAGATCAACCGGTGGGTGCTTCTATAGGCTAGATTTCTGTGTTTTTATGATGGGCCAAGTGAGGCCTACCGATCAATGGTATGGATCTCACTTGGGACCCTAAGATGTGGTCGATGACCCACCTTGATCTTCATGATCATTCCATGATGGGGCCATTCTCCATGGACCCCATCATGATGTTTATTTTCTTGCATGGATAGGGTCATCTAGACCTTCCATTTTGGTGGAGAAAGGATCTCCACCGTTGATTTTCAATTTGATGGGCCCATGAGTAATGGGACCCACTTGATGTATGATTGGATGCTTAAAACGGAGGGCCCATTGTAATGGGGTCCCTCCATCACACGTGTCCCTCTTTCTTTCTCTCTCTCTCCCTCTCTTTATTTTATTTGTTTTAGTGTGTGATAATGTGGTTATATGGCCCACCTGAATGTACCCCACCTTGATGTATGCCTTATCCAAACCATCCAAAACTTTTGGGCCCTACCTTGATGGGATGGGAAACCACAAATATTATAATGATCTAAGTGGGCCACGTCTAAGTGGGACCCACCTTGACAAAACGTTTATGTGGGACCACCTTGATAAAAGTCCTCGTCCAGCGTCCTTGGACTCTGGACTTGTGTAGGAAAAAAAAAAGAAGCTTTTTGGGTGGGGCACTCATGCAAGCCCCTCCTTAATGTATAAGTTTAATCCACATCGTCCATTCCATTCCCAGGCTTATTTTAGGCGTTAAGCCGAAAAATGAAGCCAATCTGATTTTATGGTGGGTCATATCGTTGAAAACAGTGGTTATTACCGTTGAAACCCACTTTAAATTTTCTACACGCCAACAAATATTGCATATTGGACTCGTTTGGTCCGTCTCAATCCATAGAATCCAATGGGTGGAGTGGATTTACCCGATACAGACCCCACCTAGGAAATTCCTCAAAAAATTAATTTTTCAAAAAAAAAGGAAAATAATGAAAGAGAGAGCAGCAGCTGCTGCTGCTGTTCGTCAGAGGGCGCCAGCGGCGTCCTGCGCTGGACGGTCGCCCAGGGACCGTGGGCCCCACCATGATGTATTTATGTCATCCAAACCGTCCATGAGGTGGGTCACTCCCTGAAGTGGGCCCCCTCCAAATATCGGGCTGATCTGACGCTCAGGTGGCCCACTTCATTGGAAACAGTGTTGATTTAAGGTCTATCATTGAAACCATTTCTGGGCACACAGAAGTTTCAGATCGAGTTGAAAATTGTTTTTACCCTTCATCAAGGTGTGCGTGACCTTATAAACGGGTTGGATGTTAAGTAAACATAAGGGTGGGCCCCACATGGGACCCACAATGATGCATGTGTATTATTGCCACCGTCCGCCTGGACGGTGGTACCCACTGAGATGTATTTGTTTAAAACCCCACCGTCCAGAGGACGGTGGGCGTGTGTGAGTGTGCACGTGTGTGTGCATGCGTGTGTGTGTGCGCGTGTGTATGCGTGTGGGTGTGTGTGCATGTGTGTGTGAGTGTGTGTGGATTTACATATATATATATAATAGTGTATATATTTACTGTATACAAATTATATATATATATATATATATGTATGATGGTGGGCCTCCATGGAACCCACCATGATGCATGTGTTGCATCCAGGCTGTTCGACCATTTTGAAAGATAATTTTATGACATGAGATTAAAAAAAAAAATGAGACAGATCTAGGATTCGGTGGACCACACTACAGAAAACAGTGGGTTTGACCGTCCACCATTAAGACCCCCCTTTTAGGACAGTGTGACATTAGGAACAGGTTAGATGGGAAATACACGTTATGGTAGGCCTTAGGAATTTTAATGGTGGGACTCATTGTACTTGTGTTCGGGTGTGGTCCATTGTTGTGGCCCATTTGACATATATAAGGCCCATGTAATGTGGGTCCATCTTAATGTATTTGTGGCCATTGTTGAGGCCCATCTGTGAGGCCCACCTTTGATATGATTATGACCCGTTGTCGAGGCCCACCTTGATGTGTATTTGTGGGCCGTTAGGTCCATCGTTGACCCATTGTCGAGGCCCACCTTGATGTGTATTTATGGCCATTATTGAGGCCCACCTTGATGTGTATTTGTGGTCGTTATTGAGGCCCACCGTCATGTGTATGAGGCCCGTTGTTGAGGCCACCTTGACATATAGGAGAACCACGTTATAAGGCCCATTGTGATGTATTAAGGCTGTGGGTTGAGGCCCGTTATGACGTACTCAAGGCCCATGGGATATGGCCCATTGCAATGTACACAAGGCCCATTGGTGTGGCCCATTTGATATGCATATGGCCCATGCGATGTGGCCCACTTGTCATATTTATTGCCCGTTGTTTAGGCCCACCTTGGTATATACATATGGCCCACGCGATGTGGCCCACTTGTCATATTTATGGCCTGTTGTTTAGGCCCACCTTGATATACATGAGACCTATGTTGTGAGGCCCATTTGATGTATTGGAGGCCCATGGGTCGAGGCCCAATAAGGTATACATAAGGCCAATTAAATGTGATTCCACCGTGTTTTATGTGTTGACCTATATGGCGGGCTATGCCTTGGGAGCAATGTTGGTTTGACGTCCACATTATAAGTATAATGTTGGTTAAATGTCCGCATTATGACTCTCCCTAGGGCCATTGGTAGGCCCATACTTGTTGTGTTGTGTGTAGGCCGTCTAGGCCCATCTGCGTTGTAAGGATAGTTCATCATCTTATAACATGCTTAGTGTAGCTCCATGATTCACGCCCATATACATCATATGTATGCTTGATATGAGGAATGTTGGTTATAACATAAGCCGTTAGGCTGAGACATTTACAGGACTCCATATGAGACTGAGTGCCCGACATAAGCGCATGGTACGCGTGATATTGCTGCATGTTTGTACGATGTGATTCATGCATCTCACATACATGTTACGTGATTACTGTACACCCTAGTGACATTAGGGCCGTAGCCTGCACAAACATGTTGTGGATGGCCAGACGGGACATCGAAAATGTTTGGTTCTAGCTTACGGGTGCCATAGATGTCCCTGGGTGAAAATTCCTGAACCTCTGTGGCCAGGAGACGCCCCAACGTCGAGACCGAGTGGATATATATGAGCGCGTGAGGGGGCCGTATTCCAGTAGGCCACGTCTCCCACTGTGTCGTGGTCGGTTGGGAGGGGGTGTGACCTTACCTGCCTGAGTGAGGGGGCAATATCTAGATTGAGTTTGACCAGCTTGAGGAATGGGTCCGCTATCGACGAGCCAGGCCTGATATTAGCAAGCGGATAGTGAGGTCTCTTCCACTTACCCAGTTGTGCGCTCGGATAGGGGCCGCAAGCTGTCGTAGAGTGTAATAGACCCCGGTGATAATCCCAGAGAAGAACCGTACTGATACGTAGACTTATTGAGCAGGAATTGCATACCCATTCATTCATTCATTCATTCACTATCCACTTGGGCTGGTGGTGCATAACTATTTATTACGTGTACCTTTGCATGGCCATGATTTCGGTTGGGCGCGCGACTAACCTGAGATCAGGAGTTTACCACATTGTGTTTGACTATCTAAATTTAGGTATGGGACTGGTTTGGATAGAAGTCCCTTGTGATGAACCTCATAGCCTGTGATACTTCGTACTATCATCCCGACTTCACACTCCAGCATGGTCATTTCATTTGCACCGCATATTACATTGCATCTGCAGTACTTAGCATTTTGGGTTACTATGTTTTTACACTTATATGGCCTAGATGAGGTTGATGGTATTCATGGCTCATCAGGATTTGCATATTGCATTGTATCCCCAGCGTTCGTTATTATCTTGTTATGTTTTGCATCGCATAGCCTTGGTATAGCTGATAGCAGTCATGGACTTACCAGTACACTTCCGCTTACTCTGATGTCATATGATTCATGATCTTATTAGTATTTCTGCTTATCCCGATGATGTATGATTTATGTGCTTATTGATACTTAGCACTTACCTTACACACACTTCTACCACCCTCTAAGCTTTCTATAAGCTTACACACGATAGATGCGTGCAGGTGGCGTTAGGTTGTAGCAGCGTTGAGCTTGGAGCGTGCAGCGGTCTTCTGGAGTTTTGATTTTTGACATATGTATTTCCCTTTCAGCATTGTACCTAAATATTTATTATAGTGGATATGTGATGATGATGTTGTTTTGTGACTTGGTTATGCTTGTGGTTATGCTCCATTAAAAAAAAATTCATACTGAAAATCCTCCTTGTAGGATCTCAGGATCGGAATCTAGCGTATGGGCACTGGGAGCCGAGAATGGGGTACTACGGAGGCTGTCGGCACCGGATTCGGTAATCGGGATTCCTGTGAATCCGATTTCCGGGTTTGGGGCGTGACACTAATTCTCCATAGATGGAAGTTATGTGGATTAGAAGTGATTCCATCACTTATCTATGTCCAGGAGACAATGACAAACAATAGGATATACCAATTCCACAACTAATCATAGGAGAATTGTGAAGATTAGAAGGGATTCCATCACCCAACCATGCCCAAGGGATGATGGTGAACAACAAGATTTCTTAATTTCACAACCTTAAATCATGAAAAGAACATACTCAATGCTATTAAAGATCTATTGTAATTTGAGTCACAATAAACCATTAAGAACAAAAAATATTCCTTAAATATCAAACTAAAATCAAAGAGAATTCAACATAAACATGAATTAAAGCAATAGAAAACATCTCATCACGCTACAGGCTTCTCCTCTTAGCCCCATCTAAGAGGATTAGCCAACCATAGACATGATTGGATCTAAAACCTTAGAAGAAAGCATGAAAAACTAAGGAAGAAAGAAGAAAAATGCTTGGCGATGACACTCCACCCTTATGCTTTACTCTTCCAAACCCTAGATTGATGCCCAGGGATGCCTTGGGGACTCCTATTTATAATTGTGCAATACCTCCTTTTGCACCTCTTTGAAAAAATTTAGAAACTACCTCAAAATTACGCACTCCACGTACTTCTACGTAACTTCGAGCAATTCGTTCGATGATATCGAACTGGCTTCGACGTCATTGAAGGTGCCTTTTATATGTGCTTTTTCTAAGGTTTTTAAACTTCATCCGAACTCTTTAACCTTTTATGTCATCGAACCTACATTTGATGTCATTGAAGAGGTCTTTGATGTCATTGAACGTTGTTCGAGGAATTGATAATGCACCAAAAATAGTCCAGCGAGTTTATTCAATTTCTTCAATAAATTCAATGTCATCGAAGAGGCCTTCGATGTCATCGAGCAGGTTTTCGATGTCATCGAGGAGTGCATCAAGTAATTGAAATGGTACCGAATATGTCTAGTGAGTTTGCCGAAAATCCACAGAAAATTCAATGTCATCGAACAGGCTTCGATGTTATCGAGCAAAGCTTCGAGTCATCAAACAAGTCCTCGAGTCATCGAAAAATGTCTTCAATTTGTCCAGCGACCAACTCGATTTTCTTTCATAAATTTGATGTCATCGACCCGTGTTCAATGTCATCGAATGGAACCTTCGATGTCATCGAATGGTGATCTATGACACAGTTAATGCGACTTATGCACTTATTCATTCGACTTCGTTCCTTCTCCATTTGGTTTTCTTGAATCTTAGGACCTTGAAATCTTCAATCTTTGTCTCATAAGATCCGTTCTTTGCCTTGGTGATCTTTGAGCGACAAATCCATGCTTTTAGCACCTTTTCCAATCCAAGCTCTTAAATTCACCTTGCAACACAAACACGAGTAAAATATGACATTATGTAGTATCATGTTCATAAAACCAAGATATAAATGGGGTTCAATATGCAATATTTGAGCCTTAACATCCATTGATGTGTCCTCTGGTAAAGGTGTGTCTTCTTCTTCTTCTTCTTCTTCATCTTGCTGGCTGGGAAGGAAGACCATATTCAATTATAAACCTTGTTCGTCAAGAAATAAAATGAACATGATAGTGCTTAATCAATTTAACTATGCATATTTTCATGTACGAGGTGATTTCAAGAGCTTAAGGTGAAATTGATTCCATAAGGAAGATTTATGCTCAAAAGATTACTAAATAAAGATTTGGAGATTTGGAAGCCATTAATGAAGAATTCACATGCCAAAGATCCAAGAAAACTAAGTGAGGAATGAAGATAATCAAAGATTTAAAATGAAGAAAATGAATCCTGAAATTGTCCTAAAAACAAATATATTTCTAACATTGTTCTAAAAAAGCATATTCTGAAACTCGAAGTCTATTTTAGCTATGCAGAGTGAAGTATATTTTTGAAAACTGAGCAGAGTGAAGTTTAATTTAGCAAACTGTGAAGAGTGCATAAATTTGAGGTAGTTTTTAGAATTTTTCAACTAGGTACGAAAGTTGGAGTTCCACAACTATAAATAGGACTCCTTGGGATGCTCCAAAGCATCTTCTAGGGTTTTGAAAGGTCTCAAGGATCATAGCACAAGGGTGGAGCAACCACCAAAGAGATTTTCTTCTTCCCTAATTTATTTTTCATGCTTTGTGTAAGAGATTTGGTTTCAATCATGTCTATGGTTGGCTAAACCTCTTAGCTGGGGCTAAGAGGTGAAGCTTGTAGTGTGTTGGGATGTTTATTTTGCTTTGATTCCTGTTCTTATTGAACTTCATTGATTTCTAGTTTGAAATTAAAGGAATATTTTCAGTTTTCTATGATTTATCGTGACTCAAATTACAATAGATGTTGTGATAGCTTTTAATATATTCTTTTCCTGTTTTGAAATAGTGAGATTGGTAAACTCCATTGTACACCATTGTTGCTTGGGTCTGGTAGGGTGATGGAATCCCTTCCCATCTTCACAATTCTCCTCTATTGAGATTTAGGTCAATGAAAAGTTCAGATTTGATTTAAATTGCTTTATCTTCCAGCTGGATAGGATAGGATAGGACTCCAATTCCAATTGTGTTTATTGAATCAATCAAGGTAGTATCTTAATAGCTACAAGTGGATCCTTAGTACCTAGTTCCCACCTTTAATTGATAGTTTAAACATTACTCATAATTACTCTCTTTTATTCTAGAATTCAGATATAGATATTTTTCTAGTTCTAGTTCTAGTTCTTTTTAGAATACGTACAAGTTTGGTCCTTGTGGATTTGACCTCGTTCTCACGAGTTATTACTACATTAGGACCCTACACTTAGGGTTATGAACATTTATCATCATTTTATTATTATTTTATACATTTAATTAATTATAAACAAGAAACAAACAAATTCTTAAATACTTAATTAATAACACATAAACCAATATCATTCTTCAAATTTCAAAATCTATTCTTGTTAAGTGGTTTGGTCAAAATGTCTGCAAGATGCTTCTCATTTTAAATATATTTTAGCACAACACTCTTATCTTCAACTAGTTCTCGAATATAATGATATCGCATATTTAATATGTTTTGTACGAGAATGTTGGATTGAATTTTTTGAAATGTTAATTGCACTTGATTTATCACAATATAATGTTATTGTATCTTGCACAATTCCATAATCAAATAACATTCTTTTCATTCAAATGAATTGGTGCAAGCGTTACCAGCTGCAATATATTCAGCTTCAGTAGTTGAGAGAGATATAGAGTTTTATTTCTTACTGAGCCATGAAACTAAACAGTTCCCCACGTAGAAACATCAACCACTGATAGATTTTCTATCGTCAATATTTCCAGCCCAGTTTGCATCAGTATATCTAGCAATTTGTACAGATGTATCATGCAGATACCAAAGTCCTAAATTAGCAGAACTTGCAACATATCTGATTATCCATTTAACAACAATTAGATGTGATTCTTTAGGATTAGATTGATATCAGACACATATTCCAACACTAAAAGCAATATCAGGTCTACTAGCAGTTAAGTATAAGAGACTACTAATCATACTTTGATATAAACGGGAGTCTACACTTTTACCTGATTCATCTTTTGAGAGTTTAAGAGTTGTACTCATTGGAGTATCAAACTTCTTTTCATTCTCAAACCCAAACCTTTTTATAAGATTTAAGGCCTATTTGGTTTGTGAGATGAATATCCCATCTTCATGTTGCTCAACTTGTAATCCAAGAAAGTAGTTTAGTTCACCAACCATACTCATTTCAAACTTGGATTTCATCAGATCAACAAACTCAATAGATAAGTTAGTGCATGTGGAACCATAAATTATATCATCAACGTAGATCTGTACTATCAGTATATGATCGTTATATTTCTTGATGAATAAAGTTTTATCAATGCTACCCATAATAAAGTTAAGACTAAATAAAAATTTAGTCAATTTTTTGTACTATGCCGTGGAAACTTATTTCAAACCATAAAATGTCTTTCTAAGTCGGAATACATGATCTGGAGATTTGGGGTCCTTAAAAGCCTTAGGTTGTTCAACATAAACTTCCTCATGTAAGTCACCGTTTAGAAATGTACTTTTGACATCCATTTGATATCTTTTAAATTTCTTATGACTTGCAATAGAAATGAATAATCTTATGGATTCAAGGCGTGCAACTAGTGCATAGGTTTCATCATAATCGATATCTTCTATCTGAGTGCACCCTTCTACAACCAATCTAGCCTTGTTTCTAATAATATTACCCATTTCATCAATTTTATTCTTAAAAATCTATTTAGTTCCAATTATATGTTTATCAGAAGGTCTAGGAACTAAGTACCACACATCATTTCTGACAAATTGATTTAGTTCTTCTTGCATGGCAATTATTCAACTTTCATCGGTAAGTGCTTCATTTATATTGGCCGGTTCAATTTGGGAAGTGAAATAGACATATTTACAAATATTTTCTAATTGTCTTCTTATCTGTACACCACACTAAAGGAAATTGCTCTTTTACCGACGACATAATTCATTGTTATTTTATCTTTTTTCGTCGGTAATAATTATTACTGACGAAATCTGTCGTCGGAAAGATCGTTACAATAAGACCATGGCTAAAGGCTTTTCCTGATGAAATATGGCTTCGTCTGCAAAACATGTTACTTTTGGTAGGGAAAAACAATATATTTCGTCGGTAAACACAACTTATACCGACGAATATCATCGTCGGTAAAACTGTGGATTAACAACATTATCGATGAGTACGTTCGTTGGTAAAGGCCCGCTATTACCGATGAAATAATTCGTCGGTATATCTCATATATAGATCGTTGGTACAAATCACGAAATATTTCATCGGTATAAGTTTTCGACTTACTATTAGCAACAAAATACGTCGTCGGTAATAGCCTATTTCCTCTCGGTTTCATTTATTTTCAAAATTCAAGAAAAAATTCTTGATATACACCTGTAAATACACCTGTTACAATACATTTTCATCATATTCACATCCACATCCATCCAAACAAAAACTACATCTATCCAAACACAAACCACATCTATCTATACACAAACAATCCTATCCACATCCACATATATACAACCTACATTCATCCATGCACAAATACATATAAGTTTAACATTCATATATAAAATAAATCATAAAAAAATAAATAAAATCTTGAATATGAAGGCGAAGGTGGTGGGGCATCAGTGGTAAAGCGTGCAGCGAGAGCCTGAAACATCTCCTGCATCCGTCGCTCATTCTCCACTCACATCTCCTTAATCCTCCTCTCCTAGTCCTCTCGTCGCCTCTCCTCCTCTCTCTGCCTCTGCTCCTCCTCCCTACGCCTTTACTCATTCTCTCTTCGCCTCTGCTCCTCCTTCTCCCTACTCCTCTGCTCCTCCTCCCTCTGCCACTCCAAATGCTCTTTGATGTCATCGATGACAACTCGGAGTTGTTGAACCTCTCTCTGCCATATCAGCTAGGGCACTCTCCCCAGCGACGGATCAGTTGGAGGCAGCTCTAGCTGGTGTCATAAGCTTAGCATCATGGATAAGCCCACGTATATATCCAAAACGGGAGCCAAGTACCTCGCTCAGGATATCTAACTCACTTCGCTGACTACCATTGGGAGTGGGCTGATTGCATATAGTGTCCATCACCGCCTGTAATGAAAACATATGAATTTTTATAACGAAAGACATTATTATAATTCAATACAATTAAAATTTATAATGTAAGGATTTTTGCCCAATTCTCACTAGCTCTAGGATGAACCCAAGATGCTGTCGCTTACCGACAGTGAGTCCCTCTGTAGAGGTCTACTGGTCCAGGCTCCTGCCCGGTGATGGAATCTCGCTACGCAATTGAAAGGACAATAGAGTTAATATAAATGCATTGAAAAAATTATGTCAACTTAATAATCACCAGTAATTTCTTACCATGTCGTAACGATATCGTACAAATGACTTTGAACCAACTACGTGGTTCACTTGTAACTTTTCCCTATTCGCAGAATTTATTATGTCCTTTTCTGAACACATTATTCAGAATATATTATTTTTAATTGTGAATTTAATTGTTACCTTAAGATGTCGTAAATATGTAAATACTACTTGAAAAGTCTCAGATGAAAATTTCTTGTAGAGTATCCGTCAGTTGTTTATAGTCACATGCGGCAGTGCGAACGGTACGACCTCATCGTGGGTCCTGCACCGCTTGTACTGCTGGTGTAACTCTCCAAGGTACTCCTTGAACCACTCCCTGACCATGTCATCGATGGCATGGGAAATGTAAGGAACACTCAAATTTAAAATAAATTTATCATTTAGTTTCATAAATAATAGATTAAGATAATAAACTTATTAAGAAAATAACTTAACCATAAAGGAACTTTCACAAAAGAAATTTTAATTTACTAAAATTTACCTGAAGGCGTTGACGGATGAGCTGTCGCACATCATCTGTCACGTCTTCCCAACAGGGGGTGGTGGCAGGGATCAGAGATTAGCATAGGACACTAACCTCCGATATAAACAACCTGACATTGTCCCCAATAGGTCTAAGGCAGTCCTGTGAAAACTTTACCGTCACCCTACCCTCATGCGTAAGTTTCTCTAAAACTAATCCACGCGTGGGTCCACGTTATCGTCGGCTAGTCGACGATGTTGTCACAAAAAAAATATTTAAGTCTAAACATAAATAGGAGTCAGTAAATAAATATATGTCTAAACTTACATGCAGTACCCGGTGTATGCTCACCGAGGGCTCAGACACCTGTGATGCAACATGCGACGTCGATGTTGTCTCCGTTGCAGGGTAGATCTAGTGCGCGAATGACCAGATCTCCCACCTGGTGCCATGACTGAATATGCACGAACTATGAACTTATAAATTTAAACAATGTTAGTACAAGTGGATAAACATCAATATAATTGTAACGCCCTGAAAATCGGGGGTTGAGTGTAACTCAACTCCCGAGTTCCAACGCATCACTTATGCAACATATTTAATGATATTTGAATGTTGTCTGTGTCAGAGCAATAAACATGAATGAGATTATACCAAAACAGTAATTCATACTCCAGATCAATTATATAAAAGGAAGCGGAAGACTAAACTGTAAATATGTGTATGTAAAGAAACAAAATAAACGTTTCATTCTCCAGAGTATGAATCCTTCTGAGTCACCATATACATGTCTGTTTATAAACAAAATGTCAAAATAAACTAGGTACAATCCCTGTAAAATCCGTCGGTCCTGGCAGCCTAGTCGAAGCCGCCAGAGAACTGCATATACGAGAACTCCTCCTGGTCCTCGTCATAATCAGGCTCCGCCTCCAAAGTCGTCGGCTCGCCTAAACCTGAGACAAAGTCTGGTGGTAATAACACCGTCCCGTAACGTGGGAGTGAGTAGCTAACTCAGTGGAACCATAAAGCATAGGTTAACATGTTCATCAATGCAGTCAAGCAGTAATGATAAAGCAGTAAATCAAACACTCCTAGTTACTCTGATTAATGCAAGCATGAATGCAGGTATGATGGATGCCCTTACCGACATACTCCCTCATGCGACACCATCTCACGTTCGCGGCATACTTACATCCCACAGTGCTCCACATCTTCCAGGCACATGCGATGCATGATGAGCATGATTACCAAGTTTTTAATTAATCCATTTCAAACAGCAGGGTTGGGAAACTAAGGTACCTCCCTTGCATCATTTCCAAACATGATCCATTCTAGGGTCGTCAGTCCTAGTTAATATCAGACGATGGTGTGTTTTCTAGGTCCCGCAGAAATTGCCAGTGGTCACGCACAAAGGTTGCACCACTCCCCCATCGCCCTTAAACGATTCATCACTATACGTAAACTTGGCCTAGTTCATACTCTATATATCGCGGCGAACCCTAAGGCGCACCTTGCGAGAATATGCTTGTGGTCACTACAAAGGAGTGCTGTGGGCATTACGCACAAAGGTTGCACCACTCCCCATCACCTTATCAATGTAGGCCGACAGTATGCGAATATCTTGTCCCATACCACCATAATCGGCTCACGAGTTAAGTTGCTCCTTGGTCACTACAGGAGGCACGTAGCCCTTCAGCGTAATGCAGTAAATGACCCCGACCACGGTGTCCTATACCACCATGCCGGCTCATGAGTCTTAGTGGATCGAGGTACCACAGTTAACATCGATGGTAAGTTTGATACCCTATGTTTAAACATTAGCGACCAAACATGGTGAACATACATAAGATACACGGGTTACTTGACATGTTCGGCTGGCTCGAGCGCACAACAAGTTGGGCGATATGAAGCGCAGAAGCACCTCGTGTGGCCAACCACTATCGCTAACCGAAGTATGACACGGGTTCGCCAAAACATCATATGTGGCGAAACGAATCTCAACCACAATTCCAAGTCTGATACCGGATATCTGGACTATGGGCATAGTCCCAAGCTCAATCAATTCCTAACCATAACATGTGAAGCACAGTATGATAAACAAGGTAATTCAGAAATGCTAGCAATCATGTTATAAAGCATGTCATAAAGCATGTTAATAAACAAGTTACAAAGCATGTTGTAAAGCACTATACAAATAGGAATACAAATACATCTAGTTCATAGGTGAGTGGTTAGAGTAAATAACCACATGGAGGGTATCATATGTGACTCTAAGGTAGTTGAGAATCCCATCTCAAAGACCTACCTAAGGTTCTAACACTAGCAAGTTTTACAAACACTTGGAATGCACTTTTTCAACATACATGGCGTATGTTAGAGGAAAGTGCACTAGGGCTGTCCCTTTACCAAACTAGTATTTTATATGTATAGATCATATTCATACAACAAATAATCATGATAATTACATCAGCAAAATTTATACGTATGGGGTATTTTCTAGGATGCTCAATTTCAACATACATAGTGTTTACAAGGGAACTTATATTGCGGCAATTCTTTTCGCCAAGCAAATAATTTATACGCACATAATATATTTATACAACAATTAATCATGACAAACACATCACTAAAATATACACGTATACGGTACTTCTTACAATACCGTATTTCTACATACACGGTGTATATCAGTAAACATGTATTTAGGAGAACCCTTTCGCCAAATAAGTATTTTATCCATACATCATATATCCATACGACAATTAAACATGTCAAACACATTTCCATAAAAAATACGTATACGGTATTTTATACGAATACCTAGAGTATGTGAAATTCCAAATTCTACAATTCTAATCGAAACAGAAAATGGAAAGCACATTGTACATGTGCAATTGCATGCAGATCATGAATCTACCATTATCTGACATTGAAAGCGTTGAAAAACGTAACCTATACACCTAAAGTCCTCACCTTGTCTCTTGGAATCTCAACAAATCGGCAAGGTTGGATAAGCTTCCGTATTCGGGAGTTTTCTAGCCTAATGAGTGAAATCGGTTAGCTATTTCACAACCTAAAGCCTTTACACTTCAAATCAGACATAGGGTTAGGGTTTCTCACCTTAAAACGGAGTTGGTGACGCCAGAAAAATGTCAAGGAAGTGGTGGTGCAACCCGTTGGATGATCTACAACAGTAGGAGGGAAGTACTCCCACAAATCCCAAACTTTTCTCTCCTTTTTCTCTCTCTCTCTCTAGGGTTTTATCCCAAATTCGTATGGCTGTGAGAGGGGCTGTTCTAAGGCTCTTTTATAGCCTAAAACCTTCCCAAAATAGGCTCAGGTTCAAGGGTTACTGCTATTATAGGTATTTCAGCGTTTTTCCAGTTCAAAAGAGTGTTTCTGGCGGCCCCCCTTGAGCCAAACGACAGACTTAAGCTCACGACTCATGGATCTACGTGGGATTACGTTTTTGACTCGATCGGATTCCCAGATCACTGAGGGGCGAACCACTTTGAGTTCAGCTCGGTCGGTTACACGATCGAAATTTCAAGTACATGTAAATGTTCTGAAATTTTCCGATCCAAGGGTGTAATTTGTCGATTTTGATGGTCTCGGTTGCTTAATCGATCCGCAACCGAATGGTGCGGATCACTATTCAAGATATTTATTTTGTAAAGGAAAGAGTGGTTTTCACACTCGCTCGCTCCGGACGCGATCGAATGGCCGTGGGACATTGTCTGGACTTGATTTCCGAGATGGTTGTCGAGCCCAGCGAGGCGGTCCTAAGTCCTTAACTTCGTGTTAATCGGATTTTCGATGTGCGGTCTAGACCTAATACGGAGTTTCAAGTCATTCCCGAGAGTAGCCGGGTAATGAGTTTGATCCTAACATTTAGGGTAACCTAGCGTCAATGATTCTACATGTTTTGGGTCTTACAGATCGTATTTAAAGCGATCCAAACAGATTTCATGGCTAATCGAGTTTAGCACTTAGTTAACTTTGTTAAATTTCTAAAGGATTTAATCTTAAGTGATTTCTGGTCGAGGTGATACTCGAACCAAAGTACAGAAATTTACGGGTCGTTACAATAATAAACACATTAAACTTTACAGTGCAAGTAGAATATACTAAAACATTATACAAGTAGTGTTGATGGTAGAATGAATTTGTGCTTATGCTTAGAGAGATGATTAAAATATGATTAGACCATTACACTATAATGCAAGTAGAATATAATAAAATCGTAAACATTCTAGTAAAATTTGGAAATTCAATTACACATTGTCATTCTATATTAAATACATGTATTTCATTGTAATACGAAACAACTTCGAATCAACTATTCGAAGTACTCCCTGCGTAAGTTATCGTACACTACAGAAGTATATGTCAAGCTGTGTGAAGCACTTGACAGTGTTATAGCCAACATGTCAGTCACATTAAGAGAAATCTGGCCTCTTGGGACTCCATTCAGATGTGCAAGTGACAAAACCGATTCTTCTATAAGAAGTTTCCCGCGGTTATATTCCTCTATCAGGTTTGAAATTTCTTTGAGATTGTCTAATATTTCATTTGAGTCATTGTCGATATATTCCTCCCTACACTCATCGACCAGACCGGGTATCTCTTTAGCCCTACCAGAAGAAGATAGGGCTGGAAAGTCCATTCACAATAGTTGATGAAGTATGTTGCGTGCTTCCGCTACGCTCTAGTTTGAGGAGGACATTATCAGAAATTGACTCAACTGCAAATGTGGATTATAAACAAGTCAATTAAAGGAATAAATCATTATTTGTAAAACATGTATACATGTAATAATCAAATTATTCGAATTAAAAAAAGATATGTAAATCATGTGTACATTTAGTAATCGTCGTCTGTATCACTATCACTTAGGACTATTTCTTCTTCACCATCACTATCGCTGATCAGTATTTCCTCTTCATCATCTGCAATGTCGTCATTAATGAAACTGCTATCATCTCTAACAATGTCATGTATTATTGAGGCATCAACATGATCAGGTGGCACATCATCTTTGTCTAATTGCACCACATCAATATCAACTTTTGGATCAGTCCCTCTATCCCTAGATGGTATGTCTTCTTGATATGCTTGTTTAACCCTAGACATTTCATTTCCCTCGTCCTCGCTATCTTCAACGTCTGATTTGGGAATGTCAAATACATTCATGGGCTTTATTTTCTACACCACGTGCCAAGAGCCACCTAACTTGGTGTCAGCAATGTAAAATACTTGTTCGGCTTAGCTGGTAATAACAAATGGGTCGTCTTTAAACCACTTCTGAGATAAATTTACGCTCGTAAAGTAGTTGTCAGTCTATATTTACAACTTCTTATTTCTAATGTCCCACCAATCACATTTAAATAAGTACACCCACTTTCTCATACAATAATTCAGCTCGATAATATCCGTCAAAATACCATAAAAGTCAATTTCTACATCCTCATATGTTCCCTTCACAACTACCCCACTATTTGTGTGGTCCTATACTTCTTATGCTCTTCAGTGTGGAACTGAATCCCGTTTATAATACAACATGTATATCTAGATACACGTTTATTAGGGCCACACGCCAGTGAGTAGAGTGAATCAGAAGCATCCGTAGAGTTGCTAACGCGTAACGTCTTCAACTATTATCGCGTACAAAATGTAATTATTTAGGGATTTTCTTATGTTTAAATATTGTGCAATACAATAAAATTATAAGTGTGGTGAGATATAAGGTGAAATCTTACACATTTTGCGAACCATTTTGGAAACTGATCCTGATGCATTCGATCATAATTTGTTAGGTATTGGGACTTCATCTCCTCAATGTGTTCGCTACACATAATTGGCATGTCATTAACAAAAAACATTAAGATCATCGTATGTAGAGATATAATTATCGAGGGAAGACTTACTCTAAGTACGACTCTATTTTTTAATAATTATGCAACACATACGACTGCGCCTTTGCTTGATCCCCAAGGTCCATATCCTGAAACATCGGGGATCCTAAAGTACGGACGTTATGTGCGAATATAAATATGAGTCATTGTTCATGCTCCTGCCCTTCATCAGCATTCCGATCTTCTTCGTTGAATCTAGTCTCTATGCTATGAAGATACATGGAGCAAAATGTTAGGCACTCATTATCAATGTAAGCCTCAGCAATGGATCCCTTTGGACGTGCCTTATTCCTCACAAATTATTTTAATGTGTGAAGGTATCTGTACACAAAACCACTATGTTATACGTATGAAAATATGGATATATGTAGTTTATGGAATGAATAAAAATTTTAATAGGTTCTACCACCTTTTAATCAGATACATCCAACGATATTGTACTGGTCTTGTAAGCTTCACCTCATGCGGTAAGTGAATCGCTAGGTGTACCATGACATCAAAAAACGTAGGTGAAAATATTCTTTCAAGTTTGCAAAGGATTACAATAATGTCCCTTTCTAGTCGTTTAATAACTATTACATTCAATAATTTTGAACACAAATTCTTAAAGAATATCCTCATCTCAATCAGCGCCATATTGATATCCTTGCTCAAATCACAACCAACAGTAGACATTGCAATAAGACGTGACAATCATGACTTTTCATTCCTGTTACCTTACAATCCATAATGTTTACGCGCTGAGATATATTTGACGCATACCCATCGAAAAACTTCACCGATCTCAACCATTCACATAAACACTTTTTCTCTAGTTTTGCCAATGTGTAGCAGGTTACTGGTATAGTATATAAATTTTCATGTGGCTATAAGTGCAACTCTCTCCTTAAACCCATTGCTTGTAAATCCAATCGAGCCTTGAAACTATCTTTTGTTTTCTTCTTTATCTTCATCAATGTTCTGAAAACATTGTCACGTATATTCTTCTCAATATACATGATATCCAAGTTGTGTCACAATTTCAGATCACTCCATTATGGCAACTAAAAAAATGCTCTTCTTCCTCCAGTTATCCTCCAATACTGTACGTTTCCTCTTCTTTAAGTGCAGTGCCTTACCAAATCTAACTTCTCCAATGTTACTCAGTTGTCGTATCACATCTTCTTCAGATAACTCTTTTGGTGATAGCCTATGATATTGTTTTCTATCAAAGATCATCGTCTTCCTGCACTAACTATAATCGCTCAGAAGGAAATGACGATGGCCCATATAACATATTTTTTTACCATGCTTCAATGACAATGAACAAGTCTCAATACTACATGTAGGATAAGCCAACTTTCCCTTCGTGCTCCACCCAAACAAATTCCCATACGTGGGGAAGTTATTTATTGTCCATAAGACTACTGCATGCAATCGAAATGCTTGTCCTACAAACGTGTCATACGTCTGTACACCTTGACTCCACAACTCGTTTAACTCATCTACTAACGGTCGCAAATACACATCAATGTCATTCCAGGGTGACCTAGGTCCAGGAATAAGCAATGACATCATGAAAAATGACTCCTTCATACACAACTAAGGAGGTAAATTGTAGGGCATAAGTACCACTGGTCACATACTATACGAGCTACTCATATTACCAAATGGATTAAAACTATCACTTGCAAGACCTAGTCGAACATTATAAGAATCCTCTACAAACCAGTCATATTGCTTGTCAAAATTTTACTAGGCTTCAAAATCCGCAGGGTGCCTCAGTGTACTATCATTATGAACGCGTTTCTCCTTATGCCACCTCATATCTTTAGCCGTCTTACGAGATGCAAATAATCTTTACAATCTGGGTTTCAATGGGAAGTACCTTAACACCTTTTGCGGGATTTTCTTACGCTTGGATTCGTCATACTTCCACCTAGACTCTCCACATTCTGGATACTCTTCAACACTTTGATACTCTTTCCAATACAATACACAATCATTTATACATGCATGTATGGGGATGTAACTAAGGCCTAAGTCTCCCATCAAGGATTTTGCCTCCTAATGAGACTTAGGCAATGTCTCACCGTCCGATTATGCTTCTTTCAACAAGTCAAGCAACATGTCAAATGATTTGTTACTCCAACGATTTATTATCTTCAAATGGAGTAACCTTATAAGAAAATTCAACTTGGAGAAGTTCTCACACCTTGGATAAAGTGGACGTTGTGCATTCCTTAATAACCTACTAAAATTTTCTGATTTGACATCACCCATAAGAGGAATACTTGGCTACTACTTGTCACTGCAAAATCAGTATCCGCAATTGTTCCCCTGAACACATCCCCTATGATATCTTACATTTTGTTAACGTCTTCATCCTCGTCATCTAGCACAATTGGGTTGCAAGGACTTCAATGGCCTCAACTCTTTGGTGGAACTCTTCACCATGATGGATCCACCAAGTGTAACCCTAGTCAATCCCAACTATGAACAAATCGTCTTCTATTTTGTTTAAAGTCTTATGAACCATGTTCTTGTATTTTTGAGATGAACACCTAATCCTATTGCCTGAATTTGCCTGATATCATGCAAATTCCATGAAAACTTGAACCCCATGTTTATACTTTGGGCCAAACTTGTTCTTAGATTGCATCTAACTCTTCCATCTCTACAATGTAAAGATTAGAGTCAGTTTACAAAAATAGGTTTAGGATTAGGTTAGGGTTATAGGTTTAGAATTAGGTGTAGGTTTAGGTTTAGGTTTAAGTTTATATTCAGGGATTCGGGTTCGGTTTCGGGTTTGAGATTGGGTTTAGGATTAGGTTTTTAAGTTTAGGTTTAGATTTAGGTTAGGGTTATAGGTTTAGCTTTAAGGATTTGAGAATAGGTTTAGGTTTAGGTTAGGGTTAAAGGTTTAGGTTTAGGTGTAGGTTTAGGTTTAAGGATTTGAGATTAAGTTCAAGTTTCGGTTTAGGGATTCGGGTTTTGTTTAGGGTTCGGGATCGGGTTTAGGATTAGGTTTTCAAGTTTAGGTTTAGGTTTAGGTTAAGGTTATAGGTTTAGGTTTAGGGATTTGTGAATAGGTTTAAGTTTATTGTTAGGGTTATAGGTTTAGGTTTAGGTGTAGATTTAGGTTTAGGTCTAGGGATTTGAGATTAGGTTTAGGTTTAGGAGTTCAGGTTCGGGTTCGGGTTCATGTTTGGGTTCGGGATCGGGTTTAGGTTTAGGTTTTCGAGTTTATCTTTAGGGAAAAAATAAATATCAGTGGTTCTCACCTTCTAGGGACCTCTACTCAGCATCCAAATAGCTCCAATGCATATTTGGGTCTGCTCCATCAAGTTTGAGCAATACATAAACACATGCCTGTCCAAATGGCCAGGCCACACATATTGTTGTCCATAGGTAATAGACAGCTTCATCATAGTCATAACAGCAGTTCCCACCTTCAAGAGACCCTGGCTCAAACGGGTAACTAATTATCTAACTTACTTGTAACCATTAAATATTAAATTAGTTACCCATCAAATGTTAGATAGATTGTAATACTTTCATATTCCCATTTAAATGTTCACGCCGAAAATCCGGCAGCATCTCCCCATGCCTCTCCAGATAAGTTGATCTTACGTTGCATTCTGATACCAAATATCTAAAGCAATATAAAGATATTTGGCATTAGATACAAAACGGTAAAAACCTATCCAGAGAGAAACGAGGAGATGGACTGCGAATCAGGCATGAACATTTAAATAGACTATATGAAAGCATACTATCCATCTAACCTTGAACTGTCCAAAATGGGACAATTTGATGGATTTCTATGCCACCAAAAACACACCATATCTATGTATGGTCACATAGAAATCCTCAAACGGGTAACTAATTATCTAACTTACAAATCACAATCATAAGTCACAACTATAAACTAACAAGTCACAATAATAATTTAAGAAAAAAATATAATACATATTAAGCATACTGCCCAAATTTGTATTTTCCTATTGTGACTCACGTGAGCACTGGTTTGCATGAATTTTGATATGACCTTGTAATATAAGTCAACTGAATAAACGTACAAAGCATACATCATATGGTTATTATTATGATAAGTTTCACAAAGCATTTGCCCACAATCTCTTTAATAAAACACTTCAGGTGTGAGAATAGGTTTAAGTTTAGGTTTAGGGATTTAAGAATAGGTTTAGGTTTAGGTTAGGGTTAAAGGTTTAGGTTTAGGTGTAGGTTTAGGTTTTCGGATTTGAGATTAACTTTAGGTTTAGGCTTAGGAATTCGGGTTCGGGTTCGAGTTCGGGTTTAGGTTTAGGTTTTCAAGTTTAGGTTTAGGTTTAGGTTAGGAGTTAATATTAGGATAAGGTGTAGGTTTAGGTTTAGGGATTCGGAGTTTGGTTTCGGGTTTAGGATCCAAGTTTAGGGTTTATAAGGTGTAGGTTTAGGGAGATTTAGGTTTTTAAGGTTTAGGTTTAGGTTTAGGTTAGGGTTATAGGTTTATGATTAGGTGTAGGTTTAGGTTTAGGGATTTGAGAATAGGTTTAGGTTTAGGTTAGGGTTATAGGTTTAGGTTTAGGTGTAGGTTTAGGTTTAGGGATTTGAGATTAGGTTGAAGTTTAGGTTTAGGGATTCAGGTTCTACTTTGGGTTCGGGATTGAGTTTAGGATTAGGTTTTCAAGTTTACGTTTAGGTTTAGGTTTAGGTTAAGGTTATAGGTTTAAGTTTAGGTTTAGGGATTTGGGAGTAGGTTTAGGTTTAGGTTAAGGTTTATATTAAGGTTATAGGTTTAGGTTTAGGTTTAGGAAAAAAATCAATATCAGCGGTTCCCACCTTCTAGGGACCCCTGCTCAACATCCGAATAGCTCCGACGCACATCCGGGTCTGCTCTATCAATTTCGAGCTAATACATAAACATGGGCCTGTCCAAATGGCCAGGCCACCCATATTGCTATTCATAGGTAATGGACAGCTTCATCATGGTCATAATAGCGGTTCCCACCTTCTAAGGACCACCGCTCAAATGGGTAACTAATTATCTAACTTCCAAGTAACAATTAAATCCTAAATTAGTTACCCATCCAAGGTTGGATAGATTGTAATACTTTTATATTTCTATTTAAATATTCACGCGGAAAATCCAGCAGCATCTCCCCATGCCTCTCCAGACAAGTTGATCTTACATTACATTCTGATGCCAAATATCTAAAGCAATGTAAAGATATTTGGCATTGGATACGGAACGGTAGAAACCTATCCAGAGAGAAACGAGAAGATGGACCGCAGATCAGGAATGAACATTTAAATAGATTATGTGAAAGCATACTATCCATCTAACCTTGAACTGTCCAAAATGGGACAATTTGAGCGATTTCTATTCCACCAAAAACACACCATATCTATGTATGGCCACATAGAAACCCTCAAACGGGTAACTAATTATCTAACTTACAAATCACAATCATAAGTCACAACTATAAACTAACAAGTCACAACAATAATTTAAGAAAAAAATATAATACATATTAAGCATACTGCCCAAATTTGTATTTTCCTATTGTGACTCATGTGAGCACTAGATTTGCATAAATTTTGATGTGACCTTGTAATATAAGTCAACTCAATAAAGATACAAAGCATACATCATATGGTTATTATTATGATAAGTTTCACAAAGCATTTGCCTCACAATCTCTTTAATAAAACACTTCAGGTGTGAGAATAGGTTTAGGTTTAGGTTTAGAGATTTGAGAATAGGTTTAGTTTAAGGTTATAGGTTTAGGTTTAGGTGTAGGTTTAGGTTTTGGGATTTGAGATTAGGTTTAGGTTTAGGTTTAGGAATTCGAGTTCGGGTTCGAGTTCGGGTTCGGAATCGGGTTTAGGTTTAGGTTTTCGAGTTTAGGTTATAGGTTAAGGTTTAGGTTTTGGGATTTGAGAATACGTTTAGGTTTAGGTTTAGGCTTAGGTTTAGGGATTGATTCGGGTTCGGGTTCGGGTTCGTGATCGAGTTTTGGTTTAAGTTTTCAAGTTTAGATTTAGGTTTAAGTTAGGGAGTTGAGATTAGGATAAGGTGTAGGTTTAGGTTTAGGGATTTGAGTTTCGGTTTAGGTTTAGATTTAGGAATTCAGGTTTGGGTTCGGGATCAGGGTTAGGTTTAGGTTTAGGTTTAGGTTAGGGTTGTAGGTTTAGGTTTGGGGATTTCAGTTTCGGTTTAGGTTTAGGTTTAAGAATTCGAGTTCAGGTTCGGGATCGGGTTTAGGTTTAGGTTTAGGTAATAAGTTTAGGTTTAGGCGTAGGTTTATAAGTGCTAAGGTTTCTAGCTCCTATATTGTCAAATTTTGTAGTGCCAAAACCTCTCTCAGAATTTGTGTCTTGTCCAGCTCATCTACATAATGAAGTCTACGCATCTCTCAAGAACAAGGAACTTCAAAAGCAAGTGTACTAGTTCATGTTTAGGCACAACATCACTTGTGAATTCAAGATTCAAGAGTCTCAAGTTCAAGCTTCATCTTATGATAAGATCTCAAGCTTCGCAAACTTCAAAGAACGACTATCTATTGAAGGAAAAGAAGACTCAATATTCATACATCACTAACAAGGTATAAATGACCCTAGATTGACTTTAGGGTAGGTCATTTTGAATACATAATTCAATTGCTCATTTTATAAGTGAATAGATTGTTTCTCGACTAGTCCTGGACTCTATTTGACTAGTCCTAGCACTGGCTCGACCAGACCAAGAAATTTCACAACCAGTCCTAAGGTTGTTGCAAATTTTTAGAATTTTTTATTAAGCCACGACCAGTCCTGGAGACTGCTCGACCGATCGTGTGAACAGTGCACGACTCGTTCTCAACCAGTCCTGTAGCCACGACTAAAACTCTAGTGACTAAATCAGGCTCCACATGACCAGCCGTGGACAGGTCACGACTAGTCGTGGAGGCCACACGACCGGTTGTGAAGGGCTTACGACTAGTCATGGAATAGCTTTATCCGATCGTGCTCAAAATTTCAAAAATCTATTGGTTCTATGACCAGTCGCAGTGTCCACAGGACCAGTCATGAACGTGATTTCTTCACCTATAAATAGACGACGAATTTCAGAGTATTTCATTCAATTCAAGCTAAATCAATACGCTACTCTGAGAGATAAGTTAGTTGTTATTTTAAGCTATATTGTGCTCATTTAATATTATCTTAATTTATCTTTTCTATATTTAATTTTGTATTATTTATTCCAATCATATTTGAAGAAGGGATTGAAACTTACCCTTTTCTAAAAATCAAAATCAAATAGAGCTAGCCCAAATTGATTTAATTTAAAATCAATTTAGAACCTAAAACCATTTCATAAGTTAGTTTAGACATTGAAATTCTACGTTGAAATTCTACTCTGACTTGGTTCTTCCGGGCTGCATCAAAGAGAATATCCAGGTATTTTACATTATTGTAAATTTCTGTTTTTGGTTTTCATTGAGATTGAGCAAAAAAAATCTCTCTATTTTGGTTTGTCTGAGGTGATCCAGAAAACTCAGAGTGTGGGGTTTTTTGAATTGTGTAAGCCCACTTGAAAGACACAATTGTGAGGGTTTTAGGTGAACTTGGAAAAATCTATTTTCTTAGTGAACGCTAATATCCACTGTGTGAGGATATTAGGAGTGGAGTAGTTGTGTGACTGTTTTTCTAAACAGTTGGTACACACAATCGAACCACTATAATTTCTTGTCTTTTGATTTAAATGTTTATTTCTTTTTGTGGATGGTTATAATTTCCCCTTCTACATTTGTGGCGAATGTTGTAATCCTTATGTGGATGTGTGAGAATGTTTTAATAGCTTAGATTTCCTTTCATTGCTATTTATTTTTTATTCCTCTATATCAGTTTGAGTTTTTGAGACACAAACCGTTCTAGTAAGGTTGTCCTGCCATAAACCCTTGGTTTTTATGGTGCAATGTTGTCCTTAGAATAACATTTGTATCAACTTCTCAATACTTGTTCTTTTGAGGTTGTCTTTAAATTTAGCATTTTAGGATTTTCTATTGCTATTTGTATTTATTTTATTTAAATTTTGCTATTATTTTTTAATTTGGCATAATCATATTCACCCCCACCCCCCCTTCTAGGACATATAGCTCGGATTTTTCAAGGTTTAGGTTTAGGGATTTGAGAATAGGTTTAGGTTTAGGTTTAGGCTTAGGGTTTAGAGATTTGGATTCGGGTTTGGGTTCATGATTGGGTTTAGGTTTAGGTTTAGGTTAGGAGTGAGATTAGGATAAGGTGTAGGTTTAGTTTTAGGGATTTGAGTTTCGATTTAGGTTTAGATTTAGGGTGGTTCGGGTTCGAGTTTAGGGATCGGGTTTAGGTTTAGATTTTCGAGTTTAGGTTTAGGTTTAGGTATGGGTTATTGGTTAAGGTTTAGGTGTAGGTTTAGGTTGGGGATTTCGGTTTCGGTTTAGGTATAGGCTTAGGAATTCGGGTTCGGGTTCGAGATCGGGTGTAGGTTTAGGTTTTCGAGTTTAGGTTTAGGTTTAGGTTATAAGTTAACGTTTAAGTTTAGGGATTTGAGAATAGATTTAGGTTTAGGTTTAGGTTTAGGCTTAAGGTTTAGGGATTCGATTTGGGTTTAGGTTCGGGATCGGGTTTAGGTTTAGGTTTTGAGTTTAGGTTTAGGTTTAGGTTAGGAGTTGAGATTAGGATTAGGTGTAGGTTTAGGTTTAAGGATTTGAGTTTCAGGTTAGGTTTAGGTTTTGGAATTCGGGCTCAGGTTCGGGTTTGGGATCGGGTTTAGGTTTAGGTTTTCAAGTTTAGGTTTAGGTTTAGGTTAGGGTTATAGGTTTGGGTTTAGGTGTTGGTTTAGGTTTAGGGATTTCGCCGGTTTAGGTTTAGGTTAGGGGTCGGGTTTGGGTTCGAGATCGAGTTTAGGTTTAGGTTTTCGAGTTGAGGTTTAGGTTTAGGTTATAGGTTTAGGTTTAGCCTGTAGGTTTAGGTTCTACCGATTTGAGAATAGGTTTAGGTTTAGGTTTAAGCTTAGGGTTTAGGGATTCGGATTCGGGTTCGGGTTCGGGATCGGGTTTAGGTTTAGGTTTTCGAGTTTAGGTTTAGATTTAGGTTAGGGTTATAGGTTTAGGTTTAGGTGTAGGTTTAGGTTTAGGGATTTGAGTTTCGGTTTATGTTTAGGTTTAGGAATTTAGGTTCGGGTTCGTGTTCGGGATCGGGTTTAGGTTTAGGTTTTTTATTTTAGGCTTAGGTTTAGGTTTTAGGTTTAAGTTTAGGTGTAGGTCTAGGTTTAGGGATTTGAGAATAGGTTTAGGTTTAGGTTTAGGCTTAGGGTTTAGGGATTCGGATTCGGTGTTCGAGTTTAGGTTTTCAAGTTTAGGTTTAGGTTTAGGTTAGAGAGTTGAGATTAGGATTAGGTGTAGGTTTAGGTTTTGGGATTTGAGTTTCGATTTAGGTTTAGGTTTAGGAATTCATGTTCGTGTTCGGGTTCGGGATTGAGTTTAGTTTAGGTTTTCGAGTTTAGGTTTAGGTTTAGGTTAGGGTTATAGGTTTAGGTTTAAGTGTAGGTTTAGGTGTAGGCATTTCAGTTTTGGTTTAGGTTTAGGTTTAGGAATTCGAGTTCCGGTTCGGGATCGCCTTTAGGTTTAGGTTTTGGAGTTTAGGTTTAGGTTATAGGTTTATGTTTAGGTGTAGGTTTAGGTTTAGGGATGTGAGAATAGGTTTAGGTTTAGGTTTAGGCTTAGGGTTTAGGGATTCTAATTCGGGTTCGAGTTCGGGATCGGGTTTAGGTTTAGGTTTAGGTTAGGGAGTTGAGATTAGGATTAGGTGTAGGTTTAAGTTTAGGGATTTGAGTTTCGGTTTAGGTTTAGGTTTAGGAATTCGAGTTCGGGTTCGTGATCGGGTTTATCACCCATAAACACGGGCCTGTTTAAATGGCCAGGCCACCCATATTGTTGTCCATAGAAAATGGACAGCTTCATCATGGTCATAATAGTGGTTCCCACCTTCCAGGGACCCCTGCGTAATATCCACATACATCCACAGAAATCAACCACGGATAGCTCCAACACACATCTGGGTCTGCTCTAACAATTCCAAATACACAAGGACAAGAAAATTGAAGAATCATCAAGATCATGAATCAAGTCTAATCACTTACCTAATTAGATGTTTGCAAACTTGAGAGACTATATTGTGAATAATTAAGTGTCGGACATGATGTATTTTCCTTACATCCACGCCCGTTTCAATAGCTCATTGTAGGTAGGTGGACCACACCACAAGAACCAGTGGTGATTAAAAACTCACCATAAAAAACTCATTGGGGTCCATAGGAATGTTTATTTACCATCTAACCTATTGATGCCTAGATGAAGGGACCAAACAAATATTAACTTGATCCAAAACTTTGGTGGCCCACTAGAAGTTTTTAATGGTTAATAACCTCTATTTTCATGGTATCGTACACTACCTAAGATGTGGATCTGCTTAAGTTTTGGGACCATGACCTAAAATGATTTATCAAAATTAATGGATGAATTCGGGTTGTTTTGTACACCCCATCATGGTTCATGCCCTGTAATGAGATGGCAAAGTGGATGGAAGGTGTACAACACATACATACATCATTATACGACCCACAAATTAACTAAAACAGTGGGCCTCACCAAACAGTGGACATTGACAGTGGACCCCACAAGCAGTGAACATCAGTGGGCCCCACATGCAGTGGACAATGACAGTGGACCTCACAAATAGTGATTTTAATTGAAAATTCAAAATTAGGGAATTTAATTTCAAACAATTGGAAACCCTTAATTAGGGATTTACAAAACAGTGAGCCCTACCAAACATTGGACAACGATGGGGGGCCCCACAAGCAGTGTACATCGACGGTGGGCCCCACAATTAGGGATTTTAGGGATTTTAATTGAAAATTCCAAATTATGGATTTTAAGTTCTAAAAATTTGAAACACTTAATTAGGGATTTATAAAATAGCAGGCCTCATCAAACAGCGGACAGTGATGGCTAGCCCCACAAGCAGTAGACATCAACGGTGGGCCCCACAGGCAGTAGACAGCGATAATGCGCCCCACAATTAGGTATTTTAGCCCTTTAAATTGAAAATCCCAAATTAGGGATTTACTAAATCAGTGGGCCCCACTAAACAGTGGACAACTATAGTGGGCCCCACTAACACTGTATATCGACAGTGGGCCCCACAAGCACTAGACATTGATGGTGGGCCCCACTAGCGATGGACAGTGATGGTGGGACACACATGTAATTTATTTTGGTGGTGGGCCCCACAATTAATGGACAACGTGACAGAGAGAGAGAGGAAGGGAGGGAGAAGCAAAAGAGAGAGAAAGAGGGATTACCGGAGGTGATGAAGGCCTGACGTGTGGCGTAGGGATGGACGGTAACGACAGGAGAGAGAGAGAGAGAGGGAGAGAGAGAGAGAGAAAGAGAGAGAAACAATGAGAGAGAGAGCGACATTAAGAGGGATGGGCGTTGAAGTCATTTTGACTTAAAACATAAGATTATTACTGATGATAATTTTCATCGGTGATAGTTTTAACAACTCGTTGGTAAAAAAGATTCAAAAATATTTGGACCCACCCTTGCTCTATCGGCCCCATCCACTCCGTACATATGTTTCAAATATACTTATTAGCTACACCAAAAAAAATTACAAATCAACATCCATGATCAACCACACAAAGTAAAATAATATGCTATCGTTCATTTTCTCCGACGATGTATCTCTTTCGTCGGTAAAAGACTTTTTACTGATGATATCGTATAACATCGGTAAAAATAGCCTCTCCATCATCACAAAGGACACCAAGGGACCTTTTTCCAATGAACTATTTGGTTTGTCGGGAAAAATTAAAATTACCGATGAAATAATCGTCGGGAAATATTATGTATTGTCGGTTTCACCGACGATACAGAATATCGCCAGGAAAAGTTTCCAGGCCGTCGTTGTAAATTGTGTCCAGAAAATATTTGGTCGTGGTGGGAATCTTTTGCTGACAAAATCATATTTTGTCGGGAAAAGTCATGTTTACCGATGAAATCAATTTCATCAAAAATAAGTTCGTCGGTAAAAGGCCAATTTCTTATAGTGCCAGTACTAGGATTACCAAGTATTTGATTAGTCGGATGGTCTTTGACTGATCTTAATTCAGTATCAGCTGATTTTGATGAAGAGTCAGGTATATCAAATATATTGACTTCATCATCATCTAGATCAGAGTGGGTGTGGTTTATTGATCATTAATCACTACATTTATGGATTCCTGAATCACCCCAGTTCTTTTATTAAGAACTCGGTAAGCACGGTTATTTAGGGCATAGCCAAGAAAAATTCCCTCATCACTCTTGGCTTTGAATTTTTCCAAATTTTCTTTGTCTCTTAAAATGAAGCATTTACATCCAAAATTCTAAAAATATTTAACAGTGGGCTTTTTATTAAATCATAGTTCATAAGCTATTTTATTTTTTATTTTATAATATAAACTCGATTTATAATATAACATGCAATATTAACAGCTTCAGCCCCTAAATTTTTTGGTAGTTTCGTGCTGTTTAACATTACACTAGCCATTTCTTGTAGAACTCTATTTTTTCTTTCAACAATTCTATTCTGTTGAGGTGTTTTGGGAGCAGATAACTCATGTGATATACCATGATCATCACAATACTTTTCAAAATTACTAATTTTAAATTTTGTGCCATGATCACTTCTAATTTTGATCACAGATATCTCTTTTTCTGTCTGAATACGTTTTAATATTCTTTTAACTTCATCAAGAGTATCTGATTTCTCTCTTAAAAAATATACCCAAGTATATCTAGTGTAATCATCAACAATGACCAGGAAATACTTCTTTTCACATCTACTCTCAGTTTTAATTGGTCCTACTAGATCCATATGTAGTAGTTTTAATGGTTTGGCTGTGGCTAAGGAGTTCACTTTCTTGTGACTACTCCCAATTTGTTTAATAATTTGACATGCGCCACATATTTTTTTTTTTTAATCTTTTTTAGCTCGGGTAAGCCTCGTAAGTGATCTCTTTTGCTCAGTTTATACAAATCTCTATCGTTAACATCTCCAAGACGTTTATTGTCAGGCCTGTGTCTTAGTGTCCATTTCATTCTATAGGATCCCGCGGTCCTCCTGATTGAATTTTGGTGACCCGTGACCAGTAGATTACATTTGCGCGTGACCTTAAGTCGCATCCTATAAACCTGAGTCGACTCAGCCCAAGACTTATGCCATTCCAACTGCATCGTCGCCGAATCTTTTGTGCGCCGATTCGACGTTTAAATCATAAGATATGGACCATGTGTGATCGTGGCCATGGACCGCACGTTGCGGGACCCACCTATCCCTTATGGCACACTTCCCTAGGCTATTATGAGGGTGACATCACCCTAGCTATAGCCCTAGCCCCTAACCCATGATTCCTTTCTCTTCCCCATGAGAGCATGCCTTACACCTATCATCATTGCCTAGCTAAGAGAGATAGGTAATCATTGCATTCCCCTCTCTCTCTCTTATCTCTCTCCCTCTCTCTTTCATTTCCCATTTCCTCCATTGCTAGCAAGAGAGAGAGCTCCCTAAAATTCTTGCCACTTCCTCTCCCTAATCTTCCCAATCCGACCATCTAGAGGCCATCTCAACCATTGAATCTTGTTCCCTTTGAGCATTGGAAGCCATTGGTGGAAGAATAAGTCTTAGATTTGAAGGTGAATGCTTCTTAGTATTTGATTCTTTGGATAAATCTTCCTTTTTTTGTTTAGGGTAAGTGGGACCCACCAATCAATGGTGGAGATCCCATCTTGGTCCCTAGATGTGGTAAAAACCCCATCACACCTTGCATGTATGTATCCATGGTGGGACCATTCTCCATGGATCTCACCATGAAGTCTCTATGTTATGTACTAGGTGTGGCTACTTAGGCCCCAATTTGTGATGGAAATGGGATTTCCACCCTTGATATTTTTGTGATTGTGGGCCCACACAAGGATGGGACCCATCTTGATGTATGCATGTATATGGAGGAGCTCCTCCCATCTCCGCCGTTTCTTTCTCTCTCTCTCTCTCTTTAATGATGTTGATGATATGTATGGCCCACTTGATGATGCATGCATGGGACATCCATTGTCCAAAATTTTTTGGACAATCTAGATGGGCTGGATGTCCAGCTGGTGGAGTCCACCTTGTTGTCCATTTTGGGCTAGACATGGATGGGGGAAAAACAAAATGATTGGCTTGATCCATGGCCGTGTGGCCCACTCTGATGGACCCCACAGTGATGTATGTATCATGTCCACACCGTCCATGTGATGGGCCGACCTTGCTGGACTGTCCAGCGGACTGGCTTGTTGCCTGTTCATCTGGACAGGCCTGCATGAAGAAAAACACCAATATCAAATTGATCTAAATTAGGTGGGCCATGTACACGTGGGATCCACGTGTGATGCATGCGTTATATCTAACCGTCCATCTGCTAGATGCTGGGCTAGCAGCCCAGCCATTTAGTAACAGGTAGTTGCTGTGTTAACGTCAACAAGTTCTGTGGCTAACCATGAGGTATGTGTTATGTCCATACCGTCCATCCATTTGGCAGACATGTGGGGCCCACCCCACATGTGATGCATGTGTGGGATGAGACCCACCTTGATGTACGTATCCTATATCCACCAGTCCATTTGGGCAGGACAGTGGACCCCACTCTGATGTATGTATTATATACACATCGTCCATCCATTTCTGGATGCATGGGGCCCATCCCACATGTTCGGCACATGTGGGGGGTGGGACCCACCTTGATGTATGTATTTTGTATCCACACCATCCATCTGGATGGTGCTGTGTGGGCCGACTATGATGTATCTGCTTTGCAGCCATGCTGTCCATCTGTTTTCTGCTGTGTGAGCTGACCGTGATGTATGGATTTGATCCATATTGTCCAACACTCTGGACGATATGTGTTGTATATCCAGTCCATCCATTCCAGCTGGACATGGGGCCCCCACTTCTGATGTATGTATTAAGCCACGATGTCCATCTGATTTGTGGATGGGTGGGGCCCACCTTGTGATGTGTTGTATATTCACATCGTTCATCCACGTGGTGTACGTACTTGATCCAAGCTGCCCATCTGGTGGGGCCCATTTGGAATGTATAGGGCCTAACTTAATGTGATGTATTTATGGCCCATTGGTGAGGCCCATTGTAATGTATATATGGCCCATTAATGAGGCCCATTATAATGTATTTATGGCCCATTTAATAAGGCACATTGTAATGTAATGAGGTCCATATGTTGAGGCTCGATGTGATGTATATGAGGCCCATTGTGATGTACGTTGGGCCCTTGTGTGAGGCCCATTATGATGTATGTGAGGCCCTTATGTGAGTCCATGGGCTCACTATATGTTTGGCTTTATGCGGGCCACTCCTTAGGAATAATGTTGGTTAAATGTCCACATTGATGGGCAATGATGGTTAAATGTCCACATTATAACCTTCCCTTAAGCCTTTGTTAGGCCCATTCTCATCATTCTCTAAGTGGGTTAACCTAAATCATTGGGCCCCATTGATGTTTGCATGACCCATCTATTCATATTGGGCTAACCCATAATGTTGGGCCCCTATTGGTTGCTTATAGGATTATTTCTTTTAAATCTTAAAGTCCATCTATGACTTATTAGGTCCCCTAGGGCATCTAGTGGGCTATATGATAGAATGGTGAAGGAAACCCGTTCCGAATCCTTAAGATTATAGGTAGGCCACCTAGGTCCAATCTTGATTTGAGGAGAGGTCATCATCATCGTAGACAGAGGGATCTGTACTATCGGATTTGGTATATCCATGGCTGAGGACCGATCTTTATGTTATAGTTTAGATAGATTGTCCTTCTATGGACCCCGCCTTATATACAGGCCAATTATTGATACCGATTATGAGTATGTGATAGTATGGCGTCATGATACATGCCCATACGTATCATCTGCATGTTCATATGAGATGTGGTTGACCATCGTATGTGCCATTAGGCAGGTTGTTTATGGGACTCCTTAATAGGCAGAGTTATCTCGTATGAGCTCATTGTATGCGTAGGATTGATGCGTGACTAGATTATGTGACTCATGCATCGTGCATTGCATGTTGTGATTACTATACACTCTAGCGACATCAGGGTCATAGCCTCCACAGGCATATCGTGGATGATAGGATTGGACACAGGAAATCATTTCTTTACATGGGGCGGGAAGGATGTCCCTGGGTGAAAGTCCCTAAACCTGACGGCACTGGAAGATGCTCCAACGTCGAGACCGAGTGGATACATGAGCGCACTACGGTCAAATACCAAGAGGCCGCGTCTCGCACTATGTCGTGGTCGGTTGGAAGGGGGTGTGACCTTACCCACCCGAGGGTAGGGGGCAATTGCTAGGCTGAGTGACCAATTTATAAATGGGTCTGCTATCGACATGTCAGATAAATATTGGCTGACTATTGGTCAGGTGGATAGTGAGGTCTCTTTCGCTTACACAGTTATGTGTCCAATGTAGGGCGGCAATGTGGGGTATAGTGTATTAGACCTCGGTGATTATCCAGAGAGAACTGTATTGATATATGATACTCTAGAGATGAGCTGGATTGATATGTGAATTGGTATCATGACTAAAAAAATGACCAAAGGCTATGGACTATTCTGATTTTTGGCTATAGCTATAAACTGTAGCATATTTGCTACGGCTTAAAATAGTAGCTAAAACTGTCCAAACCGTAATAAAAAGCTAACTTCGCCAGACGTACGTACAACCTTGGATACCTCATGAGGGACTCTATAAGGCCCATGAAAATTTGTATACTCCATCTAATACATCTATCCATTTTTTAAGAATATTTTAGGGCAAAAACCTAAAAAAGGAAGTAGATCAAAAGCTCAAGTGGACCACACGTTAGGAAAGAGTGGACATTAATCCATTGATCGATGTTGTGGTTTAATTAGACCTTCGATTTGCCTAGATGTTGGGTTTATTTCCTATAAAAAAATATTACAAAATTAATGGATGGAGTGGATATATCGATTGTATCAAGATGGACCCCATAAAGCCCTTAACAAGGCAGTCCGTCTAGATCTCGTCAAATGTGAACCGTGGAGGGCCCATTATGGATTGTTCAATTGCTATGGTTATATTAGCTTTTAGCTACAGTTAAAAATCGTAGCAGGATCGTAGCAGACAAAAATGTGAAAAACCGCGCTGCATTTTATCTTTTCCCCTTATCACGAAATTCATTTCCCTCCACTCACTCACCCCTATTCCCTTTCACGTCTGTCCCTCTCTCTCTCTCTCTCTCTCAATCTCCTGCACCCCTCTTCTCTATCTCTCTCGATCTCAATCTCACGCCTCCCTTTCCTCTATCTCTCTCAATCTCCCGCACCCCTTGTCTCTCTCTCTCTCTCTCTCTCTCTCTCTCTCTCTCTCTCTCTCTCCCACGCCCCTTTCCTCTATCTCTCTCAACTCCCTACGATGTTTCTAAAGGGCTTTTGAAGTGATTACATTGAAATTCAGGTTTCCTTCGGTATGAATGTTAGTCATGTCAGGTTGTTATTATTTTTTTTTTTTTTGGTTATAATTCATGCGAAATTACATTAACAGGGATTTCTTGCCGAAGACTTGCAGAAGACATCAGCTGAGTTGGGCTACACCAAGTCCCTCAAAATCCTTGCTACCATACCACCTAAAAAACAAATGAAATCCCCACCAATCACTCTAAATCCACACAACCAACAAGCCCCAAGTCTATTTATGTAGTGTTCTACCAAACCACCTAAAAAATAAATGAAATCCCCACTGATCACTCTAAATCCCCACAGTCAAACAAGCCCTAAGTCTATTTATGTAGTGTTAATTCTTGCTACCTTCAATGAATAAAGTGATAGAATTTTCATACAGTTGCATCTATATAGACTACACCAAGTGCCCCTGTATAGAAAGAATTTGCCTTTTTTTTGTTATTGTTATTTGTCGATAAAATTAGACTCTTTTTTTGTTAGATGGGATTTCAAGTGTATGGTGAGTATGCTAACCCCATCTATGCATTCATTGAAGGTAGCTTTAGGATTGAGAATTTAATGTCAGATATTGTGTAGTTTGATTCCCTGGTTTACTTTTCCAACTGATGTTGTTAATGTGAATGTAATTGAATATGATTGATTTTACGCCTCATAGACAATGGCATAAGCTGGTGCACATGATCTCTTATTAGTGTTGTCCATGGCTGCCTGACCTTTGTGGCTGAGGATGGTTGTCAATTCCATATGTTTACTGAAAGAGGAGCAATCGGCTTTTGAACAGTTGTTATAAGTACTGTTTTCATGACTGCTAAGTCATAAGCAGATCCCATTTTATTCCATTGAAGTATATCTGGTGTGGATTTGACATGAAATGAAAAATAGAAACTGCATTACATAGCCTTCCATTTTGTGCATTTTTCTATTCTAAATTGCTTCTCAAATAATTTATGACATTTAATTTGGGAGGGAGTATGTGCTTCCCACTTGAGATTTCAAGGCATTCAAACATACCTCAACTTTGATTAGATATATGCAACTAGGTAAAGCTCTTCATGTAGTTAAGACTTTATGATTAGAAACTCCATTTTCTAGGTTCTGATGTCAAAAATAATATTCATTGGCAGGTTTCATTGATTGACAACCTTTAGCAGTGGCCTGTTTGGGATATGGTTTTTATTGACAATGTCCTCATGATTTCACAGGGTGGCTGTTTTAATAGGAAGTGAGGGCAGTTTTACATTATTGAGTCGGATGGTTCATAATGTGTGTTTCATTTAATTTTAAATGGAAAATGAGATCTGGCAGATGGATGGAAATGAATATTTGAAAGAAATATTTGCTCGCATACTTTGTTAAAGTATGCTTGCTTGCTAACTTTGCTCTCATCTTTCCAAAAAGAAGATGCATACTTTGTTAGTCTTTTTTTTCCCCTTATATCAGCATATCTTTTGTTCTTGTGGATTAATTAATTGGAAGTATACATACAAAATGCATTTTCTTTTCTAAGATTTTTTGACAAAGAATATTTATTTTAATGAAATAAAGAATGCTGTTGTATTCAGGAGACTGCAAGATTCAATAAATTACCAAGCTCTTAGTGATTTTCAATTATGAGTAATAAAAAAGTTTGGGGCTGTACTTTTCACAATTATTTTCAAACACTAAATAAGTTTCTTCATTGCATTCTATTCCCTAAACGTTCATATGTTTTGGTACACCCATCTGTTTAGGAATCAAAACTCTATCCAGACACCATCTATTTAGGAAACAAATAGATTATTCAAAGTTTCATTCTTGCTCCAGTTACTATCTTGCACCCTATAAAGGCATTCAGTTCTTCTTTTGTTTTTGTAACTCCTGTAATTTTTAAATCCACCAGAGTAATTGTGACAGCCAGTCCCCAGCAAGGTAAAGGAGGTCGATGTCAGGTGGGTCACCGATTTTGAACTTCCTCAGGCAATCATGAGAATTCCTGTTTAAACAAGAACTTGTAAAGCTGGCTCAGATAGCTGGAACAAGGCTATGATTAATATTTTCTTTAAATTTTATTTGTATTCAGGCTTCTCTATTTTTTCTTATTTTTATTTCTCCACTTACTAGAAAATGGGAGGAGAAGCGATTGCACATATGGTTGCGGGTTCTTCTCATCATTCTTCAGTTAAAATTGAATGTTTGAATTCATTCAGGGTAATTTCTTATTCTTATCATTCTAGTTTTCTGGTCTTTCACAAGATCATCTTATTTTTTGGAGGTTGCATGAAATGACCATTTTCGAATTGTGAAATTGTTTCAGGCATCAGAAAAATTTGTGCAGGCCCAGAAATGTGCTAAACCTCACTTAAAAATAGTTAAAACTGTGAGTTACTGCTACAGATTCTCCAACTCATGAAATGTTTGCATGTCATTGTCCAATAGCCTATTTGCATGTGTTATAACCACTTTCAATCCTCTTTAATATCTGGCTTGGTTAATGCATTCATTCAATGTTTACTTGATTAGTAGACAATGTTGGTATGGTTTTGTTGAAAGTTACTTCTTTTACTCATAATGCAAAATACTTCAGCTTATTTGGTGCTTTCAAGCTTGATGTAATGTAAAATGATTGTTGAAGTTCTTGATACAAGACCATTTGATGTTTTGGTATATTGCCTAGTTTATGAAAAACTTCCATTTTTAGTTCTTAAAATAAGCTTTCTACCATAAACTTGTGGAAACATTCTCTATGAGATATACAAGCACTAAAGAGGCAACATGGTAATTGTGCCTTCTCATTCATGATACTTTGTTTGCCACTAGATCATGGTAATTCAACTATATACATGTCTTTTCATTTATACTAAATATTTAACAACAATTCACCATAATCCATGGGTTTGTAATCTATGTTATGATACATTCAGACTTCAAAATTTTCTTTAAGAGAACAAATGTGTTCTAGAGTATTTTGCCACCCTCTTAGATCAAGGCGCTATTTCATTTTCTACTAGTCACAATAAGTAAAGCAGGTGAATGTTGATGAGGATCGGTGAAAATGCTAATTGTTTTTCAAAAAACTTTTTACACCTTTATTTTTCTAAAGACTAAAAACTTTGATATTGGTTTCTGTGCTAAATGGCTAGGTATTTGGGGATACTTTTTTTTTTTAACTTTTACCCTTTATTTTTCTAGATTACTTACGTGAGCACTAGATTACTTAGAAATTGTGTACGTGGAGTACAGGTCATTGAATTGTCCAAATTATGGCCCAGTTTAGATGTATAATGAACAGAAAAATGCTTGTTTGATCATCTATTGGTTTTGTGCCGAGTTATTTGATGGAAATGAAAAAATATCCTATGGTCCAATTTCAGCTAGTGTCCTTGGATCAGAGGTTAGGATTGTTCGACCAATCTTCATTTTGGGACTGTGACTTAGTGATAGTGGGTTCCTCAACTAAGCCAGTTTAATTTGTGTTAATGTATGCCATGTGTTCAATTTTCTTAAGGGTGATGTTGTCTATTGAAAATGACTGGTATTTTTATGTTGTTAAGATCCATCCACCTTTAAACTTGCATATGTGCCATGTGTGTGGTGGAATAATTGTCCCAACCTATTGAGTTGTGGCAATACAAGTTGTTATCTAGCCCTTTTCTCAAAGGTTTTTGCTAAGACTATGCATGGGTGCCCATGATGCATAAGGTACTCATTCCCCAGCTTCTCGAAATGAATCATCATCATCATCAACATCTATAATCAATTTTTAGCAATTGGTTTAGATTATTGAAGTTATGCATAAATTTTGAGAAATGGATGATTTCGACTTTTCTGCTTTGCTGAAAAACATTTTTCATGTAGTACAGCTGCTAGGAATCCTAGTTTCTGAAAATCTCTAGTGCAGACCTTGAGTTTTACTCTTGTTGTCAATGTTGTAGCTACCTAGACTTACCAATGGGACTGAGTATATTTGCCCTGCCAAGGTGCGCCCAAACTCATTTGTTCTACATGTGCTTGAAATCTAGGCTCTATTCTACACTACTAATTCTGCTACATCTTATGGACTGTGTTCATGCACAACATAATTTCGTTCCTATTCAGTGATTGATTTTTGTTTAAAATGAGCAATCTCACTAAGGTTCAGAAATTGTAGCTCAGTTCTACTCATGGATTTGAATATTCGTATCAGATTGGCCAATATGTTTGCATTTGATCCATATCAGCTAGTTCCCATACACATACAAGTTTTGAAATAGCCCGGCCCAAATTTTGATATGGCACACTGTATTGTTGTGAGATGATACATCTATAAATACCCCTTCTTTGATTTTATTAGTCAAAGGGGCAAAACATTACTTTTTATTTCCATTTTTCTTCTTCTTTTGTTGTATCGTGATGTAGTCTCTCTAACGCATCAAATCATACTTGATTTGTGTTTTTTAGGGCCTATTCAGTTGATTTTCCAAAAATTTCACATTTTAACTGTTTTGGCTGATTTTTGAACAATTACGTTCACACATATTGAACAGATAAATTGCATTTTTTAATAAAGTAAAATAGCACTTAGATATGCTTTTGGGGACGACCCTGTTTGTTGTGGTCTTGGATCAAGTTGGGTTATATGCATATGGTCGTCATCTAAGCCTCATCTCAAGTAAGTGGGTTACATGCATATCATTACTATAATAGTATATTATTCGTTACATTTTATTTACGATATTTGTGTTTGTAATCTAATAATGCATATTTTAATTCTAGATAGTCTTTGGTGGTTGCCAACTTTCCACTATGTTCGATTAAAAACCTAAAATATGTAACAAAACATAGTACAGTGAGAATTGACAACAAACTAATGAATTTCTATTTCTCAAATGCTCTAATACCATGTTACCTAAAAAAATGCTTTAACAACAATTTAGAAGTCAAATGCTCAAAAAGACAAAAAGTCAACTTTCAATAAGTCAGGTCGACAGAAATCACTCTTACCAATCAATGGTCCAATATGCCATCAAATGCATGACCAAGACTCAGACTTTCTTATCATATATACATTTTTTTTTTGTGCAATTTTTAGGCTAAATAAGTAAGACACGGCCCCTGTCCTATCAATTTTGGCCCAAGGTGATGTCTCCCATAACCGATAATTAGAACCTTAGTTCTAATACTTGTCCTTTGGATGCCTTTCATATTCGGCAGGTTCTGTGAATTCTAATAATTGGCTTTTCAAGCGTCATTTGTTTGAGGCGAGCCATTCTCCAGTTCAGTATGTCTAGGGAGATTTAGTTTATATTATGCGTTTTAACTCTTTCATTTTATGTCTTGCAAATCGTAGCAAAATAATAATGGATTATGAAGATGGTACTTATTTGTGTTACAGTGGTGATTTTGCTCGTGGTTACATGATAAATTCCGAGCTTGAGAAAGCTGTGAAGGAATTTGGTACTTATTTGAAGATGTTTTAATTATGTTTGCATATAATTAGATGTAGTTCTTAATTGTGAAAAGAGGTGATAGACAATGCTAGACCAAATTAGATGTAGTCCTTGAAACTAGCCCAAAATGGCAGGTGAGCTTGTTTCTTCTAATAGAAGAAATCAGCACAATGGCCATTTGGGAAAATAACCATTCCACTCATTGAGAATTCAAAAATTGAAATACAGCTCCATTCATTGATATATTGTTAATGTCACTGCTTTCTCAATCAGCACAATGGGTTGGCAAGCAGCTACACCTCATGGCATGAGATTTGGCATGCAATGGTAATTCATATGCCAAGAAAATCACTATTGTTTCTATCACTATTGTAGTGCATGTGTTTTGCATTTGGTCACTCATGGTACCTGACAATAATGGAAAATATGGATTTTTCTTGACAATAATGGAAAATATGGATTTTTCTTGCAGACAATGCCTGCATTTCCCCAGAAATCGAAAACTACCAACCCATTTGATCTTGTCACTGAACCAACTCCATTTCATGCCCCAATGGTGAGTATTTTTTTTATTTACTTTTAACTTATTTTTGCTTGAGTTACTGCTTTAGATTTTTCTTGCATTATGTTCTACTAGTATACTAAGGGAACTAGTAATGATTTTTTCAACTGGGCTTAGATCATTCCCTTGGAAGCACAATTAAGATTGTTTAGCGCCATTGAAAACATTTAGATTGGTGTGTGGTACAAATTGGGGTGGTAAGGATTCAAATCTCTATTTGCACTTCGAGGGCCTATTTGGAAGGATTGCCAAGTTGGAATTGGCATGCTACTCGAGCGGAACCCATCTGCTTTGCATTAATTGGGTTGGCACAGGAAAATGCAAACTGCGTTAAGACAAATTTCTTTTACGCTCTATTGCTGCCCTAAATTGCAATTGGAGCTTTTAAGAAAAGCTTCCAAATGCACCCTGACATTTAAACACCCTGACATTTAAGTTAGGTATATTCTTTATTTAGTTTTAGCCCTGTTTGGTAGATTGTTTGTTGTTCGATCGAAAGGAAATGATTGTCTCCTCCACCAAAATCACCATGCACCTTTCCAGGATTAGGGGCAGCGGTCTCAAGCTCCAGCCCATACAAAGGCTATTGTTTATTATTATTGGACTAGCTCTGCCTCCTCTCCTGCCTTACTTTCTCATCTTCGGCTGCCAATTCCTAACCATTTTTCAGCTCTCTCTCAATGATATCATACTCATCCATCAAGTCTGCCTTCCTGGTCACGTCAGCTCGGGATTTCCTTCCCTTCTCCAATGTTGCCTTCACCTTCTCCTTGTCAATATTTCTGATGGCATCTGGTGGACAACAACCTTTTGGCCCTTCACCGTAGAAAGAACTCTGACAATCCATGTTACTTGAGACCTTGTGCAACAACCCTTCATCCTTCTATTCCCTTGCTTCGGCAGTAGTCTCATTCCTTTCTAAATCTAAACCAGTAACAATCTTGGATCTGTTCGAGGCTTCAGTGATGCTTTCCTTGCCACTGCCATAAGGAAACTGATCTGGTTCATGATGTCGCCGGTCCCAACTTCCACCACCGTGATCTACTATCTTGTAATCACCCCTAGTCTCTGTGCTTCCATAGTCATTACTTTGGTTTTGATTACTTCTTTGAGGCATGCTTTGATGATTGTCTATGGATGATTGGTCTGGCTCCATTCGAACTGATGATACAGTTGGGCCTCCTTGCTTGAGAGTCGCTACTCCTGCAACAGCCGGAGAATACTGTTTATTGAGACAGGGTCCTCAACAACGGCTGTAGTCTTCATCATTGTGCCTTGACGGTGATTTGACCCTTCACTTGCACTCCCATGGGAAGGTGGCACCGTACGGTTTTTTCATACAGTTCCAACATTTGATTGTTTACCTCTTCCAACTTTCGTGGGGTAACATCAAATTCTTGCCACCAGACCTTCTCGCCATCTAATGGAAGCTTTACTTTAAGAAACTTAGGGGCAAGGAATATGTCATTGGCCGCAATATGATGGGGTTTAAATTGCAAGCAGAGTAATGTCCGTAGCCCATCATTGATAAAATTTCATGCAACTTGAGCAAGGGCATTCTGCGTAACCTTGAATTTCTTTATTGCTTCGATAAGGGGCTTATATGGGTGGTGCACATTGAGGTCGAAGCTAAGAGTAGCAAGTACAACCCTCTCCCCAAGAAAAATATTCTCCTTTTGTTGTTCGTATATTTCCTTTTGTTTGATTCTCTGGATAGCAGCAGGGTCCTTTTTATTGATCATTTCATACGAGACAAGAATGACATCTTTCAGTGGCCTAGGAGTTTCTTCAACCTTCCTAGCAAGAAACATGCACACTGTTGCAATCGTCCTCCTATCATTCTTTACGTGAGATTGGCGAAGGAAAAAATGATGACAAAATATAATTGCCTTAGCTATTGTTACCTGAGGTATTTTAATTAAGCCTCATGCCTGAATCCTGCAGAAAAGTGTAGTATGATTTACGAAAATATGTCTCTCTCTTCAAATCAATGCCATCTTTTCTAGATGGGGAATTTTCTTCGATCTCCTTCCGGGATAAATACCAATTAGAACTAGAATGATCAAGTTCATCCAGCTTATCATGAGAAAAATTGTATGGTCCGCTTTCTACCATCCCATGATGGGAAGGGTTTCCTGGTAATAGTCCAGCCATATCGATGTTGTACTTCAAATTAAGATAATGCCAAAAGATGCCTTGTCTCGATATAGCATATCTTTATAATTGAAGAATTCGTTAATACATGAGTAATTTCAGGCTCATCCGGTTACCACCATTCGCCTTGCCTCTGGTTTTCTCGTGGTAGCAGCTCGAACGAACCCTATAATATGTAGATTGATCGATGTCTTCTTCTTCTTCTTTTTCCCCATTTTTTCCTTTCTTTGTACCAACGAGGAATCGAACCCTGGACAGACCAATTTCTACCAGCTCAACCAAAGAGCCGGAGATGAACACACACACACACACACACACACACTCTCTCTCTCTCTCTCTCTCTCTCTCTCTCTCTCTCTCTCCTCTGTGGAGACTGGAGAGTGGAGACCAGCCACCTATCGTACATGTGACCCAAGTTGAAACTTGGTTGTGTACATGATTCCCATCCACCACTAATGGATGGTTGGATATCTAGGAACAAAGTCTCATTTATAAATGAGAATGCATGAATCTTGCTGTAGAATTATTTTAACTACTCCAATTTTATCTTTGTTAATTATAGTTTCTGCTGCAGGTTGTGAAATGTGAGTTGTCGATTGTCCTTGCAAGGGAATTACCATATGAGGAATGTCTAACTTAGCTCTCTAGTTCCCAATCAGGTAAATTTAGAACCACCTGCTTTCTAATTCCTAGTCAGGGTGAAAGAAAAACATCGCTACCTACCAAAGTATACTGTGCATTGGACTCTGGCTCCCAGTCCTGCTTCCTACCTATTTCTTTTTCTTTTTTGCCTGTTATCTAATTACCTAAATTTCCTTCTATGCAGCTATATTTTAATCCTGCTACTGTGAAAATGTTGAGCAACTTGAAGGTATATATTGTTGACATATGGATTTTCTTTGACATTTTGCATTTTGCATTTTAGCAAACTGTTGCACACTTGTTGTATGTTGATGAAGTTTAGTTTTGTAGTATGAAAGCAATGTGTGGTTCGTGAGGTGGTCAACCATGTGCAGTAAGCGTTCGGATCAAAGAGAAGTTGAGAATAGGGTGTTAGTTGATGGAAAATTGATAACTAGTAAAGGCACACATCCATGGAGTTGTCGCTTGCGATTGTTGAGAAGCTATTTGGCTGCGAGAAGGCATTGGATCTTACTGTCAATGAGAACTTTAAATAGATATATAACTATTATGTAGGCACTGTACTTTTGTCAATGGATTAAAATGAATGATTGTATTTGATTGAATGAATGAATGATTGTATTAGATTGAATGAATAAATGATTTAGCCATGAAGTATTTATCTATATTAGCTTATATGAGTTGATCTATCAGGTCATGTAACAATGGGAAGAGATGCCATTATTGTATTTTCTTTAATTAATTTTTAAAAAAATAGCCAGTAGCTGCAGCTATTAACCATAACCCTTTATCTAATTTAAGCCTATTACTACGGTTCTTTCTTTACTTTTAGCTATAGATATAATCCGTAGTTGTATATACGTTAGAGCTACGGAAAGTATTGCTACGGCTTTAATCCGTAGCTATTGTCTTTATGGCTACGGATTAAAACCGTAGCCATAACTTTAAGACCTGTGGCTATGACACCAATAGCTACGGTTGTGCTATAGACGACAACCGTAGCCATAGGCCTTTAGCTACAGCTTTTATCCGTAGCCTTTGCCCAATTTTTTGGTAGTGTATGCTTGAGCTGCATCTTGCATAAGACATTGGCTATGTAGGCCTTGCATCATTTGGCCTTGGTGTGGCCAATAGCATTCATGCCTTGTATTGCATGGCCTTAGTGTGGCCGATAGCATTCATGCCTTGCATCGCATGGCCTTGGTATGACTGATGGCATTCATGGACTTACTTTCATGTTTTCGCATTACTTTGATACTACATTCTTACATTCCTACCTTACGCACACACTTTCACCACCTTTTAAGCTTTCTATATGCTTATGCATGATTGATGCATGTAAGTGACGCTAGACTGTAGCTGAGCAAGAGCTTAAGTGTGCCGCAAAGCTTTTGAAGTTGTGTTATTATTATTATTATATTTCCCTTTATGCGCATTATATCTCAAAGTCTTTAATCATAGTGGATTTCATGATGGAGTTCTGGTTATTGTTCATGGGTTATGCTTATGGTTATGCTTATTATGAAAGAAATTCATATTTAAAATCCTCCTTATAAGATCCTAGGATTGGAACCTGGTATATGGGTGCCGGGAGCTAAGAATGGGGTACTGCAGAGGCTGTCGGCGCCGGATTCGGCGATCAAGTATTTTGTGAACCCGGTTTCCAAGTTTAGGGCGTGACATTTATGCCAAAGTTTAGTTTCGTCTGTTTGGACCATGTAACATGAATCGTTAAATGAGCAAGAGTTATCGATAATATAACAATTTTCTGAGGTCCTACGACCATTTAATATTACATTACCCTTCTCATTTATCTCATTTATTATCTCACATTCGTGATAAAAAAAATTTCACACTATGTTTGTTATCACAGATTTGCGATATGCTTAAGAGGTTGTATTTTAAACCTTCAACATAAAGCACATGTTCAAAGAGAGGAAGGTTAGAAAGTTATAAAATACCTTGGCCTGTTATTTTGTAGTTGCTTCCATCACCGAAAGTAACTGACCCGTCATTAACTTCTTTGATATTCATTAATATCACCTTGTCACCTGTCATATGTCTTAAGCATCCACTATCCAGGTACCATTTTGAGTGACTAATGGCTTTGAAATCTATGTGAACTACAAGAAACTTGACCTTTGGAACCCATTTCATAATGGATCTAGGTTTAAGAGTGACTTTTGAGTTTCGCTGCATTTGAGAGTTAAGATTTCTCCTTTCTCTATAAACTCCACAAACATTTTAGTTGGATTTCAAAAGCTCTATAAGTAGGTCCACTATTTTCTCAGTTAAGTGAGATCTATTATTCTTTTGACATTTATAACTGATGGTTTTATTATTTTTAGGAACTTGAAAGGGTTTTGAGTTTATGAAATCATTATGATTAAAATCTCTTAAAGTCTTACCTTTAGAGTTAGAAGATTCTCCTCTTACAAAAACAGGAGCAGAATCCTATTTTAATATATCCTAGACTAGACTTGTCACCAAATTTTCTAGATGAGGTTAAAAGTTTTTCAAGCTTTTGGTCTCCATGGGTTTATTTCTAAGTGTCCTTTAAACTCAAAAGGGAAGAAATTTCAAGTTTTAGTTTTTCATTTTCATTTTTGAGATTTTATAATTCAGAAGTTTTAAAGCTTAAATCTAATTTTGTTTTTTCAAAACAATCTAAAAAATGAGATTTTTCTAAAACTGTGTGTTCAAGTTCTTCTTTTAATTTAACATATTTCTCTTTTTGAATTTTTAGTTTGACAGCAATGTTACAACTCTCTCTATATAGAGCATTGTAGACATCTTGAAGATCATCTTCATTTTAATTTCAGGGTCACTCCTGAGATTATCATAGTCAGATAGATTATAATTATCTGAGGAAGTGACACTGGCTATGTGAAAAGGCCGAGCTAAGAGTCCTAGAGGGAGGGGGTGAATAGGACTATGCTAAATTAAAAATTTAATGCGGAATTTAAACAAATATAAATAAAGATAGCATTAAACAATCCCACAAAGCATAAATGAATAACAACCTTAAATGTACAAGTATTGAGAGGTTGATACAGATGTTGTTCTAAGGACAACCTTACACCAAAAACCAATGGTTTATGGTAGGACAACTTGATTCCCAGAAAAGTCTGTATATCAAAATCTCAAACTGATAAAGAGGAATAAATTAATAAATAACAAAGAAAATAAACTAAGCTATTACAACATTCCCACACTTGCATAAAAAGATTACAACATTCTTCCACAAATGCTTAAAAGGAAATTACAACATTCACAAAAAATCACAATTAATCAATCACCACAAGACTAGAAATTATAGTGGTTTGCTTGTGTGTACACCAACTGTTTAGAAAAACAGCCACACAACTACTCCACTCCCAATATCCTCACATAGTGGATATTAGCATTCACTATGCAATAAGTTTTTCAAGGTTTACCTAAAACCTTCACAATTGTGTCTTTCAAGTGGGCTTACACAATTCAAAAACCCCACACTCTGAGTTTTCTGGATCGCCTCAGACGAACCAAAAAGAAAGAGATTTTTCCTAGCACAATCTCAATAAAACCAAAAACAGAAATTGTAAAATACTTATCTGGATATTCTCCTTTGATGAAGCCCGGAAGAACCAATTCGAAGTAGATGTTCAACGTAGATGTTCAATGTCCACACTCACTTATGAAAAGGTTCTAAGTTCTAAATGATTTTTAAATTAAATCACCTTGGGCTTGCTTGATTTGATTTTGATTCCAAGAAAGGGGAAAACTAAAATCCCTTCTTCAAATAAGATTGGAATGTAGAATCTCAAAATCAAATGCAAAAAAGCCAATTAAAGAGATATTAAATGAGCACTAAATAGCTTAAGAATATCACAAACTTATCTCTCAGAGTGGTGTCTTGATTTTGTTTGAATTGAATGAAAAACTCTGAAAATCATGCTTTATTTATAAGTGCAGAAACTATTCACTCGATTAGTCCAGAGGACAGCTCAACTAGTCGAAGGACCAACAAACTTTTGAAATTTCTGGCACGATAAGATAAGATCGGTTCATGACTGGTCGAGTGGCTTGCTCGTCTGGTAGAGTGACTTGCACGATCGGTCGAACCCTGCACTCGACTGGTCGTGTGGGACCCAATTTAGTTGCTGGACTTTGAGTCGAGCCTGCTTTACTGGTCGAGCACTATTTACTCGACTGGTTGAGTAGTCTCCAGGACTGGTCGAAGGTCTAATAAAAAGTTCTGAAATTTATTAATAAACCTTAGACTGGTCGAGCCAGTACTAAGACTACTCGAACATAAGCTAAGACTAGTCTATAAACACCCTATAGAAGTATATAGTGACTCAATTTAAGTATGCTATCAATATGACCTAACCTATGGCCAATCTAGGGTCTTACATACCTTATAAGTGATATATGAACATTGAATCATCATTTGCTTCAGTTAATAGTTGATCTTGAAGTATACGAAGCTTGATATTGAAGTACTTTGAATCTTGAACTTGAAGTACTTGAATAGTATTTCACCTTGAGCTTTGAGTTCCAAAACAAAGCACTTTGTCTTGACATAGTTGAAGCTTTGAAACCTTAAACTATCACTTGATGTTGTACTTGAACTTGTATATCTCTTATACTTGTAATGCTTAACTCTTGAATTTGAACATCTTGAACTTGTACTTGAAGTAAAGACCTTTGTTCTTGTACATGAATTGCATGATCTTGAATATGTAGATGAGCTACATAAGATACAGATTCCAAGAGGTTTTGGCACTACAAAATTTGACAATCATAAGAGCTAAAAAACATAGTAGTTACACTATGGTCATAAGAGCTTTTACATAATTTGTATTTGCATTCTCTTGTTCTGATTCATTAGACTCAGAAGTGCTTTTAGAGTCAGATGACTCATCCCAAGTAGCAATCATGCCAATTTCAAAAAGTGTTGTTGGTGCATGCCCAACTAACCCTTACTTTTGAAAGCATAGATTGGGTTGTGACCATGACAATTCGGGCCGCCCACCTAACAAAAAGAAGGAAAGGGTTGGCATATCATGACCTTAAAAAAAATAAAACGACAAAAGGCATCCTGGATTGGGCAGATTCTAATTGTGCCAAGGCCCGATCTATCTAGAACAAGGTCTCCTTTGGTGATGAGAGGGAGAAGAGAAGGGTCCGTAATGTCCCTATTTTTCTGGTCTGTGCTACCAAGGCAGGCTAAGCTATCCGCCACTCTATTGACCTCTCTAAGGGTATGGACGATTGAGATGTTGGCTATGTTCATTAGGTCAATGTAATGCCTTTTCCAATAAAAGGACTTCCACTGAACATTATCAGACTTCGAAAACATGTTGACGACCGCCGTTGAGTCACTCTTTACCTTGACTCTGTAACATCCGTGGGCCATGTAAAGGCCAAAAGTCCGTCCACCATCGCCTTCGCCTCCACTTCGAAATTTGATCCCACTCCATGGCCTCTAGTAAATACAAATATGAGGCTACCTCTGTCATCTCTACAAACTCTGCCGCTCCCGGATGGCCCTGGATTATCGCAGGATGACCCATCAACATTAAGCTTGTACTATCCTTCATTGGGCCCCTTTCATTTTACTATGGAAACAATGGGGGTTCTGTTTGAGGCTGGCTGAATGTGAAGGTCCTTGATCACATCTCTACCGGAATGTTTGATGGAAGGGGGTTAGCAGGAGGGCCACTAAGATGCGGGAGAACTAACCCTTTACCCTGCTAATGGACTGGGTCACTGAAGTGGAGGAGTTATCAAATTTCTTGTTGTTTCTAGCAATCCAGATTTCCCAAAAGATGAGTGAGGGCGCTAGGACCCTGAAGATACTAATACAAGAGGTCTCAGCTGCCAAGGACCACCATTGGGATGCACGGGCTGAGGCAAATTCCCCATGAAGGAACGAAACTGAGAGGAGGGCGCAAAAGTCCAACTACAGTGGCCGGACCTCCAGATGAGAAGAGATGGTCAAGGGACTCCTCTTGACGGGCGTGGTTGTCATGACAGCAGATACAACACAACACCAGCCTTTCCCCTTTCTTCTTGACCCACATCTCCACCGAGATTGCACCCAACTGACTCCACACGAACGTAACAAGTTTTGGGGGCAATTTATTGAACCAAACCCATTTCACCCACGACCTCCTTGAGCCCGGAGGTCAAATCAATTTACAGGCAGACTTGGTGGAAAACCTTCCTATCGGATTGCTAGTCCATATGGGGCAGTCCTCCCCACTAGCTTTAGTAATCCCCACCTCACAAACATGCTGGTAAACTGTGACAGGGAGGAGCAATGACCATTGTTCTTAAGGCTGTGGACCAGAAGGAGTCATGAAGTAATTTACTGGGAAGTGGCATTAGTTGGGGAGGGGGGAGGGGATTTCGCCCACGAACCAGCTATGGAGTGGGCCCAGACCAGTCCAGTTAACATCTTAAAAGTTGTTGCTTTCATCTCCAAGGAGGATTTAGGAATTGTCTAACACCGTGTCAAAAAAATTTCTCACTTCTTTCCAACACTTTGACTCTAAAGACCAGTGAGGGAGGTTTAAAGGCGTGGAGTTGAGGCCATACTTCGATCTCATAAAATCACATTATAGGCTTTTATCTTTGGATTGAAGGACTGACCAGGCCATTTTCATCCTCATGGTCTTCATAACTGAATGGAGTGAGGGAATACCAAGACTGCATTCCTCTCTAGGGGATGATAACTTTATCCAGCCCAGCCCCATAAGAAGTCTACGAATCTCCTTTCCATGCTATTAATACAGCCCTTTGGTAATTCTATCCCTGCTAGTGTATGGATTGGTATGTTGTTGAGGACATTCTTGATAAGAATAAGTCTCCCTTCCATACTTAGAAAGTGGCTAGGTCATCCTTGAATCTTTCCTGTGATTTTGTCTACCAATGGTTGGAAGAGCGATCTCATAGCTCTTCCAATGCATAGAGGGACACCTAGATAAATGAAAGGGGGAGAGGCTCTTCCTATGCCCGTCAGCCCTTCGACGACCCTGCTTCGACCTTCTGACATATTGTTTGGTAGCAGCAAGCTCCTTTTCTAATTGCTAATTTTCAGACCAGAAACTACCAAGAACTTATTAAGGAATTTCATCAGAGTATAAAGGGGCCTGTTGCTACCATTTGTGAAAATAATTGTGTCATCCGAGAAAAGATGGAAAATAGGGAGACTCCCTCTTGCGGTCATGAATGGCCCAACGCTACCTCTGGCCAGTAGCGACGAGATGCCTCGGCTCAAACCCTCTATGACTATGATAAATAAGCTGGGAGAGAGGGGGTCCCCTTGACGAAGGCCCCTCTCTGACTTGAAGAACCCATAAGCTTCACCACTAAAGAGGACTGATGACCACACACTGGCCCAACATTTTTCCACCATGGCTGAACCCAAACTGAGTAAAAATTACTTTTAGAAAGATTCTATGCACTTTGTCATATGCCTTTTCCAGATCTATCTTCAAAATGATATTACTTCCTCTCACTTTTTTGTTCAAATCCCTGAGGAGTTCTTGAGCTAGAGCTATGTTCTCTGCAATGAATCTCTTTTTTAAGGAAACTCTTTTTTTCATATCAAAGGAAATGAATTACAAGATTTGGATATTCGAGCATCTTATAAAGAAAATGAGGACTCCAAGGCGCCTATCATAAGGCCTATATAGAGTTATAGAATTCTAATGCCTTGGAGTTCACTGCCTTCACTGGCTAGAGCATCGGCAGGGCCATTGGCTTCCCTCACAATATGGAGAAAGCAAATCAGACCCGAGTTCTTCAAGCTTAAAATGCAGGCAGCCTAGTACTTCCAATTCCAAGCCGGATTGGTCCTGCCGTTGATAGAATCAATCACTACCTTGGAGTCAGATTATACTACCACCTTCAAGTAACTAAGGCTGAAAGCGAGAGTTGTACCATCATAGACCGCTCAGATCTTAGTGATGTTATTTGATCCTAACCCATAACCATTGGAGAATGTGAAGAGGAGATTTCCAGAAATCCCTTTGCATATACTGGCTCCTCCAGAAGACCCTGAGTTCCTTCTAATAGACCCATCAATGTTTAGTTTCACCCGATCTTCTCTATGAGGGATCCACTTAACTACCTGGAAATCCTTACTAACGGTGGGGGGCGCGGGCATCCTCAACTGTAGCAGGGTAAGCCGATCAACCCATGAGAGAGGAGTGGAGTGTGCTTCTCCTTTACTTATCCAGACTAGCCACCATTTGACTCTAGGCACTACAGCCAAAGCTAAGATAAACTTACCTTCAAAATTGGCTTTGTTTCTAGCTTTCTAGATCTCCCATGAGATAAGACAAGGGGTGATCCCATGTAGAGAAGCAATGGGAGGAAATAGGCATCCGCCATTGGCCCAGCCTTTTTTGCACCAAGCTGATGGGCGTCTGGACCACATCAAAGAGCCTCCTGAAGTGCTATTAAACTTCCATAACGAGGGTCCCATTGATGAACAGATGGTCCAGCGATTCTGTGTTGGGGAATTGGTTAAGAACTGAGAGGCAACAAACGCATCTTAAGGCCATGGATATCCCCCTAGCGTTGATTCTGTTGTCAACCGGGATAGCCCCTAGTAGAAGTCTCCAGATAAAGGTGGAGATCTTGGGGGGCATTTTTAAATGCCACACCCACCTAGCCCAGCTCCTGTGGTGACCAGGAGCTCTACAGAAGTCCCAGGCCAATTTCGTTGTTAGGACACCCGACACATGGAAAGGCCAAAAGCAGGAATCAACACCTTCCGACACGCAGAATCCCCCTTAGAAGATGTGGTGGAGCACATCCTGCAGGAGATAATCTAGAATAGCCGAGGGCAGGACGAGACCCTGCAGCACTAGAAAGTCACGAACTTGGAGGGACCGTAGGGCAATTGGAATGAACTTGACTGAGAGGGCCTCCAGCGGACCAAGGCTTGTCCAGTCTTCAATCCAGATGTTGAGGTTACCAGACCCAATCTCCCACCGAGCATGCTGGATGAGTAGTGGGAGCAAAGAGTGGATGCCCTTCCAGAGAAGGGAGGTTGATGAGAGAGGCCTAGCTGCATTGGAGATGTTTTCCCCTTACCTGGCCCTCATGAAGGAAGCGTAAAGGCTGTTGTTATGCCCTCTGTCAACTGACCAGGCCATCTTTAACCGAAGGGCCTTCATTACATCTTTAAGGCACCTGATTCCCAAGCCGCCTTCATTTTTTGGGGGAGGCAATTTTCTTCCAGCTTAACTAATAGAGTTTCCTCTTACCATTGGCCCGACCCCAGAAGAAATTAGCGAAGGATCTCTCCATGTTAAACAATAGTAGGGTTGGGAGCAGGGTCGCAACCATGATGTGGATAGGGATTCCTCCTAAGACATGGTTGATGAGGGTGGCGAGGCTGGCCTAGAAGAGGCATTTGGCGTTCCAACCGCTGACACGTCTTGCCATTTTATCTATCATCGATTGAAAGGAGTGGCTTTTCGTCCTACCTCTGATGATTGGGACACCTAGATAGAGAGGCCCTCCTGCTGACGCAGATATACCCAAGTTATTTTCAATGGCCCTGATCCTGCTTTGGGGGAGTTTAGAGGAGCAATGGACAATGATTTTGCTGGCGTTAATTTTTTTAGCCTGAGGTAGCTTTGTAGGATTCCAGGAAACTAATTACTGCTCTTAGTGATACGTTACTGCCATTTATGAAAATCAAGGTGTCGTCAACATAAAGGAGGTGCGAGATGATTGAGGAGCCTTGCTTCAGTTTGAAGGGTTGGCAAAGGCCCCTACTGACCAACGATTTGAAGCCCCTGCTGAGTAGTTCCGCTGCAAGGATGAATAGGCTAGGGGAGATAGGATCTCCTTACCTGAGGCCTCTAGTGGACTTGAAGAAACCCTTGGCTTCCCCGTTAATTAGAACTGAGAACTGACAATTGTTCCAGCATTTTTCCACCATGTCCACCCACGCGATGTTAAAAGCGAAACTGATCAAGACCTCCCTGAGGCATTTTTCGTCCACTCTATCAAACACTTTTTCCATATCTAATTTAATAGTTATATTCCCACCGCATACTTTTTTATGTATCTCCCTGAATATCTCTTGGGTGAGGACTATATTTTCGGATATGGCCTGACCCCAAATGAAGGTCACTTATTCAGGGGAGATGAGCTTTGGCAGCACCCGATTCAACCTAGAAGTGATGACTTTGGCGAATATCTTGTAGATACAGTTACAAAGACTGATAGGGCGAAAGTATTTGAAGGAGGATGAAGTGGATTTTTTTTTTTGGAACTAGGCAGATGAAGGAGGCTGAGAAGGCTCTAGGGATCGAGCCTACCCTAAAGAGGTGCGATGTAGCTACGAGAATGTCAGGACCCACTATGGTCTAACAACTAGAGAAAAATGATCCAATGAACCCGTTAGGACCGGGGGCCCCATTAAGAGGAATGGCTGAGGCAGCCTATTTGACCTCCTCAATGGAAGGTATTTTGAGGAGGTCGTTGTTGTCTTCAGCTGTAAGCAAGAGATAAATGGAATTAAAGAGGGCATCTGATGGCTAAAGGGGATCAGCTTGGAATAGGGATGAGAAAAATCTAACTACTTCATCCTTGATTGCTGATTGGTTAGAAGTTTTTTCTCCCAACTCTAGTTGGATCTCCACAATATCAACTTTTCTAATCCTTTCCATAACTGTTAAGTGAAAGAATATCATGTTTTTGTCACCTTCGGCCAGTCACCTATTTCTGGCCTTTTGTTTCTATATATATATATAAAAAATCTCCTCTAACAGCTCTGCATCGAGTATATCGGAAGGGGAATTCTGCACTTTGCTCTCAATATGTTGGAGATCCAGTTTCGCTTCCTTGACTTTCTGAGACACGTTGCTGAAGACTTCTGTGTTCTACCTCTTAAGGGCAAGCTTAACTAGGCAGAGCTTGATGAGCACATTGATCATGGGGTTCAGGGACTTTGCTCCCTCCCAAGCTTGCTTGACTACTTGGGAGAATCCTTCACGAAGCATCCACATTCTCCGGAAGCCGAATGGTTTAGGAAAGTAGGGGCCTGCTCGAGAGAAGACTAGCAGTAGAGGGGTGTGGTCAGAGCTTATTTGCCGCAAGTGTTCCACCCTGAAGCGAGGGAAGTGCATAACCCAGTCACCATTACAAAGGGCTTTGTCTAGCCTTTCCCAAACCTGAGCAGGGCCAACTTGATTGTTGCTCTAGGTGAACTTGTTACTAGATAAACCCGCATCTAGCAAGCCCCCGTTGTTAATGGCATCTACGAACTCGGCAGAGCTTGCTAAGTCTTGGTTCCTGCAACCTCGTCTTTCAGAGGTGTTCGCCACCACGTTGAAATCTCTGCAAACTACCCATGGACTGAAGATAGTTCTACTAGTTATGGCCATCTCTGCCTAGAGATCCCTTTATTGAATTTTTGAACACCTGACATAAACAATTGAGAGGTTGAAGGGAAGATTGGAATTCTTCACACGAACTCGGAAGGTCACCATTTGATTAGACACAGAGAGGAGAGTAAAATCAGGTGGTTGTTATGGAAAACCCAAAATTTACCCCCAACTTCTCCGTTAGAGAAGGAGAAATGGAACCCGAACTTAAGGCCAGTGGCCAGCCTTTTCTCTTCCTTGATCATGAGCTCGAGAATGGCAAGCAGCAACGGGTGGTGAGAGTTGATCAACCTCTTAGCTGTCCTAATAGTAGGCTCGTTGCCTACTCCTCGGGCATTCCTCAAAATCACATTATCCATCCGTAATGCACCCAAAATTCATGGCCCTCCTCTTTAGCCTTCTTAATCTTTCTTACCACTCTCTCATGGCTACCCTCTTTTTGGGACTGCCTGTCCTGATTTTCTCTGGAAGCTTGTTCCCTAGAGGGATGAACAGGTATTGACTGGGGTTCCCACGGCTTCGAATATCAGGAGCCTGAGGAAGGGGGGATCTGAGTTGTTGGTCTCCCTCCTTACGGCAAGAGGTCTACCGATAATTCCATTCCTATGCCTGGGATTCTCGTCTTGAACGAGGACTGTTTAGGAGTTGGAGAAAGGTAGGTATCCTCGGACAGAGGCACAATTAAGGGGGCTGGGGAGCTCCACAAGATGGCATGATTCGTAATTGGAAATGCGCTCAGATTTGAGCATGGAGAGAAACCAACTGATCTTACTCTGGCCTTGGACTTGGTCCTAGATAGACCCTGGATGCTCCCCTGATCGGCTAGGGAGAGCTACTGCCTATGCCCTGGGATTTGGATAATGCGAGAGGTAGGTAGATGAGTTCGAAGGGGGCTGTCAAGGGAGGTAGGCAGATGAGTTCGAAAGGGGCTATCGGGGGAGGGGAGTGAGACTTTCTACGAGGAATGGACATGTCTGGGGAGAGTTATGAGATCTGTTGGGGGTGGAAGGGCTTGTGGGTTGATGTGTCTGAGGCAAGCTCGCAACCATCTGCTAGCAATGGAACATGGGTGAGGTCAATAGCAGGGAGACTGGCGTGAGATCCGAATGGGGAGTAGTGGTTACCTACTTGGTGCATTAAGCTGCCTATTATGGTTTTACTAATTACTGCCACATTATCGCAAGTAGTTGGGGATGAAATTGCGTAAGAGGCTTTCTGAGGGGAATTACGACAAACACTGGGGGGACGGTCTGGTAGGGTATACTTGTGTTAAGTCTAAAGATCCTATCCACCTAGTCTTTAGTGCTCTCCTGTTGGCCTATGTCAGTTCATAACCCCAAGTATAGGGTCACAATGTAGGAATAATCTCGGTGAGACCGAGGTCTAATCTTGTACTTATTCTAAAAATAACTAGGAGTAGAACTAGAAGAAGACCTAATTAGAAATCTGGAATAAAAGTAATAATTGTGAATATTGTTTAAACTATCAATTAAAAGTACGAACTAGGGTGCCAAGGATCCACTTGTAGCAATTGACATGCTACCTTGCTTGATTCAAGAATTCCAACTGAAATTAGAGTCCTATCTTATCTAGTTGGAAAAAGATATAGTCAAATCTTTAAACTTCTCATTGATCTAGCCTTAATGGAGGAGAATTGTGAAGATTTTGAAGGGATTCCATCACCCAACCATGCCCAAGAGATAATGGTAAACAACAGGATTTACCAATCCCTCAATCTCAAATAAGAAAAGAAGATACGCAAAGTTATCATGGATCTACTGTAATTTGAGTCACAGTAAACCATTAAAAACTGAAAGTATTCCTTAAAATCAACTAGAAATAAAAGAGGTTCAACAAGAACAAGAATCAAAACAAGAAAAAAAAAATTATCCCGAAAACGCTACAAGCTTCACCTCTTAGCCCTAGCTAAGAGGTCTAGCCAACCATAGACATGATTAGATCGAGAATCCTTAAAGAAAGTATTAAAAACAAGGAAAGAAAAGAAGAAGAACTCTTGGGAGGTGGCTCCACCCTTTGGCTCTGCTCCTTGAAACCCTAGATATCCCTAAAAGCCTTTAGGAAATCTATATTTATAGCCTTGCCTGGTCGGTTTTGCAAAATCGCCTCAAATTTCGCAGTCCGCGTAAGTTCTGCATAACGCATTCGCTGACATCAAACAGCCTTCAATGTCATCAAACGTAGGTTGAATTCCAGAAGTCACGCCTTTACGCGCTGCGTAACTTCTTTCACACTGCATAAGTTTCTGTGTCATCGAACCTTCCTTTGATGTCATCGAATTGCCTTCGATGTCATCAAATGATCTTCGAGTAATCGAAAAAGTTTCTAAAACAGTCCAGCGAGTTGCTTCAAAATTCTTCAATAAATTCGATGCCATCGAACAGATTTTGATGTCATCAAGCAATTCTTTGATGTCATCGAGCGAGGCTTCGAGTACTCAAGAGTTGCATCCAATGTGTCTAGCAACCAACTTGATTTTCATCTAAAAATTTGATGTCATCGAGATGTATTCGATGTCATCGAACTTTGGCTTCGATGTCATCGAACAGTGGTCGATTACAAGATCAGTTCTAATGTTGTTAATTTTACACTTTGCACCGTGAACTTCCTTCCTTCTCTACCTAGTTTCCTTGGATCTTGGGGTATTGAAATCTTCATTCTTAGTCTCTAAAGATCCATTCTTTGCCTTGGTAATCCTTGAGTATTAAATCCATGCTTTTAACATTCTTTTCAATCCAAGCTCTGAAATTCACCTTGGAACACAAACATGTATAAAATACACCATTAAGCATTATCATGTTCATAAAACCAAGATATAAATGGGGGAAAATATGTAATATTTAACACTCAACAATAACCTCAAACTTTCGTAGACCTTGGTCTGAGGAGGAGGAGGAGACTCTAGTTCAGCGTAGATGGGGAAAGATTTCATTACAGCTATCAGGTATTGGGTAACCCCGCCATTAAAATTTTAGAGGAGCTTGACTTTAACTCAGGCAAATACCTAGAATATACCAAATTTGGAGCTTGTGTCAATTTGTAGGACTCTACCGAAGAAGCTCCCTAAATATGATAGCCTATTCCAGCCATACATAAGCAGGGATCACAAATAGCTTGATCCATGACCCCTCTTCTATGGCTATTGCATCAGGTGACCAAGGCTCCACCTCTCCAAACCCATGAGAAGCTGAATGGATTGGTCTGATACGAAAACGTCGAATTCATCTTGGGTCTTAAGGACAATCAGGAACTTAGAGTTGGATAGTCTAGCCACATCCAAGGCCGATGCCACAAACCTAGAGGATCTGATGGCATTGATAAGATGAATGATAGAGGTGGTGGGGTCAAATGTCGTACCTACTAGACCTAGTTTCAGGTCTACAAGCTTCTTCTCTACCGCCACTGGGTTAACGATGATCGTTCCTCTCTGTTGAGAATGATTTCTAACTGGCCAAGGGTTAGCTGGTGTAGTGCTCGATTTACTGCTCAGGGGCGGGACAGGGGCGAGGGATTTGGTGGCTCTCGAATCGATTTTGTGGCTTGCCTCTTTTACATAGACTAATATGTCGTCGATCCGTTATCCATCCGGGACCCCTTGTGCCTCACGAGTGTCGCTCTCGTACTGGAAACGGACAAATGCAAACACCCTTAGGCAGATGGAACTAGGGAATGAGGGGATGAAGACGTCGATCACCTTGCCAAACTTTTGGAAGATTTTGAAGAGATCTTCTTATGAGCAAGAATTTGGGAGGTTTCCTATAAAGAGGCAATGAACCCCTCCGACTCCTACGGGGATGTAGCTGTCGTTAGACTTCAATAAGCTAGCATTGGACTTCAATGCCCTGCGATGGGTTGGTGACCTTCCACTCCTAGCCCACATGGGCAATGCCGTGGTGGGGCTACCTCTGAAAGGGGCTCGATCTCTTACTCTACCTCTCATTTTACCATCACCATCTCTCTCTCTCTCTCTCTCTCTCTCTCTCTCTCTCTCTCTCTCTCTCCAACCATCCATAATGTTGGAGGCTCTAGGATTATTGCCCGTGTGTGTTTTAGGGCTACGTCATTTGCAAGGAATTTGCCTTTAATGAAAGATGATTACTCCTCAGACACCAGCTTTGGTAGAATGACATTTAAACTAGCTGTAATAATCTTAGAAAACACCTTATATATGCAGTTGCACAAGCTAATGGGATGAAAGTCATTGAAAAGTTTTTAAAGGATAGGTTTGTGGAATAAAATAGAGAAGGGAAGATGAGACGGCCCAAGGAATGATACCTCCATGGAAGAGGAATCCGACCGCATGAAGAATGTTAGCCCCAACCGTATCCCAGCAGGATGTAAAAAAGCTACCCGAGAACCCATCTAGACCTGGAGCCCCATCACCAAACAGATCCTTGACTGTACATAGCACTTCTTCCATAGAAGGGTCGCCCATTAGGTTGTTGTTATCTTCCACTGTGATAATAAAGGGAGGAGGAAATCACCAACGGGGGCTACTAAATCAGCCTTGAAATGTTTAGTATAAAATTTGACTACTTGAGATTTCATCTCCGCTTGGTCCTCAGTCCTCAACCCACTTAGCAAGGTTATCTGATGAATGGAAGACCTCTTGATCCTCTCATTAGTTGATGCATGGAAAATTTTGGTATTCTTATCTTGTAGCCATTTGTTTCGAGATTTCTATTTCTAAAAAAGTTCCTCCATATTTTCCAGCCGAAGGAGTTCCTCTTTTTCTTCTTTGAGCCTTAGAATGAGGTCGTTATCTGGGTTGATGGTGGTCATTTCTTAGGTGACTAATCGATCTTCAAACCACTGAATATTTGTGAATATATTCCCAAACACTGCTTTGTTTCAATTCTTTAGTGCTGATTTCGTACTCTTCATTTTGCTTAGAAGGGTTGTCATAGGGTTGCTGCACAGATTAGCAGTCCATGAGGCCTTCATGACTACTTAGAAGTCATTGTGCAAGGTCCACATACGCTAAAATGAAAAGGGCGGGGAGTCGAGAAAAGAGGATACGAAAAAGTGAGGAGAAGAGGGGAGTGATTGGAATTCACTATAGGAAGATGTTGAACCTGAAATAGTGGGAATTTCTTAATCCATTTCGCAGAGTACAACACTCTGTCAAGCCTAGCCCATTTTCTACCCCTTCTTATCTAATTGTTACACCATGCAAATGTACTCCCACTGAAGCCTGCATCAACCAGCCCTGCCTGATTGATTACATCGAAAAATTCCCTCGAGCTTTGGTTGGTAAGATTGTTGTCGCCAATTCTTTCTACTTGGGAGATGACTACATTGAAGTCCCCATTGATTAGCCATGGATCCCAGTTATAGAATGCTATTTCCCCCATATCAGCTCATAAATCTCTTCTCCATTGAAGGGAACATTTAGCGTAGACAAATGATAAAAGAAGGCACTCCTAGTCCTACCTATTAAGAGTAACTGAGATCATTTGATCTGATATAGATTTAAGGGCAATATTGAGGAGGGAGGAGAAAAACACCCAAAATTTACCTCCCGCCTCCGCGTTGGATAGGGCAGAATGGAATCCTAATTTCAGAGCTGTCATGATTCTCTTGTTATTAGGAAGCATAGGCTCTATCACTACTCCAATGGATGGTTTATGTTTTTGGATGTGACGCTTAAGAGTCTTAATGGTTTGAGTGTTTCCCACCCCCTGAACATTCCATACAAGCAAACTATCCATCCGATAGACAACCAGAATTGAAGGCCCTGCTATGTTTTCTACTATTTCTCCCTCTGTCTGCTGTGTTGCGCTAGATATCCGAAGCTAATTTGAATCGATTTGAGTACCCGTACATACAACTCCATAGAAGATCTGTTGCAATAACTAGGGTAGCACTACAAGAAATTGCCTTTTACCTACGAACTTATTTCCAACGAAATCAATTTCGTTGGTAAACATGACTTTCCTGGACGAAAACATATTTCATCGGCAAAAGATTCCCGCCACGACCAAATATGTTCCCGCCACCATTTACAACGACGACTTGGAAACTTTTCCCGATGACATTATATATGTCGGTGAAAACTATTTTCCTGACGATTATTTCATCGACAAATGTAATTTTTCCCGACAAACCAAATAGTTCATTGGCAAAAGATCCCTTGGTGTCCTTTCCGATGATGGAGAGGCTATTTTTACTGACATTATACAATATGTCGATAAAGGAACTTTTTACTGACGAAAAAAATCGTCAGTAAAGGAGCTTTTTACCGATGAAATAGATACATCGTCAGACAAAATGAATGGTGGACATATTATTTCACTTTGTATGATTGATCATGGATGTTGAGCTATAATTTTTGTTTTTGGTGTAGCTAATAAGTATATTTAAAAACATATGTACGGAGTGGATGTGACTGATAAAGCACGGGTGGGCCCAAATATTTTTTAATCCTTTTATCGATGAATTGTGAAAACTATCAATGATGAAATTTTTTATCGGTAATAATGTTATGTTTTAAGTCAAAAATATTTTTAACCCTTTCCTCTTCTTAACCTACCCCCCTCTCCCGCCCTAACGAGGGTTGTTGCCTACCCAACGCCCTTATTTCGGTCACCCTAAACCCTAACTCGCTGCTGCCTACCTGATGCCCAATTGTCTCCCCCTCCATCTCTCTTGTCTCAAATCTCCCTTAAGTTGGTCAAACAGGTAATCTGTATATTTTTTCTCTCATCGATCTCTTCTCTTTCACTTTTTTGTTAAAAGTTTTAGAAAATGAGATTTTGTTAAAAGTATTAGAAAAAAAATTAAGATTAAAAAAATGGACATTTTGAAGAAAAAAATGAGATTTTTAAAAAAGAAATTGATATTTATCTGTGGAAAAACAAGATTTTTTTTACTAAATTACCAGGGATATCCACTAATTGAACCTCTAACAGTTTATAGAAACATTCACTTGTGAAAAAATGATAGCCCAAATATAATGAAGTGTAATTGCAAGATTAACTTATAATGATGAGATTGATGAATTCTATGATTGAGTCATCCTAAGGTTGATATGAACGGTCAGTTATGTTCGAAATGTGCTAATTAGGATATAGAACGAAAATCAGCTCAGTATGACCTTAAATGAATTAGATCCATCGAAAACACTCTTTAAATGGGCATGATTAGTTTGTCTAGATTTAAACTGATTTTGGACAATCTGATCGGTCCAAATTAAAGAGTAAATATAACTTCAGATGTTTAGAATGCATTTCACTAAAATTTGATGTGGGATCGCAAGATATGGCCCATCATATTGTTGATCAATCTTGCCTGCCTAATATCTTTCACCCAATATCTTTCTCATCTGAAGCTTGATTGAGACGAGTAACTAGTCAAATCGAAGCTCTTAATTAGTATAATAGAGTGAATGGATCATATTTCTAAATTGAACACCTGCCATTATAAATTTCTTATGGGCTTCTTAAGTTTTATTTGTGTTTTCCCGTCATCCATGTATTTGTTAACCTATGACCTGTTCATATCTAAAACAAACATTATAGTGGGCCCCATCATGATGTGTGTAGAACATCAATACCGTTCATTTGATGTGTCCCCTTTAGGTCATGGGATATCCAAAAATCAGCCGTACGCGAAACTCAAGTGGGCCATAGCATCTAAGACTATGTCAAGACATCATAAAACATATAAAGGCACTTGGTGGGGCCCACATGAGTTTTGGATGCGGTTGAAACTTGGTTTAATCCCTCATCTAAGTGGGACACACATAATGAATTGGTTGGATCTGTGAATCACATCTAGGTGGGCCCAATAGATGATTATGAATGTTTTATTGGGAGGGTAACCCCTCTCAACTATAGTATGTGGTGTGGCCCACCCAAGTCTTAGATTGACTTTATTTTTAAGCCCATTGCCCACCATGGAATGGTACATCTAATTAATGGGGCAGATCTAAAGTTCAAGTGGACCCCACCATAGAAAAGAGTGGGATAGTGATCGAAAAATTCCAAGTCCCAAAGAAGTTTTTAATGGTAGGTGTACAATCCTCATTGTTTTATGTGGTGGGGTCTACTCAAACTTTAGATCAGCCTCATATTTTGGCTCATGCTCTAAAATTTTGTTGTAAAATAGATGGATGGAGTGAATAAACCCCAAGTATACATGGTGGACCCCACAAAGTTTACTCATACGCTATGCATACTTAGAGGCTGGGTACGCATGTCAAAAGCTCAGCAGAATGAGTAGTAACTCACTTTGCTTATGGTAATGCGTAAACTCTGTGAGGTCCACCATGATTTATGTATTCTATCCGCTCCGTCCATCCATTTTACTAGATAATTTTATCACTTGAGCCCAAAAATAAAGCATATACAATGCTCATATGGACCACACCATAGGTAACAGTTGAATTGAACGTTTACTATTGAAAATTTCTTAGGGGCCACAAAAGTTTTGGATCAAGCTTACTTTTGTGTTTTCCCTTCATCCATTTTTGTATGATCTTATGAACAGGTTGGATGACAAATAAACATCACTATGGGGCCTAGCAAGGTTTGAACGGTGGAAATCATTATCCCCACTGTTTCCTGTGGTATGATCCACTTGATCATTGGATATGCTTCAATTTTGAGCTCAACCATTTAAATTATATGGAAAAATGGATGGACAACATGGATAGACCAAATACATTCAAAGTGGGCCTAACTGAGTTTACTCAGTATGATAAGAACGTACTGAGTAACTCAGTATGCAATCCGGTTTTTGGACGCGGATTTCCTGCGGAAGCCTTCATGCACTGGAATGTTAGGTGGGGTCCAATGTGATGTTTGTGAGATATCCACACCGTCCATCCGTTTTGAGAGCTAATGTTAGGTCATTTGACAAAAAATGAGGTGGATCCAAAATTTAAGTGGACCATAAGAGAGGGAAAACTGTGGAAAGAGTTGCTTATCGTTGAAATCTTCCTAGGCTCCACCTTGACGTTTATGTCACGCCCCAAACTCGGAAATTGGGGCTCATAAAATTTCCGATTGCCGAATCTGGTGCCGACAGCCTCCTTAGTGCCCCATTCTAGGCTCCTAGCGCCCATACACCAGGTTCCAATCCTGGGATCCTACAAGGAAGATTTTCCAACGTACATTTATCTCATAAGAAGCATAACCACAAGTTTACCCAAATCACAAAGGCAACATCATCATCACATATTCGTTAATATAAACATTTGAATACAATGCTGAAAGGAAAATACATATATCAAAATCAATACTCCGGAAGATTGCTATAAGCTCCAAGCTCAATGTTGCTGCAACCTAACGTCACCTGCACACATCTATCATGCATAAGCTTATAGAAAGCTTAGAGGGTGGTGAAAGTGTGTGCGATGCACGTGCCAAGCATATAGATATTAGAGTAAGCAAAAATACTGCAAGTCTATAAATTATTCAATATCAGAATATGCAATGCGGATCGACTATGCAAATGCAGAATCATAGAGATTTAAATATCATATGCCAATTATACAATGCAATATGCAAACCTGAATAGCCACGAATACTATTAACCTCATCTAGGCCATACATCAAACCTATGCGTATCGCGCGATCATGCAGGGATAACTCTATCTCACAAGGAGTCCCATAAACATCTCAGCCCAATGGCATCTACTTTAATTAATCATCCATCACAACATGCATAAGAATGATAGGGGTCTATAGATGGATGACAGATCCAGTCCAAATATTAAGATAGGTTCACTGATTTAAAACGCGTCACGATAGTTAAGGAAAGAATTCAACTTATAACAACCACAACATCGGACGATGCTTTCGATGTGGGACAAAGTTCTGCCTTCACTATGTGCATAGTAGCCTGCCAGCACAGTAGCTTGCCAATCACTAGTAGCTCGCTCAGGTCCTCATGTCACGCCCACTCAGTGTCCGCTCACGTGCGCCCACCCACGTGTGATCATAATGATGGAGCGTCATAGTTTATGTGTCATCCAAACTGTTTATAAGGTCATTCCCACTAGGATGAAGTGAAAACACCAAAAATGTTGCCTGATATGAAACATTATGGCCATACAAATGTTTTAAACGGTGGTCACTGAATCCCCACTGTTTCGTCCCGTGCGACCCACTTGAGTTTTGGATCCACCTAATTTTTGGTCGCATGTCTTGGAATTATCTATTGAAATGGACGAACGGTGTGGATTTCTCATAAACATCATGGCGGGCCCCACTTCACATACCAATGCATGAACTTCATGCGCAAGGCTTCTGCAGGAGACTTCGCCCTATCTCCACTCTCTATCTCTCTCATACTCACACACCAAATCCATCTCTCGGTCCTCTCCAAAACCCTCTCTCCCTCTCCCTCTCCTCTCTCTCTTCATCTGGATCTCTCCTCTCTCTCTCTCTCTCTCTCTCCACCCACGCTCTTATTGTCGAAGCCCTACCCACCACGCACTCTCTCTCTCTCTCTCTCTCTCTCTCTCTCTCCACCCACGCTTGATTTGAAGGTACCCATGCACGCCTCTCTCTCTCTCTCTCTCTGAAGCTCGATTGAGGTATTTCTCTCTCTCTCTCTCTCAATTTGAATGATGATTTAAGGATTTGGGGATTTTAGGGTGGATTGTCTAAAATAGGAATTTTGGGATTTTAGGGTGGATTTGTCTCTCAATCTCAATCTCTCTCACACGCTTGTTGCCGAAGCCCTACCCACCCACTCTCTTGTGCAGTCGATTTTTGTTTTAAACATTTCGTTAGCTTCTTTGTCTCTAGTTAGATTTTTATTTTTATTTTTTTTCTTTATGGGTGGTTATGGAATAAGTAGTTTTCAACTAAGCTGTACCTATTGGTTTGGTTGGAATTTCTGTGGCTGTGTGCTTCTTCTTTTTTCTTGCATTTATGGTATTAATTTAGGACAAGTGCTATGCATTTATTTGGACAAGGAATCTCACCAATGATATAGATTGAAGCAGCCTTGAGAAAATTTAGGTACTGATCGAAACTATTCCTTGTGAAAGATTTTGCTTTTCCAAGGTTTTTGGTTGTTTAGTTGTCATTTTCAATGGCAGTAAAGGCTCAAATAGAGGAGATATTTCTCTCTCTTGAACTGGGGCTTTGGATTTTTAAGTTAATTTATTCACGGATGGTTGAAAGTAACTGGAGAAAAAGAGGAAAATCTCTACCTATTAATTCTCCTCTCTGTGAACTAATGAACACCCATTACTACGTTTCAAGTATCTTTCACTTGGGTTTTAAAAAAATACATACATCTGCTAGTGATATAGAATTACATGATTGAAATGGTAATTTTATCCAAGGAATTTGTTTTTTCTAGTCTTATAAGTATTTAATGGGATGTGGGCACTCAGGAATTGGTGAAAGGATTAGAAGGAGGGGAAGGATAAGTTTGGTGTATTCTACTCTGACATTTAGAGTAGTGAGATCTTCCCCTGGCTGAACTTTCATCCCATGAACCTCTTCTTTTGAATGGAGATATCAAGCATGGTATCACCAAGAGGACTCCCTTCTCAGCATCTTTAGCGAAATGGGTACTCAAAATTTTGATGTGGGGGATCTTCATTGCATGGATTGCTCTTATGTTTTTCTTCCCCAGTGAGTTTGTGCGAGGATTGTACCAGAAATGGCTTGGAGCAACCAGAGAAACTGTCTTTGCGGTCACAGGTAGGCACCAGTGATGTTCTTCATCTTTTTTTCTTTTTTCTTTATTTTTTTTCTTTTTTTTTGAGCCTTGAACAGAATTATGTTTAACTAGTAATTTTTGTTTGTGTTTACACTGCAGGAAATATATTCCTGATATTCGGCACTCCAATTCACATTGTTGCATTTCTAGCGTTCATCTATGTAACCGCTTTCCCAAGTGAAAATGAAGAGTATGGTTTCCCATCATTTAATTGGCACTTGGCGGTATAAAATTCTCCAAAGTTGCATCAATTCTATTTTTTATTTGTAGGAATGAATAGGATGAGAAGAATCACATCTTTATACAGAATGAATATGTTTGCTTAAGCTTTGCTAGACACGATCTCATTACTCACAGAGCATCCTTTCACTTACAGGATGAAGAAACCAAAATTTCCAAGGTTCCGTTTATGGACATTTCCTACCATTGTTGATGGACCATTTGGTGTTGTCTCTGCTGCAGAATTGATTGGGATACTCCTGTTTTCTGCATACATTATTTGGGCAGTTTCTGCTTATGCAATATAAATTCAGCAAGGAATATCTAGATTCCCCCTGCCTTTTAAAGAGAGAAGGTGTTTTCTTTAACTTGGTCAATCAGTCATGTATTTTGCTTGTTAGACAAACATGGCATTTTAGGTGTTATTTTTATAGTCTGATGCTTTTATAGTCCTATAAAGTTGTGTTTCTTTCCCAGATCATCTGCCATAAGAATTAAAATAATGTGGATTTTGGGGCTATTCTAGAATTTCTATTCTAGTGAAGGGTCCATCAGTTGTTGCAAGTTGCAGGCTCCTAAATGGCATGGGTGGAGGTAGTAAGAAAAGACTTCATGGCCTAGGTTTAAATGAAGTTATGGCCCTTTATAGACTTGAATGGTGGAACAGAATTCATGTAGCCGACCCCAATTAGTTAGGATAGGGCTTAGATGATGATGATGATGATGGAGGGTCCATCAGCACTGCCTCTCTTGACAGTTGGTTCTACAAATATATGCTTAAACTGACCTACTCATCTCCAACTGTACCATGAAGCATCCATTATTTGGGAGTCTGGGGCCCGCTCATTAGCCCATGTCTCTTTATCAGCCTTCCAATCCCCGACACCACAAGGTCATGTGGCTCTGACCTTAGGATGCATTTTAATGCACTATCGAAGAACATGGTGGGACAACATCAGACTGATTCTAACTCTACCCACCTAAACCCTCAAATAAAAGAGGTTACAGGGCGATAAAAAAAAAACACTATAATCACTAACCTACTAAAGTGTAAATATCTGAATTATGTTTTCTTTCATTAGAATTCATAATTGAGGGTTTGGACTGAAGTATGTTGAACAAGTATTATGATTTACAATATGATTTTCTGTTCAATTTGGTCTCTAATACCATTTATGATCTGAATTTGATTTTTAGAGCATTGGCTTAAGTCAAAATCAACCAATATGTTAATTAAGTTAATATTTTTATATTGTTGGTTATGACATATCCCCTATTATTAAGTTAATATTATCTATGTTTGAAGAGGTTACAGATTAAGTATGTTAAATTACTGTGAATTTTTTGCTTTCTTGTAGTGTGGATGCATTTTCATCAGGACTACTTGGCAGTAAGAGTGAGGTGGATGTAAGTTCTCAAAACTTTTAACAAAATCTCATTTTTGAGACAAGAGAGAAACCTGGTTTGGTCGATGAGTGTAGGGAGGAATATATCGACGATGACTCAGATGAAAGATTATACAATCTCAAAGAAATTTCAGATCAAATGGAGGAATATAACCGCGAGAAACTTCGTATGGAAGATGCGGTTTGTCACTTGCACATCTGAATGGAGTCTCGAGAGACTAAATTTCTCCTATTGTGACTGGCATGTTAGCTGTAACAATTTCAAGTGCTTCACATAGTTGACATATACTTCTGTAGCGTACGATAACTTATGTAGGAAGTACTTCGGATAGTTGATCCGAAGTTGTTTCGTATTACAATGAAATACATGTATTAATATAGAAGGACAATGTGTAATGGAATTTCCAAATTTTACTACAATGTTTACGGTTTTATTATATTCTGCTTGCATTATAGTGTAATGGTCTAATCATATTTATCATCTCTCTAAGCATAAGCACAAATTCATTTTACCATCAACACTACTTGTATAATGTTTTAGTATATTCCACTTGCACTGTAAAGTTTAATGTGTTTATTATATTAATATTTATACACTTGTATTGACATTGTTTAAATTTATAAGTTCGTAATTCGCACATATTCAGTCATGGCATCAGGAGAGAGATCAGGTCGTTCGCGCACTGTATCTACCCCTTCCACCCGTGATCTGAGCCCTCGGTTGAGCATACACCAGACACTGTATGTAAGTCTAGACATATATTAATTTAGTGACTTCTATTTATATTTAGACTTACATATTTCTTTTGCGACAGCATCATCGACCAGCCGACGAGCACGTGGACCCACGCGTGGGTTAGTTTTATTGCGACTTACGCGTGAGGGTAGGGTGACGGTAGAGTTCCCACAGGACTGCCTTAGACCTGCTGGGGACAATGTCATGCTATTTATGTCAGAGGTCGTTGTCTTATGCTGATCTCCAATCCCTACCACCACTCCCGTTGGGCAGATGTGACAGATGATGTGCGCCATCTCATCCGTCAGTGCCTTTAGGTAAATTTTAGTAAATTAAATTCTCTTTTATGAAAGTTCATTTATGGTTAAGTTATTTTCTTAATAAGTTTATTAACTTAATCTATTATTTACGAATATGCAGAATAAATTTGCCTTAGATTTGAGTGTTCCTTACATTTCCCATACCGTCGACGACATGGTCAGGGAGCAGTTCAAGGAGTACCTCGAAGAGTTACACCAGCGGTACAAGCGGTGCAGAACCCACAATGAGGTTGTACTATCTGCATCGTCGCACGTGACTATAGACGACTGGCGGATACTCTGCGAGGGATTTTCTTCTAAGGCTTTTTAGGTAATATTTACATATTTATGATATCTTAAGGTAACAATTAAATTCGTAATTAATAACAATGTATTATGAATAATGTGTTCAGAAGAGGAGCAAAATAAATTCTGTGAGCAGGGAAAAGTTGCAAGTGAACCACGTAGCTGGTTCAAAGTCATTTGTACAACATCGTTATGATATGGTAAGAAATTAATAGTGATTATTAAGTTAATATATTTTTTCCATGCATTTATATTAAGGCTATTATCCTTTCAATTGCGTAGCGAGATTCTGTCACCAGCTAAGAGCCTAGACCAGTAGACCTCTATAGAGGGACTCACTATCGGTAGGCGATGGAATCTTAGGTTTATCCTGGAGACAGCGAGAATTGTGTAAAAATCATTACATTGTAAAATTTAATTGCATTGAATTATAATAATGTCATTCGTTATGAAAATTCATATGTTTTCATTACAGGCGGCGATGGACACCATATGCGGTCAACACACTCCTAATGGTAGTCAGTGGAGTGAGCCAGATATCCTGAGAGAGGTGCTTGGCACCCGTTCTGGATATGTGAGTGGGCTTAGACATGGTGCCAAGCTCATAGCACCCGCTAGAGCTGCCTCCAGTCGATCCGTCGCTGGGGAGAGCACCCTACATCGAGCTGGCATCTCAAAGAGAGAGGTTCAGCCTGTCATCGATGAGATCAAAGAGCAACTGGTCAGGTGGAGGGAGGAGGAGCAGATACGTAGGGAGGAGGAGGAGCAAAGGCAGAGAGAAGAGGAGAGACGACGGGAGGAGCAGGAGAGGAGGATCGAGGAGATGCTGGTGGAGCATGAACGACGGATGCAGGAAATGTTTCAGGCTCTCGCAGCACACTTTGCCACCGATGCCCCACCACCTCTGCCTTCATCTTCGTGATTTTATTTTATTTTATTTTTATGATTTATTTTATATACGAATGTTAAACTTATATGTATTTGTGTGTGGAAGAATATGGGTTGTATGTGAATGTGGATAGAATTTTTTTATTTTATAATTTATTTTATATGAGAATATTAAACTTATATGTATTTGTGTGTGGATGAATGTGGGTTGTATGTGGATGTGGATAGGATTGTTTGTGTATGGATGAATGTGGTTTGTGTTTGATGTAGTTTGTGTTTAGATGGATGTGGATGTGAATATGATGAAATGTATTGTAACAGGTGTATTTACAGGTGTATATTAGGAATTTTTTCCTGAATATTGAAAATAAATGAAACCAGGAAGAAACAGACTATTACCGATGAAATATATCGTTAGTAATAGTAGGTTGAAAACTTATACCGATGAAATATTTCGTAGGTATAAATTAATACAAAAATTTATACCAACGATTTATATATGAGATATACCGATGAATTATTTCATTGGTAATAGCAAGCTTATGACGACGAACATACTCATCGATATTATTATTTTATCGACGAATGTACTCATCCGTAATGTCGTTTATTCGGACTTATGCCGACGAACATACTCGTCGGTATTATTGTTTTACCAACGAATGTACTCATTGGTAATGTCATCTATCCACAGTTTTACCAACAAAGATATTCGTCGGTATAAGCTGTGTTTACTGACAAAATATATTATTTTTTCCTACCAAAAGTAACATGTTTAGCTGATGATTTTAGTCGTCGGTATTTATTTTATCATTGCCGACAAAGTCATATTTCGTCAGGAAAAGCCTTCAGCCACGGTCTTATTGCAACGACCTTAGCGACGACATATTTCATCGGTAATAATCATTACTGACGAAAAAAATTAAAATAACGATGAATTATGTTGTTGGTAAAAGAGCAATTTCCTGTAGTGTAGTGAGTTGCTCTTGATCAATCTCCATTTGGCTAAGGTTTTGGTCTCTAGTATGGACACTTTCCAGCTGACATTGATTCGAGGGTTGGAGTTGGGAAATGATGGGAATATCAATTTCTTTTGTTGTTCCTAGAGAATCTCGTAAACACAAGGAGGTTGTTCATTTGACTAACTTTTGAATTGCACCGCTCCTAAATTTGACATATTTTGAAGAAAGCTGCTAATAAAAATTTGAATTAGAAAGCTTCCAAACACAAGGACCAACTCACCAAATTTGGGGATATGACTATAACTTGTTTTTCTAGTAGTGCTCCTGCAAATAGTGCCAAAACCTACAAGATATATCCTTCAACTTAGTCTCGCAATTATGAGTGCCAAAGAGTGTCTGCCACCAAATTATAAAAGCATGTAATATTATATAAATAAGAAAAGAAAAAAATAAAAGAAGTCAACGGTTTTTCAGGAATTTCTTCTGAATTTTGATGGCTAGAAAACAACTTCAAATTGTTGAAAACAATTTCCAGTCACTAGAAAACAACTTCTACTAAATGGGAAAGTGTTATAGCAGCTGGAATTTAGTTCTTAGCAGCTAGAAATTAATTTCTCCAACAACTATTGTATTTTTACAATGCGTAGTACTACAATAAAACTGTGCTATCACCTATATTAGTGGTTAAACTTTATCGTGGGCCAATTTAATATTGTTGAGATTGAAGAATGGAATCAAAAGAGCCATTTATCCTTGCATCGCTCTACATCAACAATAGAGATACTACAAGCATGGGTCACCTATCTTGCATAAGGACATCTAAATAAAATATGCTAGATGCTACGAGGATAATTGTTTTGTCATAGAAAAAGTATATGGTAAGGCCAAAGAAGCATGGATATATTCAACATGTACATCAGCATCCACCGCATGGATAATTCAATCTAACAGAAGTGAAGTAACTCAATGGCACAGAAAGAGATCCTCCTACAAAGAAATGTAAGAATGAGTGAGTGCATGGTTGTAGCAAAACAACCATCCCAAGGGAATTGAGCTACATACAAATTAAACTAGTACAAGTAGACCACGTGTCATCCATTTGTTGGATGAGGCCTACATTAACATCCAATTGGACTGTTGTTGAGGGTCAAATATTGCATATCAGACCCTAGTTACTGCTTGGATTTACAAACATAATATCGTTTAAAATCCTAATTAATCATGTTTGTAATGCAAGGTACATTTGCAAGTGAGGACTACAAAAAGGTGCTAAATGTGTGTATTTAATGCTCTGATGACACCACAAGCAAGGGCCGGACTCCAGAGGACCAATATTGAAGAAATTATATACCAGGGAGCCGAGGAAATCAAGCCGTTCACATGAAAGAGGCCCGAAACTAGTGCAGAATGCAAGATCACAGGGTTTCCGCCATCCGATCGACACAGGACTCCATACATGGCTTCAGGACCATAAATTAACCGTACACGTTGAGTTTTGGCCGTTGAATCTTTGTGGAAGTAGCCCAACGGACAGATCAGCCCACAAATCACTCATCGGGGTCACCTTTGATATCCAGATATACTTCAATTTCATTTTCAGCGTCTTAAATAGGATGAGGAAAAGGATGGACGGTACAGATTTCTCACGAACATCACGATGGACCCCGCATGTACAGTGCATGTACATGGGTTGGACTTGACCCGTGCCGCACCGGACGGTCAGCCCGGTCAAAGCCGGCGACCCGTCTTCTTCTCGCAACGAAGACGAACGGACGTTGTCCGTCCGTTTTCAGTAGTGGACCCCACCCATCATCCAGATCTCCAATCCGAACCGTTCACTGTGTATATAGAGGGGTTATTAACTTCACCTAGGTTCCCTTCTGGTTCCATGCATGCACTCAGGCAATATCCACCGTAAATCGCAGGATGAACGGCGGCTAGAAAGGTTCAGTGGACCGCGCGATCAACGCTCCAAAAGTGGCTACTCCTGAATGGTTTTTCGAGTAGAATTCGGTGAGACGGCGTGGATTTCTCAAAACGTCAATGAAGTGGACCCCATCACACAATCAGCGGACGCCCGTGCGAAGGCACAGCGTCCGTGGAGCAGAGAGATCGGACGATCTCAGTGGGCCAAGACGGTCCACCTTCTGGAGGATCTGGGCCGTCCATCAGTCTCACATGGTCCCCATTACCAACACCTAGATGGCGCTTTTTCAGAATATGCGAAGATCGGGTTTTGATCGTCCCAGACGGAGGATGGACAGCAGTGAGGAATTCAAGTGGGCCGCGTCAAGGATGACTTAAAATCGTGCAATTTTGACCGAAATTTCGACGTCGAACTAATAGACGGAGTGGATTTTCCATTTACTCGGAGGAATGGGCCCCACCATTGTCACAACGGAAGGCGTTCGCGTCCGTGTAAGCAGGCCGCTGGCGACTTTTGCGGCGGATTGTGGGCCCCACTCGTCAACCGTACGGTCAATCTGATCCGTCCATCGTGTAGAGGGCCATGAATACTACAAAACCATGCTAATATTTCACTCCCATGCGTACACACGTGTGCGGTACAGAGGCCACAAAAGGGCTGCCCTGTAACGTTCAAATCTGATCTTTTTGTGATTTCTTCTTTGGGCCGTGCTAATGGACCTTCAAAACCACCCATTTCTGACTGAAATTTCGTCCTAAATCTAATGGACGGGGTGGATTTTTCAGAAAATACCTCTGTGGGGCTCACCGATCACGGCGAAAATTTGTACTCGGAGTCCTTCTACGACTCGCCACCGATTCCACCATCCAAAGCAGCCTATAAAAGGGAAGTTTTGGACGTGGGAAAGCCATTCAGAGCCGAGAATTCGAGATCCGAGCCAGGGGAGAAGAGAGAGAGAAAGGAAGTTGAGTTGTATTTTTCTTTGCTTTTAATTTATTTATTCTATTTTGAGAGATCTAGTCCATTCATGTCGGGCTAAACCTCTTAGCTAGGGCTAAGAGGTGAAGCTTGTAGCGTGATGGGAGGCCTCTTTGCTTGTGCCTTTGTTTAGACTGAATTGATGTTAATTTGAGTTTTTATTAAGGGAATGTTTTTAGTCTTTAGTGGTCTGTTGTGACTGAAATTACAATGGGTCTGCGATGGCTTTGAGCATGTTCTTTTCCTCTTTATGCTTATGACATCAGGAAGCTCTGTTGTTCACCATCCTCTTTATGCTTATGACATCTGAAAAACTTGTTCACACCCCAAGTATAGGGTTGTGATGTAGTAATAAACTCGGTAAGACCAAGGTCGAATCCACAGGGACTGAAACCTGTACGTTATCTGAAAATAACCAGATCTAGAACTAGGCTAAGATGAATTCTAAACCGATTGTAATTTGAAGAATAATGATGAAATAATAAGGTAAAACTTTAGGAAAAATCAGAGATGGGAAACTAAGGATTCAGAGGATCCACTTGTAGAGATCAGGGAGATCTTATGCCTGGATTAAAAATCAGGAAAATTAACTGAACTACCGTTGATATGGTTTTCAAGAGATGAGGGGTATATGAATTAGAATGGATTCCATCACCAAACCATGCCCAGGAGACAAAGCAAACAACAGAATTAATCTAATTACCAACCAATCAACATGCCATGAAAATCAGGAAAGGGTACTGACATCCGACCATGCCCAGGAGACGATGGTGAACAACAGAGCTTCCTGATGTCATAAGCATAAAGAGGAAAAGAACATGCTCAAAGCCATCGCAGACCCATTGTAATTTCAGTCACAACAGACCATTAAAGACTAAAAACATTCCCTTAATAAAAACTCAAATTAACATCAATTCAGTCTAAACAAAGGCACAAGCAAAGAGGCCTCCCATCACGCTACAAGCTTCACCTCTTAGCCCTAGCTAAGAGGTTTAGCCCGACATGAATGGACTAGATCTCTCAAAATAGAATAAATAAATTAAAAGCAAAGAAAAATACAACTCAACTTCCTTTCTCTCTCTCTTCTCTCCCTGGCTCTGGATCTCGAATTCTCTGGCTCTGAATGGCTTTCCCACGTCCAAAACTTCCCTTTTATAGCTGCTGGATGGCTGGAATCGGTGGCAGAGTCGTAGAAGGACTCGGAGTACAAATTTTCGCAGCCGTGATCGGTGAGCCCCACAGAGGTATTTTCTGAAAAATCCACCCCGTCCATTAGATTTAGGACGAAATTTCAGTCAGAAATGGGTGGTTTTGAAGGTCCATTAGCACGGCCCAAAGAAGAAATCACAAAAAGATCAGATTTGAACGTTACAGGGCAGCCCTTTTGTGGCCTCTGTACCGCACACGTGTGTACGCATGGGAGTGAAATATCAGCATGGTTTTATAGTATTCATGGCCCTCTACACGATGGACGGATCAGATCGACCGTACGGTTGACGAGTGGGGCCCACAATCCGCCGCAAAAGTCACCAGCGGCCTGCTTACATCGACGCGAACGCCTTCCGCTGTGACAATGGTGGGGCCCATTCCTCCGAGTAAATGGAAAATCCACTCCGTCATTTAGTTCTACGTCGAAATTTCGGTCAAAATTGCACGGTTTTAAGTCGTCCTTGACGCGGCCCACTTGAATTCCTCACTGCAGTCCATCCTCCGTCTGGGAAGATCAAAACCCGATCTTCGCATATTCTGAAAAAGCGCCATCTAGGCGTTGGTAATGGGGACCATGTGAGACTGATGGACGGCCCAGATCCTCCAGAAGGTGGACCGTCTTAGCCCACTAAGATCGTCTGATCTCTCTGTTCCGCGGATGCTGTGCCTTCGCACGGGCGTCCGCTGATTGTGTGATGGGGTCCACTTCATTGACGTTTTGAGAAATTCACGCCGTCTACCGAATTCTACTCGAAAAACCATTCAGGAGTAGCCACTTTTGGAGCGTTGATCGCGCGGTCCACTGAACCTTTCTAGCCGCCGTTCATCCTGCGATTTACGGTGGATATTGCCTGAGTGCATGCATGGAACTAGAAGGGAACCTAGGTGAAGTTAATAACCCCTCTATGTACACAGTGAATGGTTCGGATTGGAGATCTGGATGATGGGTGGGGTTCACTACTCGAAAACGGACGGACAGCGTCCGTTCGCTGCTCGTTTGGGAGAAGAAGACGGGTCAGCCCGGCTTTGACCGGGCTGACCGTCCGGTGCGGCGCGGGTCAAGTCCAACACATGTACATGCACTATACATGCGGGGTCCATCGTGATGTTCGTGAGAAATCTGTACCGTCCATCCTTTTCCTCATCCTATTTAAGACGCTGAAAATGAAATTGAAGTATATCTGGATATCAGGCGGGCCCTAGATGAGTGATTTGTGGGCTGATCTGTCCGTTGGGCTGCTTCCACAAAGATCCAACGGCCAAAACTCAACGTGTACGGTTAATTTATGGTCCTGAAGCCATGTATGGAGTCTTGTGTCGATCGGACATGGAAACCCCTGTGATCTTGCATTCTGCACTAGTTTCGGGCCTCTTTCATGTGAACGGCTTGATTTCCTCGGCTCCCGGTATATAATTTCTTCAATATTGGTCCCTGAGTCCGGCCCTTGCTTGTGGTGTCATCGAGCATTAAATACACACATTTAGCACCTTTTTGTAGTCCCCACTTGCAAATGTACCTTGCATTACAAACATGATTAATTAGGATTTTAAACGATATTATGTTTGTAAATCCAAGCAGTAACTAGGGTCTGATATGCAATATTTGACCCTCAACACAACCCCCAACCAGCATTTTGCTAGTCCGCAGCAAAATATGTGAAAATTAAGTTGAGAATTACGAGGTAATTCTTGTGAAGCCGAGTGATATTTTGAAAAACAATCCAGATATGAGAAATCTTAAGATTCATGAATGCTGATTATCAATTTCTCCTGGCCTCTCATGCATGGTGAATTTCATAATCAAGTTCAAATATTAATCCATAAACTAGAATAATAAACATTGAGTTCCATGGGTGTATAGTGAAATCTCGGCTTACCATCATTAAAAGATTCAATTCTCGATTTCATGATATCATTAGTAATCAATCAGAAAATTCATAACTACCATCACCTAAACCAGTACTTTGCCTCACAGATCATTCTTTTATTTACAAGTTATTTTTTTATTTTTTATTTTTATTTATTTTTATGTCAAGATGGGAATCAAATTTTCACTTATAAGGAGCAGACCTATGGTGAAACTAGTCGCCCAGCTCTGTCTAACTGTTAATCATGGAAAATCGAATCCACACCTATAGGGAGCAAACCCATGGTGTAATTCTTTTTTTTTTATTTTTTTTATACCCTGATGGCCAAATCTTTTAGGCTGGTTTCTTTTATGCTCAGTGATTACCAAGTTAATCATTCAATATCAAACTGAAATCTTAATGTGTAGGTGAGATGTGGTATGTGAAATCATGACTCAATCAATGTTTACAACTTCTAATCATGGATTAACAATTCAAACTTAACTGTGAAATCTACAGATAACTGAATCCAAAAGTTATAAATTTCAACATCACGAATCTTGAAATTCTAAATCCAGGATATCTGTCAAAATCACTTTGACTTCACAAGAAAGTCTAGAAAAAATTTAAAAATTTTCACAATTTTTGCTCAAGACGAAGAAAACACTGATTAGGTAACCTAATCTCCCACCCCCAACCTAAAATCTACATCGTCCTCAATGTAAAAGATAGGAGCATGGAATGTACATGGGACAACGAAAGTAAAAGAGAAGTGATGGGAAGATATTACCTGAATGATGAATCGTGAGAGACTTTCCAAGAGATCTCAACATGAGAGCGGGTGACCACAAGAGAAAAAGTAACACAAAAATAATAAGAAATAAAATCCTACCTATACCACTTTCGCAGGTGCTCTCGATTGCATTTAGCGTATGCAACAAGCCTTTAAACCCCTAGGTTGCCCCTAGTGGACGAGTTGTAGTCTCGTGAGGGTTTGCAGTAATGTTGCCCACAAACATTAAACTATCTAGGAAAATAAATGGAAAAGCTGGGTTGCCTCCTAGGAGCGCTAAGTTTACCGTCTTCAGCCAGACCAAAGCAACTACCCTAATCCTATGAAAGCGACAAACCTACTTATACCTCCATCAGACTAGGCGATCAGTCCTGGTAAACAGGATCAGTCAGAGGCATGGACATGTCCTCTGAATTAAATTTCTCGACAAATGGCTTTAAACGATGTCCATTTACTTTAAATTCCTTACCATTGTCGGGATCTCGTATCTCGACGGCCCCATGAGGATATGCAGTAACAACAATGTAAGGGCCGGTCCAACGAGATCGAAGCTTACCCGGAAAGAGATGTAATCGAGAATTATACAAAAGGACTTTCTGGCCTGGCGTGAATGATTTTTGTAGAATATGTTGGTCATGAAACGCCTTCATCCTGTCCTTGTAAATTCTCGAATTCTCGTACGCGTCGTTCCGGATTTCTTCAAGTTCATTCAACTGAAGTTTGCGTAGCGAGCCGGCGTTGTTCAGATTGAAATTTAAATTTTTGATTGCCCAGTAGGCTCTATGTTCCAACTCCATGGGTAAGTGGCAAGCCCTCCCATAGACGAGTCTAAAGGGAGACATTCCAATAGGGGCTTTAAAAGCAGTACGGTACGCCCATAAGGCATCGGTCAATCGAATTGACCAATCCTTACGGTCAGGGTTAACCGTTTTCTCCAAAATGTGTTTGATCTCCCTATTAGAAATCTCAGCTTGCCCACTTGTCTGTGGGTGGTATGGGGTGCTCACCTTATGAGAGATACCGTATTTCTTCATTAAACTCTCGAATGGCCTATTACAAAAGTGTGAGCCCCCATCACTAATGATGGCTCGAGGCGTTCCGAATCGGGAAAGGATGTTTTCTTTTAGGAATTTAATGACCGTGCAATGGTCATTATTCCGACACGGAATCGCTTCGACCCATTTAGTGACATAGTCTACGGCAAGCAAAATATATAAATTTCCATAAGATTGGGGGAATGGTCTCATGAAATCGATGCCCCAGCAATCAAATGCCTCTATGATAAGAATGGGATTCAAGGGCATCATATTTCGACGGGACAATGCTCCCAATTTCTGACAACGCTCACAAGCTTTGCAAAACTCATGAGTGTCCCTGAACATAGTGGGCCAATAGAAGCCACACTGCAGAATCTTGGCCATTGTCTTTTTTGCAAAAAAGTGACCACCACAGGCCTGTGAGTGACAGAAGGAGATGACACTCTGATGCTCATCGTCTGGCACACATCTCCTCAAGATTTGGTCTGGGCAATATTTAAACAGATATGGATCATCCCAGAAGAATTTGCGCACCTCGGTGAAAAATTTCTTCTTATCTTCCGTAGTGTCGGTATGGAACCTGTAGCAAGATAATTAGCAATATCAGCGAACCAAGGTGAATGGGAGACTCTGAACAGTTGTTCATCAGGGAACATGTCATTGATATGGGTCACCTCAAGGGAATCAGAGGTATTAAGGCAAGAAAAGTGATCGGCCACTACGTTCTCTACTCCCTTTTTATCTTTAATTTTCAAATCAAATTCTTGGAGTAGAAGGATCCATCGTATCAGGCGGGGCTTAGAATCATTCTTGGAAAGAAGATACTTCAGTGTCGCATGATCTGTATAGATAATGATCTTGGATCCGATCAAGTAGGACCTAAATTTGTCCAAGGCGAACACCACGGCTAAAAGTTCCTTTTCCGTAGTCGAGTAGTTCACTTGGGCAGGATTTAAAGTCCTACTCGCATAATGGATGACGTAGGGCCTCTTACCTTTTCTCTGGCCTAAAACCGCTCCAAGAGCATAATCAGAAGCGTCGCACATAAGCTCAAAAGGAAGGCTCCAGTCGGGTGGCTGCATGATGGGTGCAGTGGTTAACATGCCTTTAAGCTTGGTGAAAGCTTCCTGGCATTGCTCAGTCCACTCGTATGGAACATCCTTTTGAAGAAGATTACATAAAGGACGAGAGAGGAGACTAAAGTCCTTTATGAATCGCTCAGTAAAATCTGCGTGTCCTAAGAAGGATCGCACGTCTCTGATGTTCTTGGGTGGAGGTAGGTTAGAGATAAGATCGATTTTTGCCTTATCTACCTCAATTCCCTTGGACGAGATGATATGTCCAAGGACGATTCCCTTATGAACCATGAAGTGGCACTTCTCCCAATTAAGTACCAAGTTCTTTTCTTCACATCTTTTCAGCACACATTTAAGACTTTCCAAGCACTTGCTGAAAGATGAACCATAGACAGAGAAATCGTCCATGAAGACCTCTAGATATTGCCCCACCATATCAGAAAAGATACTCAACATACATCGCTGAAAGGTGGCAGGGGCATTACATAATCCAAATGACATCCTTCGATAAGCAAAGGTGCCATAGGGACATGTAAATGTGGTCTTTTCCTGGTCCTCAGGGGCAATTTCAATCTGATTGTATCCCGAATACCCGTCAAGAAAACAGTAATAGGAATGACCAGCTAGCCTTTCTAAGATTTGATCGATGAAGGGCAGAGGAAAGTGATCCTTCCTTGTGATTCCAGATTCAATTTTCTCAGTAGTCAATGCACATTCTCCAACCAAAGTAGTGACTCGGTTGGTACGAGTTCATTATTAGCATTGGCTACGATGGTGATTCCGGACTTCTTAGGAACCACCTGAGTTGGACTCACCCATTGACTATCAGATATAGGGTATATGATACCCACATCCAATAGTTTAAGAACCTCGGCTTTAACCACTTTCTTCATGTTTGGATTTAGTCTACATTGTGGTTGCCGAGCGGTCTTTGCATTTTCCTCAAGATATATGTGGTGAGTACAAATCGAGGGATCGATTCCTTTGAGGTCCGCTATCGTCCATCCTAGGGCTCCTTTATGCTCAATGAGAGTAGATATGAGCATACTCTCCTGTTCTTTCTCCAGGTGGGCAGAGATCACCACCGGGTATGTCTCATCTTGACCTAAATAGGCATATTTCAAATCAGAGGGCAATGGTTTTAGGTCAAGCTTCGGTGCCTTGAGGTTAGACGGTAGAGGCACTACATCAGTTTGTGGTAATTCTTCAAATTGTGGCCTCCACCCGTTAACTTCAAGTACCGGTGCAGTATCAAGCAAGGCACACGTCTCCCTAATCATATCATCATCAAACTCATGGGAGTGGGTCAAGCATGTCTCTAGAGGATCAGAGGATAAGGTGAGGGGTGTCCTATCTTCCACGAAAGTATCAATCAATCATGTTAATGTCGTGGACATCGTCATCATCCTCTGCGTTGCTGCCGTTATTGAAAAAGATATTTGACTCCAATGTCAAATTTCCAAAAGACATAGTCATGACACCATTCCTGCAATTGATGATTGCATTTGATGTGGCAAGGAATGGGCGACCAAGAATGACGGGAATCTGAGTGCTCATGTTGTTGATGGGTTCGGTGTCCAAGATGATAAAATCTACAGGGTAGTAAAATCTATCGACTTGGACTAACACATCCTCAATAATCCCTCTTGGTACACGAACAGTTCGATCGGCAAGTTGTAGTGTGGTTAGGGTAGGTTTTAACTCACCCAATCCTAACTGTTTGTATACCGAGTAGGGGATCAGATTGACGCTCGCTCCCAAGTCAAGAAGTGCGTGATCAATTCGATGGTTCCCGATTACACATGATATGGTTGGGCTACCGGGATCCTTGAATTTCTGCGGCACGTCTTGCTTCAGGATGACACTCACTTTCTCAGTCAAGAAGATCTTCTTTTGAATGCTTTGCCGTCTTTTGGTCGTACATAGGTCTTTCAGAAATTTTGCATATAGAGGAACCTGTTTTATGACATCAAGTAGAGGAATGTTGACTTTCACTTGTTTCAACACCTCCAGAATATCCTGAGAGTTAGAAAGACGTTTTGGTGCAACCAACCGTTGGGGGAACGGAGCAACTGGCTTCTCTAGAAGTTCCGGTTCTAAATTTTGTGGGACATCACGAGATCCATCATTATGATCCTCTTCTGGTTCTTGAGGCTTTTCGGTCCTAACCGGAAGGGTTTTATCAATGATCTTCCCACTCCTAAGAGTGGTGATGGATTTAGCATGTCCCATTTGATTTGAAGAGCTAGGATCATTTATCTCGTATTGTGGTTTAGGATTGGGGAGCGGTTGTGCAAGAAGCATCCCCTTTTCTATAACCGTCATACGTGAATCTATTTTCTGCATAAAGTCTGTAAGTCCACGCACTGCCTGAGTCAGCTCTTGTATGTGATTTTGAACCGGTTCTTCTTGAGGTTTCCCCTGATTTTGATTTTGATTAAAGAAACTTTGAGGGGTAGTAGTTTGTCCATTCCTCCAACTAAGATTTGGATGATTTCTCCAACCAGGATTGTATTTATTGGAGGTAGATCCATTGAAAGGTCTTTGATAGTTATTTACGGCATTGGCTTGCTCATTCAACACTCCTCGAAAGGCAGATATGGTAGGACAATTTTCAGTTGTGTGAATGTTGCAATCACAGATGCCGCAAACAATTTCATTAACCTTATCCTTCTTTCCTTCCATGGCCACGACTCTTCGAGTGAGATTAGTCACTTTAAAATTTACATCATCCTCTTTTTTCAGGAGATATACTCCACCTTTCTCCTTAGATTGAGTTGGCCTAGGCGTGGTGTTTGATTTTGGGTAATGGTCCCATGATTGTGCATTCTCGGTAAGTCTATCGAGGTAATCCCATACCTCGTCGACCTCTTTATTCATGAATTCACCATTACACATTGTCTCGACCAGTTGGCGCATGGAAGATGTCAGTCCATCATAGAAAAAATTTGTAATGTGCCACATTTCAAAACCGTGTTGTGGGCATGAACTCACAAGATCCTTGAACCTTTCCCAACATTGGTAGAATGTTTCATCTTCCTTTTGGGCGAAGTTCATGATTGCTTTTCTGAGGGTAATTGTTTTATGGTGTGGGAAAAATTTCTTTATGAATTCCCTCTGCAAATCATTCCATGTGCCAATGGATCTAGGATGCAGTGAATGTAACCACGTCTTAGCCTTCTCTTTCAAGGAAAAAGGAAAGAGTTTCAGCCTGATTGTATCCTCGGATACATTGGGAAAGTATAAGGTGGCTATAATCTCATCGAACTCTTTCAAATGTAAGTATGGACTTTCTGATTCAAGCCCATGGAATTTAGGAAGGAGTTGGATAACTCCTAGCTTGATGTCCATATGTCCTGTGTTTTCAGGAAAAATCATGCACGAGGGCGTGCTCACCCCACTGCATTTGTAAGTAATCCGGCAAGGTACGAGGCGGGGTGCTTGAAGCACCTCATTCTCATCATGTACTTCCTCATCCATCTGTTGAGGTAGTGCTTGAGGTTGATTTTCAGCCATAACCTCAATTAACTGGGGAATTCGAGCGGTGTTTAATCCGCGATGGACAAATCAACCCTCAACTAATCCTCCTTCACCAAGAGACGTCGAGTGTCGTCACGGGCCCACTTGGGCATGAAACACTCGCAGCCCTCAATCAAATTCTAACCCTAATCCTAAGAAAGAAAATGAAAATCTAGAAAGAAAGAGAGGGTTGGGAGGAAGTTACCCAATTGGAGTCCCTAAGCTAAAGACCTGCAAAACAAAACAAAATAAGTTAGTTTCTGAAGTAAACCAAATCTAAAGAGTTAAAAAATCTAGAAATTTAGAAAGAGTTTACCAAATTAGAAGTTTTATCCTAACAACCTACAGAATAGGAAATAGGTTAGTTCTATGGATCAAATAGAAAAAAAAAAAAAAATTAAAATTAGTAAAATCCTAATCTTAAACTAACTCTAAAACCAATTAATTTCAGAAAATCGTAGCCGTCAGTCCCCGGCAACGGCGCCAAAAACTTGTTTACACCCCAAGTATAGGGTTGTGATGTAGTAATAAACTCGGTAAGACCAAGGTCGAATCCACAGGGACTGAAACCTGTACGTTATCTGAAAATAACCAGATCTAGAACTAGGCTAAGATGAATTCTAAACCGATTGTAATTTGAAGAATAATGATGAAATAATAAGGTAAAACTTTAGGAAAAATCAGAGATGAGAAACTAGGGATTCAGAGGATCCACTTGTAGAGATCAGGGAGATCTTATGCCTGGATTAAAAATCAGGAAAATTAACTGAACTACCGTTGATATGGTTTTCAAGAGATGAGAGGTATATGAATTAGAATGGATTCCATCACCAAACCATGCCCAGGAGACAAAGCAAACAACAGAATTAATCTAATTACCAACCAATCAACATGCCATGAAAATCAGGAAAGGGTACTGACATCCGACCATGCCCAGGAGACGATGGTGAACAACAGAGCTTCCTGATGTCATAAGCATAAAGAGGAAAAGAACATGCTCAAAGCCATCGCAGACCCATTGTAATTTCAGTCACAACAGACCATTAAAGACTAAAAACATTCCCTTAATAAAAACTCAAATTAACATCAATTCAGTCTAAACAAAGGCACAAGCAAAGAGGCCTCCCATCACGCTACAAGCTTCACCTCTTAGCCCTAGCTAAGAGGTTTAGCCCGACATGAATGGACTAGATCTCTCAAAATAGAATAAATAAATTAAAAGCAAAGAAAAATACAACTCAACTTCCTTTCTCTCTCTCTTCTCTCCCTGGCTCTGGATCTCGAATTCTCTGGCTCTGAATGGCTTTCCCACGTCCAAAACTTCCCTTTTATAGCTGTTGGATGGCTGGAATCGGTGGCAGAGTCGTAGGACTCGGAGTACAAATTTTCGCAGCCGTGATCGGTGGGCCCCACAGAGGTGTTTTGTGGAAAATCCACCCCGTCCATTAGATTCAGGATGAAATTTCAGTTAGAAATGGGTGGTTTTGAAGGTCCATTAGCACGGCCCACGTTCAGTTTGAGGCAAACGTCGCGTGTTGTAAATCTGTAAAGAATCCATCACATCAATCTTTCACTTGTCAAAGTACACCCATCAAGTCAGGTGCCATATCCCATCCCCTAAGTACACAACACCATCCCCAAAGTCAACCCTTCCATCCCATCTCTTATACACCCCATCACTCATTTTCCATCATCTCTCTCTCTTCCATTCTCTCTCTCATTTTTTTCCTCCCAAGCAACCCACGTCCAAGCTCCCCATGAGAGAGCTAGTGTGGCCCACCTTCCTACCTCCCATCTCGACCATTCAAAGTCCATCTCAACCGTCGGAATTGTTTCCTTGGAGCTCTAGAGTCTATAGGCGGATGAAGAAAGAGGAGATCAAAGGTGGGTGTTTCTCTCTCTCTCTCTCTTGTTATGGGTGTGATCCACTAGATCTACACCGATCGTGGACCCACCATGATGGATGTATTTTATCGACGCCGTCCATCCTCTTTATCCATGCCATCCAGTGGGCCTGGCCAGGATGGTGGGAAAACACAAATATGAGACAGATGATGGCCCACGTACATGTGAGACCCACCATGATGTCCTGTTTATCCATGCCAGAGATGTTGGACGTGAAGGGGTGGCTAACAGGGAGTGCGTGTACTGACATGAGAGTGTACTAACGAGCTAAAATAATAATAATATTATTATTATATATATTTATATAAGGTATTTGGGTGGGCCACTCATGTAGGCCCCACCTTAATGCATGTGTCTAATCCATGCCGTCCATTCCATTCTCGGCCTCATTTTAGATGTTGATTCAAAATTTGAGGCCAATCCGATAGTCAGGCAGGCCATACCATAGGAAATAGTGATTTTTACCATAAAAAATTCACCTAGATGTTTCTACCCTCCAAAGCATACCACATATTGGATTATTTGGCCGGTCTCGAATCGTAGAATCCAATGGATGGAGCAGATTTCCCTGATGTGGACCCCACCTAGGAAAATCCCCAGAAATAAAAAAATATTACATATTAATAGGTAACAGCAGTTGCTACCACCGCTGCCCGTCAGAGGAAGCCAAAAACGTCCTCAACTGCGTAGACGCTGGACAGGCTGGGACCCACGGTCTAGCCGTGGACCTCACCATGATGAGTGTTTGATTATCGATCGATTTAGATTGTCGTGACCGATTACCGACCCTGATTGTTGTGACCAACTATCGATTCTGATTTCGATCAATTTAGATTGTTGTGATCGATTACCGACCCTGATTGTTGTGACCGACTACCGATTCTGATTACCGATCAATTTCGATTGTCATGACCGATTACCGACCTTGATTGACGTAATTTATTTGCCAATTCTGATTATCCATCGATTCTGATTGTTGTGATTGACTGCCGATTCTGATTATCGATCGATTTCAATTGTTATGATCGATTACCGACCCTAATTGTTGTGACCGACTGCTGATTCCGATTATCGATCGATTTTGATTATCGTGACTAATTACCGACCTTGATTGACGTGATCGATTTGTTGATTCTAATTATCGATTAACTCTGATTGTTGTGACCAACTGCCGATTCTGATTATCGATTGATTTCGATTGTCATGACCGATTACCGACCCTGATCGTTGTGACCGACTACTGATTCTGATTATCGATAGATTTTGATTGTCGTGACCGATTACAGACCCTGATTGACGTGACCGATTTACCGATTCCGATTATCGATCGATTCTGATTGTCATGACCGATTGCCGATTCCGATTGACGTGACCGATTTGCCGATACCGAGTTTCGAGGTTGATTCTGATTTGTTGAGGCCGATTGTATAGGCCAATTTTGATTGTCGAGGCCGATTTCGATTGCCGAGGCCGATTGTCAAGACCTATATGATGTATATACGACCCATAGTTGAGGACCATTGTGATGGATAATCGGCCAATGTGATGTACATTAGGCCCGTGTTTAAGGCCTAATGTGATGAATAGGAGGTCTATGTGATAGGGCCCATTGTGAGGTGTTCGTTGCCTATGGGCAAGGTCCATTGTGATATGCATGAGGCCCATGAGCAGGGCTCACCTGTTGTGTATATGTGGCCCTTGAGTAAGGCCCATTGTATTGTATATTAGGCTTTTGTGTGAGGCCATGGGCCAATTATATGTTAGGAACTATAAGGGTCATTCCTCGGGGGCAATGTTGGTTAAATGTCCACATTGTTGAGGTCAATTGTTGATGCCGGTTATGGAAACCGATTATGAGTATATGATAGCATAGCATCATGATACATGTCCATACACATCATCTGCATGTTTATTATGAGATGTCGTTGATCATTGCATATGTCATTGAGCACGTTGTTATGAAACTCCCTGATAGGCGGAGGTTATCTCACATGAGTGCACAGTATGCGCAGGATTGATGCATGACTGGATTGTATAACTCATGCATCTTGCATTATGATTACTATACGCCCTAGCGACATTAGGGCCATAGCCTCCATAGGTGTATCGTGGTTGGCCAGACGGGACACCGAAAATTTGTTCTAGCATCGGGTTGCCATAGATGGCCCTGGATGAAAATTTCTAAACCCTCTTGGTACCAGAGAACGCCCCAATGTCGAGGCCGAGTGGATACATGAGCGCCTGAGTGCCGAATACCAGGAGGTCATGTCTCCCACTGTGTTGTGCTCGATTGGGAGGGGATGTGACCTTACCCGCTAGAGCATAAGGAGCATTGCTTTAGCTGAGTCTGACCAGCTCGAGGAATAGGTCAGCTATCGACGTGCTAAATAGATATTGGCAGACTATTGGCCAGGCAGATAGTGAGGTTTCTTACGCTCACTTGGACTGTGCGGCTGGAAGAGCGGCAGTGCCATTTGGAGTGTACTAAACTCCGGTGATGATCTCAGAGATGAACAGTACTGCTATGTGGACTTATTGAGCAGGAGTTGCATACTCATTCATTCATTCATTCACTATCCACTCGGGCTGGTGGTCCACAACTATTTGTTACATGTACCTTCGCAATGGCCAGGATTTCAGTTGGGACGTGCGACTAATCTGAGATCAGGAGTTTACCACATTGGGTATAACTATCCAAATTTAGGTATGGGACTGGTTTAGATAGAAGTCCATTGTGATGGACCCCATAGCCTGCAATACTACGTACTATCATCCTGACTTCACACTCCAGCATGGTCATTCCATTCACACCACATACTTCATTACATCCCCGACATGTGGCATTTTGGGTCACTGTGTTTCTACATTTATTTAGTCTAGGTACGGCTAACGATATTCATGAACTCATCGAAAATTGTATATTGCATTATACCCTTGCCATCTGAAATTTGTCTCTTAACTCCGCATTTGCATAACTGATTTATATTGCTTACTCTGATACTAGATGACTCATGGACTTGTTAGTATCTCTGCTTACTCTGATATTATATGGCTTGTGGACTTATCGGTATTTCCGTTTACTCTAATATTACAGTCTGAGCACGCATATTCTGCTCACACACTTTCACCACCCACTAAGCTTTCTATAAGCTTATGCTCGATAGATTCGTGTAGGCGGCGTTAGATTTCAGCAGTGTGGAGCATGGAGCATGCAGCGGACCTCTGGAGCTTTTATTTTCGATATATGTATTTCCCTTTCAGCATTGTATTCAAATGATTATATTAGTGAATACGTGATGATGATGTTACTTTTGTGATTTGGGTAAACTTGTGGTTATGCTCTTTGTGGGAAAAATTTACATTGGAAAATCCTCCTTGTAGGATCCCAGGAATGGAATCTGGGGTATAGACGCTGGGAGCCGAGAATGGGGTACTATGGAGGCTGTCAGCACCAGATTCGGCAATTGAGATTCTTGTGAGTCCGATCTCCGTGTTTGGGGCGTGACAGAAGTTGGTATCAGAGCATAACTTGGGAATGCCTGAGGATAACATCACATATCTACTGATAACTACCCTGCTCTCTATGATTGTTGAGAACTTAGAATGGTTAATTAGATCCCTAAGTTTAAATAACTTAGAGATTTTCTGATATAGCTCCCTACGGTTGAGATTGTGAGGCTGTATAGTATTCCATTTACAATCATTTCTGATCCGAGATTCAAAGATTTGTAGGGTCACCATAGTGTTGTTGATGCGTCTTGGGAGGGCAAGGTTGAGATTAGAGATCGCTATCTTTATCCTTTGAAAGATTGATTGTGCCTTGACTTATATACTTGATAATGTTTCCTATTCCCTTGTCTGTTCTGTAAATTTCGAGGACAAAATTTTTATTAGGAGGGGAGAGCTATAAGACCCGAATCCTAGCCCATACCATTTCGTAGGCTTCTGTGTTCCTCTCGGTCGAATTCCTGTGACCCAAAATCTATTACCGACATTTGCAAGTGATCCTAAGTCGAGTCTTGCATATCTGAGTTGACTCGACCCGAGACTTGTACAAGTGAGACTGCACCGTCGCCGCGGTTCCGATGTCGCGTCTCGCGCACCGAGGCGATACTCAGGCCAGGAGATGTAGGCCCACGTTCAGTTCGAGGAAAACGCCGCGTGTTGCAAATCCGAAGAGAATCCATCACATCAATCACTTCACTTGTCAAAGTAGACCCATCAAGTCAAGTGTCATATCCCATCCCCTAAGTACACAACACTATCCCCAAAGTCAACCCTTCCATCCCATCTCTTACACACCCCATCACTCATTTTCCATCATCTCTCTCTCTCTTCCATTCTCTCTCTCATTTTTTCCTCCCAAACAACCCACGTCCAAGCTCCCCATGAGAGAGCTAGTGTGGCCCATCTTCCTACCTCCCATCTCCGCCATTCAAAGTCCATCTTAACCATTGGAATCGTTTCCTTGGAGCTCTAAAGTCTATAGGCGGATGAAGAAAGAGGAGATCAAAGGTGAGTGCTTCTCTCTCTCTCTCTTGTTATGGGTGTGATCCACTAGATCCACACCGATCGTGGACCCACCATGATGGATGTATTTTATCGACGTCGTCCATCCGCTTTATCCATGCCATCTAGTGGGCCTGGCCAGGATGATGGGAAAATACAAATATGAGACCCATCACATGGCCCACGTACATGTGGGACCCACCATGATGTCCCTGTTTACCCATGCCGTCCAGCGTCTCTAGATGCTGGATGTGAAGGGGTGGCTAATAGGGAGTGCATGTACTGACATGGGAGTGTACTAACAAGCTAAAAAAATAATAATATTATTATATATATTTATATAAGGTATTTGGGTGGCCCGCTCATATAGGCCCCACCTTAATGCATGTGTCTAATCCACGCCATCCATTCCATTTCGGGGCTCATTTTAGACATTGATTCAAAATTTGAGGCCAATCTGATAGTCGGGTGGGCCATACCATAGGAAATAGTGATTTTTACCATTAAAAATTCACCTAAATGTTTCTACCCTCCAAAGCATACCGCATATTGGACTCATTTGGTTGATCTTGAGCCATACAATCCAATGGTCGGAGCGGATTTCCCTGATATGGACCCCACCTAGGAAAATCCCCAAAAATAAAAATAAAAATAAAAAAAAAATATTAAACAGGCAGCAGCAGCTGCTGCTGCCACTGCCCGTCAGAGGACGCCAGTAGCATCCTCAGCTGCGTAGATGCTGGATGGGCTGGGACCCACGGTCCCAGCCGTGAACCCCATCATGATGTGTGTCTATCATCAACACCATGCATTTTGTCTGGTCCCCTTTGACAGTGGGCCACCCAGTCGTGCATGGAACTCAGGTGGCCCACACAGTAGGAAACAGTGTATTGAACGTCTGTCATTAAAACCCTTTTTGGGTCAGAAGGTTTGGATCAATATGAAATTTGTTTTTTCTATTCATTCAGTCCCCGTGACCTTATCAACCGTTTGGATGGCATATAGACATTACGGTGGGCCCCATGTCTATGTGGCCTTGTCAACGGATTGGATGATGAATAAATATTAGGGTGGCCCCTGGTCCGTGTGACCTCATCCACAGGAGGGATGGAAAATAAACATTATTGTGGGCCCCCAGGTCTGAGTGACCTTATCAATGGGTTGGATGGAAAATAAACATTACGGTGGGCCCCACATGGGACCCGCTAATGTGTGTATTGTAATCCACACCTTCCATTAGTGTGGGCCCCACCATGAAGTAAGTACTTCATCTATGTCGTCCATCCTTTCCATCCCTATGGGATCCACCATGATGCATATGTTGCATCCAAACCATCCTACCATTTTTCTTTAAAGATTATTTTAAGGCTTGAGACTAAAAATATAATACAGATCTAGGATCAGGTGGACCACATTGTAGGAAGCAGTGGATTTGAAAGTCCACCATTAAAACTTTTGGGGCTACTAGGTTTGGACCAAATGATATTTGTTTTTCCTCTATATCCAGGCCTTTATGACCTTATTATTAGATTAGATGGGAATATAAGTGCTATGGCGGGCCTTGGAAATTTTAATGGTGGAAATCCTTATCACCACTTATATTTGGGTGTGACCCATTTGATATACACGTGGCCCATGTGATGTGGCCCACATACCATATTAATGGCCCATTTTTTAGGCCCACCTTAATAGATATAAGGCCCATGTTATAAGGCTCATTATGATGAATGCAAGGCCCATGTGATTAGGCCCAACTTGATGTATTTGTGGCCCGCACACTGAGGCCCACTTTGATATATATGAGACCCATTGTATGAGGCCCGTGTGCATATCCCACCTGTTACGTATATTAGGCCCATGTGCAGGGCCCGCCTAGTATGTATTTGTGGCCCTTTTTAGTGTGGTCCATTGAGTTGTATTTTAGGTCCATATGATGCGACACACTTAATGTATATTGACCCATATAGTGCGGCCCATTTGATGTATATGAGGTCCATGTGTTGTGGCCCATTGAGATGTATTTTCGGCCTATATGTCGTGGCCCATTGTGATGTAGTCGAGGCCCATGAGATGTGACCCATCGTGACGTGTATTAGGACCATATGACGCGGCCCATAGTGGTGTGTATGTAGCCCTTGTACGAGGCCCAAAGTGATGTATGTTGGCCTATATGACGAGGCCGATGTGATGAAAATGAGGCCCATCATGATTGTATGTGAGACCATGGGCCCACCATATGTTTGGCCCTATGTAGGTTATTCCTTGGGACCAATGTTGGTTAAATGTCCACATTGACGGGCAATGATGGTTGAATGTCCACATTGTAACCTTAACTTAGGCCTTGTTAGGCCCATTCTGATTATCGATACCGATTGTCATGGCTAATTGCCGATTAGCGATCGAGGCTGATTATCATGACCCATTGCCGATTCTGATTTTCATGACTGATTACCGACCTTGATTGTTGTGACCGACTGCGATTCTGATGATCGATCGATTTCGATTGTCGTGACCGATTACTGACCATGATTAACATGATCGATTTGTCAATTACAATTACTGATCGATTCTGATTGTTGTGACCGACTGCCGATTCTGATGATCGATTGTCGTGACCGATTACCGACCCTGATTGACGTGATCAATTTGCGATTCTGATTACCAATCGATTCTGATTGTTGTGATCGACTGCCGATTCTGATTATCAATCAATTTCGATTTTCGTGATCGATTACCAACCCTAATTGTTGTGACCGACTGCCGATTCTGATTATCGATCGATTTCGATTGTCATGACCAAGTACCGACCTTGATTGACCTGCTCGATTTACCGATTTGATTACTGATCGATTCTAATTGTTGTGACCAACTGCCGATTCTGATTATCAATCGATTTCTATTGTCGTGACCGATTACCGACCCTGATTGTTGTGACCGACTGCCAATTCGGATTATCGATCAATTTCGATTGTCATGACCGATTACCGACCCTGATTGATGTGATCAATTTACCAATTCTGATTATCGATCGATTCTGATTGTCAAGACCGATTGTAGATTCTGATTGACGTGACTGATTTGTCGATGCCGAGTTTTAAGGTCGATTCCGATTTGTCGAGGCTAATTGTATAGGCCGATTTCGATTGTCGAGGCCGATTTCGATTGCCGAGGCTAATTGTCAAGACCTATATGATGTATATCCGACCCGTAGTTGAGGACCATTGTGATGGGTAATCAGCCTGTGTGATGTGTATGCAGCTCGTGTTTAAGGCCTAATGTGATGAATAGGAGGTCTATGTGATGGGGCCCATTATGAGGTATTCGTGGCCAATGGGCAAGGCCCATTGTGATATGTATGAGGCCCATGAGCAGGGCCCACCTGTTGTGTATATGTGGCCCTTGAGTAAGGCTCATTGTGTTGTATATTAGGCTTTTGTGTGAGGTCATGGGCCAATTATATGTTAGGATCTATGAGGGTCATTCCTTGGGGGCAATTTTGTTTAAATGTCCACATTGTCGAGGTCGATTGTCGATGCCAGTTATTGAAACTGATTATGAGTATGTGACTACATAACATCATGATACATGCCCATATGCATCATCTGTATGTTTGTTATGAGCTGTGGTTAATCATTGCATATATCATTGAGCATGTTGTTATGAGACTCCCTGATAGGCAGAGGTTATCTCACATGAGTGCACGGTATGCGCAGGATAGATGTATGATTGGATTGTATGACTCATACATCTTGCATTATGATTACTGTACGCCCTAGCGACATCAGGGCCGTAGCCTCCACAGGCGTATCATTATTGGCCAGACGGGACACCGAAAATTTGTTCTAGCATCGAGATGCCATAGATGGCCCTCGGTGAAAATCTCTAAACACTCATAGTACTAGAAGACGCCCCAATGTCGAGACTGAGTGGATACATGAGCGCCCGAGTGCCGAATACCAGGAGGTCGCGTCTCCCACTTTGTTGTGGTCGATTGGGAAGGGGTGTGGCCTTACCCGCTCGAGCCTAGGGGGCATTGCTAGGCTAAGTCTGACCAGCTCGAGGAATGGGTCCACTATCGATGTACCAAATAGGTATTGACAAACTATTGGCCAGGCGGATAGTGAGGTTTCTTACGCTTGATGGGTTTTTTGACCAGTCGTCAACTGGTCGTGAGCCTCGCTTAACCGGTCGAAGGTGGTCTCGACCAGTTGTAGGAGTTGAGTCGTGACACGACTCAAAGTCCAGCGACTGTGGACTGTTTTTCTCTGGGGTGCTCGACCAGTCAAAAGAAGTGCTCGACCGGTCGTAGGTGGCTCTCGACCGGTCGTAAACTCGGTTCGACCAGTCGAGATTATGCAGATTCGTTCCATGATTTTGTGCGAATTTCCTGTCGCAAGTCCTTTCGCAACTGAGATTCGGAAAGGAGTTTCCTAAAACTTTAAATAAGAGTTCCTAGAGGGTTTCTTAAAGCTTTACAAGGGATTTGTTAAAGGGTTTAGGGCTATCAAAGGAGAGAGAGAGAGAAAGAGAGGAAGCCTATAGAAAGGAGATTATGTTCGTGGAGGTTATCTACTGTGCAATCTATATCTCAGCGCTTTATGTCCTTGTAATCGGTGAGATCTCTCCATTTTTTTCTTTGTTTCTCTCATTATTTATCCACTCTTACGTGAGTGAAGAAGTTTGTAACATTCTACTTCATAGTGGATTGTTGATCTGGACGAGGTCCTGTGGTTTTTACCTCTTTGAGGGTTATCCACGTAAAAATCTCTTGTGGTGTGTGATTGATGCATTGATTGTTTTCATTGCTTTATTATCCATAATTCTGGTTTGTTCTAGAGGGCTAGATCCTTGTGCGAGGCCCCCAACAAAGTGGTATCAGAGCTAAGTTCATTGAATGGGTAGGATCGGTTTTGAATTATCGAAGGTGGCTCATCAAGGATGATTAATCTCAATGGTTCACTACGCCAAAACTGTGAAAAAAGGACGGTCCAAAACCGTCTCAAATGACCAAAAAGGATGGTCATGGACCATCGCATAGGCAGTCAAATTTTGACGTGTCCTATTACTTAAAAGACGGTTGAAAACCGTCATTCTTAATGACGAAAAAAAGACGGTCATGGACCGTCCTAAAAAAGGACGGTCATAGACTGTCCTTAAAATGGACTGTCATAGACCGTCTCTTATGAGCCCAACAAGGATGGCCATGGACCGTCCTTTAAAAGGACTGTCATAAACCGTCTCTTATGGGCCTTCAAAGGACGGCGATAGACCGTACTTTAAACGGACGGTCATGGACCGTCCTTTAAAAGGACTGTGATCAACCGTCTCGTATGAGCCTTCAAAGGACGGCTATAGACCGTCCTTTAAACGAGGCTCATAGGACGGCTATAGACCGTCCTTTAAACAGACGGTCATGGACCGTCCTTAAAAAGGACTGTCATGGGCTGTCTCGTATGAAGCTTCAATGGACGGTTATAGACCATCCTTTAAAAGGACTGCTATAGGCCGTCTCTTATTACCCTTAAACGACATTTCAAATTTGACCTGTTACAATCTTCTTCCTAATATACACCTGTTATACAATATATTTCATCACATTCACATTCACATCCTGATATACACCTGTTATACAATATTCACATTCACATCCTGATATACACCTGTTATACAATATTCACATTCACATCCTGATATACACCTGTTATACAATATATTTTAACACATTCACATTCACATCCATCTAAACCCAAACTCACACAATCTTCCTGATATACACCTGTTAAACAATATATTTCATCACATTCACATCCATCTAAACCCAAACTACGTAAATCCATCCAAACACACTATCTTCTTAATATACACCTGTTATAGAATATATTTCATCACATTCACATTCATATCCATCTAAACCCAAATTACATAAATCCATCCAAACACACAATCTTATCCACATTACATTCATCCACGCATAATACATATAAGTTTAACTTCATAAGTAAAAAAACAATTTTATCCACATTTCATCACATTCACATCCATTTAAACCCGAACTACATAAACCATCCAAACATAAACTACATCCATCCAAACACAAACAATCTTATGCACATTACATTCATCCACGCATAATACATATAAATAAGTTTAGGTTTAGGTTTAGGTTATAAGCTATAGGTTTAGGAAATTGAGAATAGGTTAAGGTTTAGGTTTAGGAAATCGGGTTCGGGTTCGGCTTCGGGATCGGGTTTAGGTTTGGGTTTTGAATTTTAGGTTTAGGTTTAGGTTAGGGAGTTGAGATTAGGATTAGGTGTAGGTGTAGGGTTGGGGATTTGAGAATAGGCTAAGGTTTAGGTTTAAGAATATGGGTTCGGGTTCGGGATTGGGTTTAGGTTTGGGTTTTCAAGTTTAGGTTTAGGTTTAGGTTAGGGAGTTTAGATTAGGATTAGGTTTAAGTTTAGGGATTTGAGAATAGATTAAGGTTTAGGTTTAAGAAATCGGGTTTGGGTTCGGGATTGGGTTTAGGTTTGGGTTTTCAAGTTTAGGTTTAGGTTTAGGTTAGGGAGTTTAGATTAGGATTAGGTGTAGGTGTAGGTTTAGGAATCGAGAATAGGTTAAGGTTTAGGTTTAGATTTAGGTTTAGGTAGGTTTAGGCTTAGGTTTAGGTTTAGGTTAAGGTTTAGGTTATAAGCTATAGGTTTAGGGAATTGAGAATAGGTTAAGGTTTAGGTTTAGGAAATCGGGTTCGGGTTCGGGTTCGGGATCGGGTTTAGGTTTGGGTTTTCAAGTTTAGGTTTGGGTTTAGGTTAGGGAGTTGAGATTAGGATTAGGTGTAGGTGTAGGTTTAGGGATTTGAGAATATATTTAGGTTATAGGTTATAAGTTAGTTTAGGTTTCGATTAAGGTTAAGGGTTTAGGTTTAGGTTATAAGCTAGGTTTAGGGAATTGAGAATAGGTTAAGGTTTAGGTTTAGGAAATCGTGTTCGGGTTCGAGATCGGGTTTAGGTTTAGGTTAGGGAGTTGAGATTAGGATTAGGTGTAGGTTTAGGTTTAGGGATTTGAAAACAGAGTTAAGGTTAAGGTTTAAGAATTAAGGTTCGGGTTCGGGATTGGGTTTAGGTTTGGGTTTTCAAGTTTAGGTTTAGGTTTAGGTTAGGGAGTGTAGATTAGGATTAGGTGTAGGTGTAGGTTTAGGAATCCGAGAATAGGTTAAGGTTTAGGTTTAGATTTAGGTTTAGGTAGGTTTAGGCTTAGGTTTAGTTTAGGGGTTTAGGTTAAGGTTTAGGTTACAAGCTATAGGTTTAGGGAATTGAGAATAGGTTAAGGTTTAGGTTTAGGAAATCGGGTTCGGGTTCGGGTTTGGATCGGGTTTAGGTTTGGATTTTCAAGTTTAGGTTTGGGTTTAGTTAGGGAGTTGAGATTAGGATTAGGTGTAGGTGTAGGTTTAGGGATTTGAGAATATATTTAGGTTATAAGTTATAAGTTCGGGTTTAGGTTTAGGTTAAGGTTAATGGTTTAGGTTTAGGTTATAAGCTAGGTTTAGGGAATTGAGAATAGGTTAAGGTTTAGGTTTAGAAATCGGGTTTGGGTTCGGGATCGGGTTTAGGTTTGGGTTTTCAAGTTTAGGTTTAGGTTTAGGTTAGGGAGTTGAGATTAGGATTAGGTGTAAGTTTAGGTTTAGGGATTTGAAAATTTAAGGCTTAGGTTTAGTTAAGGTTAAGGTTTATAGGTCGGGTTAGGTTAGGTTAAGGATTGGGTTTAGGTTTGGGTTTTCAAGTTTAGGTTTAGGTTTGGGTTAGGGAGTTTAGATTAAGATTAGGTGTAGGTTAAGGTTTAGGGATTTGAGAATAGGTTAAGGTTTAGGTTTAGGAAATCGGGAGTTCGGGTTCGGGTTTGGGTTTTTAAGTTTAGGTTTAGGTTTAGGTTTGAGAGTTTAGATTAGGATTAGTTGTAGGTGTAGGTTTAGGAATTTGAGAATAGGTTAAGGTTTAGGTTTAGGTTAGGTTTGGTTAAGGTTTAGGTTATATGCTATAGGTTTAGGGAATTGAGAATAGGTTAAGGTTTTTAGGAAATTGGGCTCGGGTTTCGGGTTCGGGATCGGGTTTAGGTTTGGGTTTTCAAGTTTAGGTTTAGGTTTAGGTTAGGGAGTTGAGATTAGGATTAGGTGTAGGTGTAGGTTTAGGGATTTGAGAATATATTTAGGAATTTTTAGGCTTAGGTTTAGGTTATAGGATTAGGTTATAAGTGTAGGTTATAAGTTTAGGTTTAGGTTAGGTTATAGGTTAAGGTTTAGGGAATTGAGAATAGGTTAAGGTTTAGGTTTAGGAATTCGGGTTCGAGTTCGGGATTGGGTTTAGGTTTGGGTTTTCAAGTTTAGGTTTAGGTTTAGGTTTAGGTTAGGAGTTTAGATTAGGATTAGTTGTAGGTTTAGGTTTAGGGATTTGAGAATAGGTTAAAGTTTAGGTTTAGGAAATCGGGTTCGGATTTGGGATCGGGATTTAGGTTTGGGTTTTCAAGTTTAGGTTTAGGTATAGGTTAGGGAGTTGAGATTAGGATTAGGTGTAGGTTTAGGTTTAGAGATTTGAGAATACATTTAGGGTTTTTAGGTCATAGGTTTTGGTTTTGGTTAAGGTTATAGGTTTAGGTTAAGGTTTAGGTTTTGATTTAGGTTATAAGCTATAGGTTTAGGGGAATTGAGAATAGGTTAAGGTTTTGGTTTAGGAATCGGGTTCGGGATCGGGTTTAGGTTTGGGTTTTCAAGTTTAGGTTTAGGTTTAGGTTAGGGAGTTGAGATTAGGATTAGGTGTAGGTTTAGATTTAGGGATTTGAGAATACATTTAGGTTTTAGGTCATAGGTTTAGGTTAAGGTTTAGGTTTAGGTTTAGGTTATAAGCTATAGGTTTAGGGAATTGAGAATAGGTTAAGGCTTAGGTTTGGGTTATAAGCTATAGGTTAGGGAGTTGTGAATAGGATTAGGTTTAGGTTATAAGCTATAGGTTAGGGAGTTGAGAATAGGATTAGGTGTATGTTTAGGTTTAGGGATTTTAGAATACATTTAGGTTTTCGGCTTAGGTTTAGGTTATAAGTGTAGGTTATAGGTTTAGATTTAGGTTAGGTTATAGGTTAAGGTTTAGGTTTAGGAATTCGGTTCGTGTTCAAGATTGGGTTTAGGTTCGAGATCGGGTTTAGGTTCGGGTTTTCATGTTAGGTATAGGTTTAGGTTAGGGAGTTGAGATTAGGATTAGGTGTAGGTTTAAGTTTAGGGATTTGAAAATAGGTTAAGGTTTAGGTTTAGGATTTCGGGTTCGGGTTCGGGACTGGGTTTAGGTTTGGGTTTTCAAGTTTAGGTTTAGGTTTAGGTTTGGGAATTTAGATTAGGATTAGGTGTAGGTTTAGGTTTAGAGATTTAAGAATACATTTTGGTTTTAGGTCGTAGGTGTCCGTTTTAGGCTTAGGTTTAGGTTATAGGTTTATGTTTAGGTTATAAGTGTAGGTTATAGGTTTAGGTTTAGGTTAGGTTATAGGTTAAGGTTTAGGGAATTGAGAATAGGTTAAGGTTTAGGTTTAGGAAATCGGGTTCGGGTTCGGGATCGCGTTTAGGTTTGGGGTTTCAAGTTTAGGTTTAGGTTTAGGTTAGGGAGTTGAGATTAGGATTAGGTGTAGGTTTTGGTTTAGGGATTTGAGAATACATTTAGGTTTTAGGTCATACATTTAGGTTTTAGGAATAGGTTTAGGTTTAGGTTAGGTTTAGGTTATAAGTGTATGTTATAGGTTTTGGTTTAGGTTAGGTGATAGGTTAAGGTTTAGGGAATTGAGAATAGGTTAAGGTTTAGGTTTAGGAAATCGAGTTCGGGTTCGGGATTGGGTTTAGGTTTGAGTTTTCAAGTTTAGGTTTAGGTTTAGGTTAGGGAGTTGAGATTAGGATTAGGTGTAGGTTTAGGTTTAGGGATTTGAGAATAAATTTAGGTTTTAGGTTTAGGTCATAGGTTTAGGTTTAGGTTATAGGTTTAGGTTTAGGTTAGGTTTAGGTTTAGGTTTAGGTTTAGGTTATAAGCTATAGGTTTAGTTTAGGGAATTGAGAATGGGTTAAGGTTTAGGTTTAGGGAATCGGGTTCGGGATCGGGTTTAGGTTTGGGTTTTCAAGTTTAGGTTTAGGTTTAGGTTAGGGAGTTAAGATTAGGATTAGTTGTAGGTTTAGGTTTAGGGATTTGAGAATATATTTAGGTTTTAGGTCATAGGTTTAGGTTTTATGCTTAGGTTTAGGTTATAAGTGTAGGTTATAGGTTTAGGTTTAGGTTATAGGTTAAGGCTTAGGGAATTGAGAATAGGTTAAGGTTTAGGTTTAGGAAATCGGGTTCGGGTTCGGAATCGGTTTAGGTTTGAGCTTTCAAGTTAGGTTTAGGTTTAGGGAGTTGAGATTAGGATTAGGTGTAGGTTTGGGGTTTGGGATTTGAGAATAGGTTAAGGTTTAGGTTTAGGAAATCAGGTTCGGGTTCGGGATCGGGTTTAGGTTTGGGTTTTCAAGTTTAGGTTTAGGTTTAGGTTAGGGAGTTTAGATTAGGATTAGGTGTAGTTTTAGGTTTATATAATTTAGGAGAATAGGTTAAGGTTTAAGTTTAGGTTTAGGTTAAGGTTTAGGTTTAGGTTATAAGCTATACGTTTAGGGAATTGAGAATAGGTTAAGGTTTAGGTTTAGGTTTAGGTTAAGGTTTAGGTTTAGGTTTATAAGCTATACGTTTAGGGAATTGAGAATAGGTTAAGGTTTAGGTTTAGGAAACCGGGTTCGGGTTCGAGATCGGGTTTAGGTTTGGGTTTTCAAGTTTAGGTTTAGGTTTAGGTTAGGAGTTGAGATTAGGATTAGGTGTAGGTAGGTGTAGGTTTAGGGATTTGAGAATATATTTATTTTTTAGGTTTAAGTTATAGGTTATAGGTTCAGGTTTAGGTTTAGGTTAAGGTTAAGGTTTAGGTTTAGGTTATAAGCTATAGGTTTAGGGAATTGAGAATAGGTTAAGGTTTAGGTTTAAGAAATCGGGTTGGGTTCGGGATCGGGTTTAGGTTTGAGTTTTCAAGTTTAGGTTTAGGTTTAGGTTAGGGAGTTGAGATTAGGATTAGGTGTGGGTTTAGGTTTAGGGATTTGAGAATAGGTTAAGGTTTAGGTTTAAGAATTCGGGTTCGGGTTAGGGGTTCGGGATTGAGTTTAGGTTTAGGTTTTCAAGTTGAGGGTTTAGGTTTAGGTTAGGGAGTTTAGATTAGGATTGGGTGTAGGTTTAAGTTAAGGGATTTGAGAATGGGTTAAGGTTTAGGTTTAGGAAATCAGGTTCGAGATCGGGTTATAGGTTTCGGTTTTCAAGTTTAGGTTTAGGTTTAGGTTAGGGAGTTGAGATTAGGATTAGGTGTAGGTTTAGGTTTAGAGATTTGAGAATAAATTTAGGTTTTAGGTCATAGGTTTTGGTTTAGGTTAAGGTTTTGGTTTAGGTTAAGTTATAGGTTTAGGTTAAGGTTTAGGTTTAGGTTTAGGTTATAAGTTATAGGTTTAGGGAGTGAGAATAGGTTAAGGTTTAGGTTTAGGAAAAGGAATTGGTTTCGGGTTTAGGTGTACGTTTAGGTTTAGGGATTTAGAAATAGGTTAAGGTTTAGGTTTAGAGAATTCGGGTTCGGGTTCCGGGGTTTTCAAGTTTGGGATTGGGTTTAGTTTTGGGTTTCCAAGTTTAGGTTTAGGTTTAGGTTAGGGAGTTTATATTAAGATTAGGTGTAGGTTTAGGTTTAGGGATTTGAGAATAGGTTAAGGTTTAGGTTTAGGAATTCGGGTTCGGGTTCGGGTTTTAGGTTTGGGTTTTCAAGTTTAGGTTTAGGTTTAGGTTAGGGAGTTGAGATTAGGATTAGTGTGTAGGTTTAGGTTTAGAGATTTGAGAATACATTTAGGTTTTAGGTCATAGGTTTTGGTTTAGGTTAAGGTTATAGGTTTAGGTTAAGGTTTAGGTTTAGGTTTAGGTTATAAGATATAGGTTTAGGGAATTGAGAATAGGTTAAGGTTTAAGTTTAGGTTATAAGCTATAGGTTTAGGGAATTGAGAATAGGTTAAGGTATAGGTTCAGAAATCGGGTTCGGGTTCGGGATCGCTTTTAGGTTTGGGTTTTGAAGTTTAGGTTTAGGTTTAGGTCAGGGAGTTGAGATTAGAATTAGGTGTAGGTTTAGGGATTTGAGTTTAGGTTATAGGTTTAGGATTAGGTTATAGGTTTAGCTTTTGGTTTAAGTTATAGGCTTAGGTTATAGGTTATAGGTTTTATGTATTTTGGTTAAGGTTTAGGAATTCGGGTTCGGGTTCGGGTTTAGGTTATAGGTTTTAGGATTTGAGAATAGTTTTAGGTTATAAGTATGGGTTTAGGTTAGGTTATTGGTTAATGTTTAAGGATTTGAGGATAGTTTTAGGTTATAAGTAAGGTTTTAGGTTTAGGTATAGGCTTAAGTTATAGGTTATAGGTTATATGTTTAAGTTAAGGTTTAGGAATTCAGGTTCGGGTTTGGGTTCGGGTTTAGGTTATAGGTTTTAGGATTTGAGAATAGTTTTAGGTTATAAGTATAGGTTTATGTTAGGTTATAGGTTAAGGTTTAAGGATTTGAGAATAGTTTTAGGTTACAAGTAAGGTTTTAGGTTTAGGTATAGGCTTAAGTTATAGGTTATAAGTTATATGTTTAGGTTAAGGTTTAGGAAGTCGGGTTCGGGTTTGGGTTTGGGTTTGGGTTTGGGTTTGGGTTTGGGTTTAGGATTCTGTGTTTTGGTTTTGGTTTTAGTTATAGGTTATAGGTTTTGGTTTTGGTTAAGGTTTAGGTTTAGGTTAAAGGTTATGGGATTTGGGAATGGGTTCGGGTTTAGGTTATATGTTTTGGTTTAGGTTTAGGTAATAGGTTATAGGTTTAGGTTTAGGTTACTGTGTTTTAGGATTTGAGAATAAGTTTAGGTTAAGGTCATAAGTTTAGGTTTAGAAATTGGGATCGAGTTCGGGTTCGGGTTTAGTTTTGGGTTTTCAAGTTTAGGTTTAGTTTTAGGTTAGGGAGTTGAGATTAGGATTAGGTGTAGGTTTAGGTTTAGGCTAAGGGTTTAGGGATTTAGATTTGAGTTCGGGATCGGGTTTGGGTTTAGGTTTAGGTTTTACGTTTAGGTTAAGGTTACAGGTTGAGGTTATAGGTTTAGGTTTAGGTTATAAGTGTAGGTTATAGGTTACGGTTTAGGGAATTGAGAATAGGTTAAGGTTTAGGTTTAGGAAATCGGGTTCGGGTTTGGGTTTATGTGCGGATTTAGGTTTGGGTTTTCAAGTTTAGGTTTAGGTTAAGGAGTGGATTAGGATTAGGTGTAGGTTTAGGTTTAGGGATTCTTTAGTATTATCTACTATTGAACCTAGTATTATCTACTACATACTAGTAACATACAACCAATATTGGGGCACCATACCATAAGCTACAAGAATTTCATGTCCCCCTAAACATGGTATCCTCCATTGATAACATATATATATTATAAGTTCTTTATTTTTATTTACATTCCCAAATACATTCATCATCCATCCAAAAAAATTGAAACAAGTACTGTCAATCTATCTTATCTTACCAACCGTCTTATGTTTCATTTCACCTTTATAGCTCTCATATTTGTTGCAGATGCTAGTTCACCATCAGTAGTCTCCCTAACCAAATCTTTGTGCAGTCCTTCCATTTGAAGCAGTGGCTGAAGTTACAAGAAGTAGGACTGATTAGTCTTTCCATCTTTTGAAAAAAATCAAATTCTTTATTTTTTTACTATAAGTCTACTTATAATTATCATTGGCTCTTAATCTATTTATAATGAAAATCTTAAATATCACCTGATAGTGCTCCTTTGATAAATGTCCTGTTTGGAACAAATAATTTGTTTTATCATAAATGTCCTGTTTGGAACAAATAATTTGTTTTATACATACATGTGTTTTATCAAAAAACCATGCATGATGCATCCATACAAAAAAAATCAAATGGAAATTTTTTTTATATAAACAGATTTTTTTAATATTATTATAAACAAAAACTGATTTCCCACCAACAAATGCAACCTATTGATCATAATCATAGACCATAAATAAGAAAACATTGAAATAAAACAGATATCTAAAAAAAAAAAGGTTTCAATTATTCTTATTCTTATTAAACAGATATTTTAGAAAAAAATACAAATAATTAAATTTTTTCAATAAATTGAGAGATGAACATGCTTCATCATCATATTAAAAAAGTGGGGCCCCAAACACTTACTTTAAAAAAGAAAATTTCTCCTATTTCCAATAAGTTTCATCTCCAGTTCCTCGTATACGATACCCGGATCCAAAATGATCAGGATTCAAATCTGAATTCCCTAATCATGTTTGGATTCGAGTATGCTAAGCCCAATGCAAAGCTGACCCATTGACAACCCTAGGTATGATGGGTAGAATATGTAAGATGATTGGTATATAATATATTATGCTCGCTTACTTGTGCAATTTCTAAAATTTTGATGAAATATGGGAAGCAAAGAAACAACCAATAAACATGTTTCACCAAAGAGTTTCCATGATATTCCTATGAGGTTTTAAGTATGTAATGGTGGGACTCATAGTTCTAAGATCCAAACTACTGATAGGCCTAAATTTGGATGGCTCATGCATTAATAATTCCCCTAATTAGAAATACTAACCTTTTTGGTGGCTAACAGAGACGATCAAGGGAAAAAGGATGCGAGAAAATTGTGCATATTCAACAAAGAAAGCCGATAAATTCAATGACTAAGATTTTCCAATCTCAGAAATTCTTTTGTTGTGTGAAGCATTTAGTGTGTAAGACATCACATTGATGGCTTGAATTGTAAAGTTGTGAAACCATTCCAAAAAACTCAGTCCACTATGTACTTTGATATATATCCTAGCTATCCACCATTTCCTTCATGAATTTAAGGCAAGGCTAAAAAATGATCCAGATACGAAGCTCCATTGGACCACAGGTTAGGTAAAAGTGCATATTAAATTGAAGATTCTTCAAACAGTCATGGGGCAATAAAAATTTTGGATCAGGGGCAAAATCCAATAGTTAGGTGCAATCCAGTAGGAATAACCTTCTAAATATTAGGAGATGTCATTTCAATGGTTGGAATGGCCTAAAAATATAAAATGGACCATTGATAGTTTCAATGATGGTAAGCTACCAAATACTTTTTCTTATCATGGCACTCACCTGTACATTTGATCCACTTGGATTTTGGGCTTACACCCTAATATAAGATGGGAAAGTGGTGGACGGTTTGGATTTGCAACAAGAATCACAAAAGTGTGCTCCACCGAAATTCAATGGAAAGTGACAACCATTGTCGCCTCGTGTCACATCTTACGACTCCTCATGAGTCTCACTACAGGTGGTTTCTAAAAGCATGGGGCTACCATGATATTTAAGAGAAATCTATGCCATTTACAAGTTTGGCCATGTGATTTTTTACTTAGCTGCCTAAAGATGAGGGAGATCAAGTGTTCAAGTGAGTCAGAAAGAAAGAAAAAAAAAAAGGGTGAATTGTTAAAGGCCATTGTCCAACATTTTGCTGTTGTGAGACCCACCTGTGAATTGTTAAAGGCCATTGTAAGTATTAGATCATTCAAGTGTAAAATATTAAGAAAGTTTTTAGTGTAGTACATGTGAATTAAAAGCGCACTAATAGTAAATTGTTAACTATAAGAGGAACAAGGCAATGGTAATTAAACGATAAACAAAAAAAAACAAAAAAAGATAGATCTTATCCAAATAAGTGTGTTGGCATGTGTGTCAAGAAAGCATATTTGGTTGAAACAGAATATAGGAGTTTTTGTAACATTACTAGACAGGTCACAGATTCTAATAAGGTTGCAAGTACAAAGGAACATACCAGCAAAAAAGTAAGATTAAGATATATATTTAAATAAAGTGGGTGGACATAATAATCAACAACATTTAGTTCACAAAACCGCCATAACAAGGTGTCCAGTTCTATGTATTGTAGGACTTTGGTGGTACACTTAAGACCTTTACCATAGGAAAAATTCAAGAAAGGTGTGAGTTTTAATCATATCAGCCCTATGAAAAGGTAAAAATCTCATCAATTTCAAGAAAAGAAGGAAAAAAAATTCAAAAACAAGGAAATCAGATCAATCCATCTCCATAGAGTGGTAAATAGAGGCAAAAATTAGGAAAAAAGATGTGAAATATTATCATTTTGGCATGCGAAAAAAGGAGAAAATTAAATTTATTAAGAATGCCATCCAAAAATTGCCATTATTTTAGTAAGAAAATAAATTTATTTCAGTTTGATAACCATTGATGGTTACTTTGAACAATTTTAAGAAAAACAAAGCACATGAGGAAATGTATCTTCCGATGTATAGTCCCTGGCTTTCATTCTTTCTAATAAAATTTTGGTTAGAATATATATATATATATATATATATATATATATATATATATATATATATATATATATATATAAATCATTTCAAGAATACAAGAAATGCCCCACCATTTGTCCTCTTCAACAACTGGTTATTCTACTATCAGGTCTTCATTGCTTTGTTTTCAACCAAAATGCCCAAAGGTCAGCCAAAGATTAGGCTTGATGGCCACCAACACAGCATGAACACACTTTTAAGAATGAAATATGTAGAAAAAGATATGCACAACCCTACTTAATTAGTGGATGTATAAATAATCGTCTATCTTAGTTAAAGGGAGGAATTTGCTTCTGACTCAGGCACTTGACTTCGAATGCTCTTTTACATGCTGCCTTGTCCCAGAATGCACCCAGGAAATCTCTGTTCTTGGGAGAGTCCTACAAATTTGATAAAAAGCATAGTAAGGGAATGTCAAGAGAGGAAAAATGAAGAAGATAAGTACAAACATTTACACAAAATTACAAACTAACTAGATCTCACCAAACCAAGGTTGCTTAATTTGAAAAAATGAGTTTAAATGTCTAAATATGTAGAAATGACTGGAATACAATGTTGAACCAACATTTACAAACTTGCAAATACAAACACATGCGCATATTTATAGTTCAAATTATAAATTAGTGTTGTTGGTTCCAATTATACATGATTACTATAATATGAAAGTTAAGCAGGTTGGTAATCCATTCATGTAGCCAAAAGACTGAAAATACTAGAAATTTTCATCTTGAGTCAACTGACAAATAAAATAATGAAAAAAAAAACAATTTTCTTTGGTTGAAATGATAATGCTGCCAATAATTTGATTACAGTCACTAGTTGCAGTCATACAATAATAGTTCCAACTATCAATGACTTCAACCCGAAGATAGATCAATAACATAGATCCCACTGCTTCGACCTAACGAAAACTTATGGCTAGCTACAACTGAAATACCTGCTTGTGACACTTGACATACATTTTCAGGCTCACCATTGGCCTTTGTAGCGGCTTGCGCCAAGGCAACAACAACTTCATGAAATTTAAGAGTTTGCATTTGTTCAGAGGTGCTTTGTGCCCCTTTATAGGGAATCCACTACACTTTTTAGAGGGAACAGATTCCTTAACACCCTTCATCTTAGGTGCAATGTGTACGCATTTGATGCTTTAGGACAATGTAAACTGCCAGCTGCTGGGGCTGGAATGGCATGCACTGGCATCACAGAAAAAAAAATATGATAAAAACATATATTAAAAACATTCAAGTCAATGGCACTTTACAAAAATTGTATGTTAAAGTCAATGGACTAGGATCTAGTGTTTCCTACAGACCATCAATGGCATACAAGTCATCGGTCACTCAACAGAAGTATGTTTACAGATTGGAAATGCCACACTTTCATTCCTTGTTAACTTCAGCTATGTCAAATAAAGAAAAAAAAAATCCTGGTAATTAATTTGATTCGAGTTCTCATCTGAATCCAAATGCACTTTGTGCATGCTGTGATAGTTCAGCCACAATGATTCTACCAGATCTCAGCCCATGCAATTTAAATGTTAGGTGGGATTGTAAGATGATGGTTAAAAAGATAAGAAAGGCATCAAACAAGACTAGGCAAACATCTTTAAAATCACTCAAGAGAAAAATAAAGTTCCCTTTCTCATCAACATCATTCGTAAGTTATAGTTGACATAGACCCAAAACACATCTCCATCTTCTATGGTTCTAACGCAATTTTTCCAAACCATCTAATCTAATCTCAACTCTTGAAAGGACTGTTAAAACAATCTTTATTTTTTCTTGTAACAAACCAAGAATAAACTGCTTTTCAAAGTTAAAAGGACTCCTAACTGATACCTTGGGTTTCCAATAATTTCAGATATCAAGACTAGTTAAACTTGTGACTTAAGTTTCACCATTGTTATATGTCCTTCCTACGTGAAGTACAGTACCATTGTTTCACATCTAATGGGGAAGCACCATTAGAGGTGAACAGTACGAGTCCAAAGCAGTCAGTGGATCGATTTTGAGACCCAAGAGGTTATTCTTTGGACATGGCATCCTTACCTATATTGATGATGATGGGGTCCATGATGAAGAGGAGATGCTTATAACCTAGGTCTAGTTGAAGCATTTCTTCAAACATCTAGGGGGCCATGTTCTGAAAGTGTACGTGACACAATCTAGAATATTGGTTGAAGCATTTCTTCAAACATGTAGGAGGTCGTGGACAGCGGTGGACATGGCTGCTGCCCAATTTCTGGCCATCAAAAGACGAAAATAGAGAGAAAGAAAGTACCTTCGAGTGCCTCGAAGAGAACGAGCTATGGTCCTTGATGCTCACCGTTGAGAAATAGAGAGTACCCTCGATCCATTGGAATGATCCTCGGATCAAATGCTGGACATCCTAACCAAAAAAAAAAAAAAAAAAGAGATGCAGGACATCAATTTTCTTGGCCGTTAACCATTGACCATTGATTAGGGTCCTTGATTGCTCACCGTTGATGACCACATCCGCAAGTTGCCCACGCTACTCGATCTGTAGCTCTAAATCTGATCTAAGAACCCGATAATGAGGAGAAAGGAAGAGAAATAAAAGAGAGAATGAGATTTGGAGGTAAGATGAGAGATTGAATATCTGAATCCAAGATGGGAGAAGCGCACGAGAAGAGAGAGATGAGAAAGGGAGGGCGCGCACACGTCAAAAGAGGAAATCCCTCTTCTGAAAGATGAGCGATGGCTGCCAGCCCGTCGTCCAGAGAATGACATTCTACAGGGAGCTCAGCGGCGTTGGAGAGAGGCATTTGGAAATCCCTCTTCTAAAATGAGATGTTTGTTTCAAATCCGCAGATCGTGAGTTTTCCATACTTTAATACATTAACTACATTAATAACCATACGTTTAAGGGACTATTTACTGGATGATTAAGATAGTTTTATATAAGAAAAATATAAATATTAACCATTAATTACTAGACCCATTATTTAGATGGTCTGGATTATTCTATATCATTGTCACTATTATCATGAATGAGTCACCACTATTTTACATCAAACACAAAACTCACATATTGTCTCTGCAAAATAAATAACGTGACTTGTGCTTTGGATCTAGTAAGGCTCTATGGCCCCATCATGATGTATATGTTTCAATCCTCGCCGTACATCCATTTCTAAATATAATTTTAGGGTTGATCCTAGACAATGAGCTCAATATATGCCTTGAGTGGACCACACCACGGGAAAACAGTAGAGATTGAACGTCCACCATTAAAATCAAGAATTTTGCTATGGAATCGGTGATTAGGCTACGGATTTTATCCGTTTGAAATAGATAAAAGGTTCTCTACGATCGAGCTCATGGGAGCTTCCCATGAGGTCGAGTTATGTGGGCCCCACTGTGATGTGTGTCGACCATCAACACCGTGCATTTAATGGGCCCCCTTTAAATTATGGGATATCCCAAAAAACAACCGTATACGAAACTTAGGTGGGCCATACCATCTAGAATCATGTGAAGAAATGCCTAAAACATATAAAATCACTTAGCGGGGCCCACCTAAAATTTTGATGCATATGAAACTTTGTCTGAAACCTTGTCCAAGTGGGACACACATAATGGATGGGCTGGATTTGTGAACCACATCTCGGTGGTCCCAACTAATGATTATGAATATTTTAATGGGAGTAACCCCTCTCAACTTTTATACGTGGTGTGGCCCAAAAAAGTCACAGATTGACTTGATTTTTAAGCCCTAGGCCCACTATGGAATGGTGCAACTAATTGATTGGGTAGATGTTTGACACCCATCATGGTGGAGCCCACACAGTTTAACCGCATGAGAAGTTACCATGAGCTCACCGCATGGAACCTTTTCGCATATATATATATATATATATTTATTATATATCCATCATTAAAATCCTCCTAAGGCCCACTGTACTATTTATTTGACATCCAATATGTTGGTTAGGTCATACAGGGCCAGATGAAGGGGAAAAATAAAAATCAGTTTGATCCAAAACTTTTATGGCCCCAAAATGTTTTTTAATGGTTGATGCTTATTCAACATTGTTTCCTGGAATGTGGTCCACTTAAGATTTGAATATATCTCATTTTCAGTCTCATGTTGTAAAATTATTTGTAAAAATATATGGACGATATGGATGAAACACACATCATGGTGGGGGCCACAAAGCACCTGACACCAGCCATTGGCTGGTGTTAGGGGAGTAGCCAATCTGATCCCAAGCCTACTGAGTAAATCTTGTGGGACCCACCATGATTTATTCATTTTATTCACTCCATCCATCCATTTTAACATATAATTTTATTACGTAAGCTAAAAAATGAAGCCTACAAAAATCTGAAGTGGACCACATAATAGGAAATAGTATAAACTGAACGTCTACCATTGAAAAATTTTGGGAGGCCACTGAAGTTTTGGATCAAGTTGATATTTTAGTTTTCCCTTCATCCATGTATTTGTGATCCATTGAACAGGTTGGGTGACAAATAAAAATCACTGTAAGCCATAGGAAGATTTCAACGGTGGAAATCATTATTCCCACTGTTTCCTGTGGTATGGTCCACTTGAGCTTTGGATATGCTTTAATTTTAGGCTCAACCACTAAAATGATCTGGAAAAATGGATTGATGGTGTGGATAAACCAAATACATTCATTGTGTCATTGCTAACTAGATATGGCAGGGTAGGATGCAATGTGCGTTGAAACCCTTTCGGGGGTCACAAAAGTTTCGGATCAATATGAAATTTGTTTTTCCTATTCATCCAAGTATTTGGACCACACCACGTGAAATGGTGTTGATTGAATATCCAACATTAAAAACTTATTGGGATTGAGCCCAAGTATGAGGCAAATTCAAAGTTCGAGTGGACCCCATCACAAAAAATAATGGGGATTGAATGCCTACAATTTAAACCTTTATACTTTGGGCCGTAGAAGTTTTCAACCAAGCTAATATATATGTTTTCCTTGATTCCATGTCTGTATTAACTTATAAACATGATGGATCTCAAATAAACATCTTGGTGGGCCCTAAGAAGGTTTCAATAGTGGGTGTCACTATCCCACTCTTTTTTATGGTGTGGGTCCACTTGAACTTTGGATCTGCCCCGTCAGTCAGATGCACCATTCCATGGTAGGCCACGAGCTTAAAAATAAAGTCAATTCATGACTTGGGTGGGCCACACCACATATTATAGTTGAGAGGGTTACCCTCCCATTAAAACATTCATAATCATTTATTGGGCCCACCTAGATGTGGTTCATAGATCCAGCCCATTCATTATGTGTGTCCCACTTGGATGAGGAGTCAGCCCAAGTTTCATACACATCCAAAACTCATGTGGGCCCCACCAATTAAATGCTTTTATATGTTTTAGGGATGTCTTCACATAGTTTTAGATGCTATGGCCCACCTGTGTTTCGTATACGACTGATTTTTGGACTTAAAGGGGACACATCAAATGCATGGTGTTGATGTTCTACATACATCATGGTGGGGCGCACACAGATTAACCTCATGGGAAGTTCTCATGAGGTGACCTTATAGTACCATTTCACTATTTAGGTATAACTCCTTCATGGGTGTTACTCTAACTGTGAAGGGCCCACCTTGATATATTTTATGTATATCGACACCATTTATATATTTTTCCATCATATTTTAGGATGTGATTTCAAATCATAAGAACTCAATACTCTCAAGTGGGTCATACCAATCGAAACAATGATGACTAACTATTAAAAACCTTTTGAAGGACATAAAAGTTTTGGATCAATTTGATCTTTGTAGTTTACCTTCATCTAGATCTTCTTTATATTATCAAGAAGTTGGATTGCAAATAAACATTACTAAAACCTTATGATGGGCTCTTTATAATTTTTAATGGCGAGGTACTATATTATCATTCTTTCCAGTGGTGTGGTCCACTTACGATTTAAATCTATACAATTTTTTATACTCGGCCCAAAAATGGGTTGGAGAAACAAATGGGTGACAAGGATATACAACACATCATCAAAATCTCACTTTTGTTATCTAACTTTTCTAATTTTTCTCGTCAAAATACAAAATTTAGTTTTCTTTTTTAAAAAATATATTTTTTTTTACAATTTGTCAATTTTTTCATAATTTTGTTTAATTTTTTAAATTTTCTTTTTCAAAATATCATTTTTTAAATCTCACTTTTGTTATATAACTTTTTAATTTTTCTTGTCAAAATACAAAATCTAGTTTTCTTTTTTAAAAATTATATTTTTTTACAATTTGTCAATTTTTTCACAATTTTATTTAATTTTCTAAATTATCTTTTTCAAAATATCATTTTTTAAATCTCACTTTTGTTATATAACTTTTTAATTTTTCTTGTCAAAATACAAAAGCTCAACCATTGTGTTGAAGCGCACATCTATTCTGTTGGGTAGAACACTTATTTTAATATTACAATGATTGGATAATCTCAACCATCTGATATTACCGTTGAATTTAGACCATTTTCTTTATGACCAAGGTATTGAGGAACTTTGATTTGCACTCCTCCTTAAATGTGTATATTTGTTCTTAACCTCGAGTTGCACTCTTCTTCTTCTTTTTCTTCTTCTTTTTCTTTTTTCTTTTCATGTTTACATATTTTAATCCCACCTTGTGTATTGTAGGCCACATCTATTCAATTTGGTATAAATTCCTTTTTTTCAATTTTTCTTTTCAAAATACAAAATCTAGTTTTCTTTTTTAAAAAATATATATTTTTTACAATTTGTCAATTTTTTCACAAATTTGTTTAATTTTTAAAATTTTCTTTTTCAAAATATCATTTTTTAAATATCACTTTTGTTATATAACTTTTTAATTTTTCTTTTCAAAATACAAAATCTAGTTTTCTTTTTTAAAAAATATATATTTTTTATAATTTGTCAATTTTTTTCACAATTTTCTTTAATTTTTTAAATTTTCTTTTTCAAAATATCATTTTTTAAATATCACTTTTATTAGATAACTTTTTAATTTTTCTTTTCAAAATACAAAATCATTTTTTAAATATCACTTTTATTAGATAACTTTTTAATTTTTCTTTTCAAAATACAAAATCTAGTTTTCTTTTTTTAAAAATATATATATTTTTTATAATTTGTCAATTTTTTCACAATTATGTTTAATTTTTTAAATTTTCTTTTTCAAAATATCATTTTCTTATCGAAATCTTTTTTTTTCCAAAATTATCAACATTATTCAAAGTTCTTAATTTTTTTTTTTCAAAATCTAGATTTTTATAAAATTACATTTTTTAAAAAAAATCTAAATTTTTTTCTTAAACATTGTTAGTTATTTTTCTAAGCTTTTTAACTTTTTTTTTTCGAAATTCATAAATTTTTTTGTTCTTAATTTTTTACTTGAGCATTAGAGACGGTTTAGGACTGTCTTAAATGACCACTAAAAGACGGCTAAGGACCGTCCTTAATACATATTATTTTTTACTATTAGATAACCAGTAAAAGACGGCTGATGACCGTCTATAATTGAGACGGTCCTTGACAGTCTCAGATTACCAATAAAAGACGGCCAATGACCGTCTCTAATACGAACGGTCTTTGACCGTCTCAAATGATCTGCATATGAGACGGTCAAAGACCGTCTCTAATAGAGACGGTCCCTGACAGTCTCAAATGGAGACAGCTATAGGCCGTCCATAATACAGACTATTTTTGACAGTCTCAGATTACAGGAAAAGACGGTCAATGACCGTCTCTAATTGAGACAGTCCTTGACGGTCTCAGATTACAAGTAAGAGATGGCAAATGACCGTCTCTAATACGGACAGTCTTTGACCGTCTCAAATGGCCGCATGTAAGACGGTCAGGGACCGTCTCATATTCTAGACGGTCAATGGCCGTCTTTTATGCACAGTTAACGACGGTTTTTGACCGTCTTAAATGATTTGTGGATGTTCAAATTTTTTAGACAATATTAATGACGGTCAAGAGCCATCTAAAAGTTTAGAGACGGTTTACGGCCATCTCTAAAGCGTCTTTAAACCAAGCAATTTTAGAGATGGTCCAGAACCGTCTCTAAATCTGTCATTTTTTTCCATTTTTCACGTAATGGTTCTAACTGGACCATGTGGAAGGCTAAGATGAAGGACTTGCTTTATTACAAGGACCTATATTCTCCAATTTTAGGCATATTAGCAAAATCCAAGGATATGACCGATGATGATTGGAAGAAGATGGACCAAAAGGTGGTGGGGTTTATTAGACAATGGTTGGATGATTCTGTGTTCCACCATGTGTTTACGGAAACGTCAACCGCTAGCCTATGACTGAAATTACAAGGGCTGTATGAGAGGAAGACAGCCGACAATAAAAATTTTCTGATAAGGTGACTTGTGAATCTCAAGTTCAAGGATGGTGGTTCTGTGGCCGAGCACATGAATGAGGTCAGCAATATAGTGAACCAACTCACCTTTATGAAGATGGTCCTGGATAATGAATTGCAGGCTTTACTATTGCTTAGTTCATTGCCTGACAGTTGGGAGACATTGGTGGTGTCTCTAAGTAACTCCACGCCAGATGGAAAGATATCCATGGAATAGGTAACCAGTTGTCTCTTCAATAAGGAGACAAGGAGGAAGTCTCAAGGGTCTACTCAGTAAGAGGCCCTTGTGACACAGGAACAGGGGAGAGGAAAGAATAGGAAGGGTGGGAAAGGCGGCAAGGCCTGAGATAAATCAAGATGTAAGTCGAGTAACAGAAAAGATGTTGATTGCTGGAATTGTGGCAAGAAGGGCCACTACAAGCATGAATGTCGTGGTAAGAAAAATGACAAGAAAGGAAAAGGGAAGGAAGATGAATCAGATTCCACTGCGGTCGCTTCGGATGGCGACGTTGTAGTTATTCTTTCTGCAGATCATGATGTATGTCTCATGGCTACGAGTCAGGACACCGACTGGGTGATAGACTCAGAGCTTCTTTTCATACGATTCGACACAGGGACTCCTTCATAAGCTACAAGTCAAATGACTATGGGACTGTGAAGATGGGAAATTCTGACGTATCAAAGATCGTCGGAGTCGGTAATATTTGTGTGAAGACCGATGTGGGCATATCGGTCTTCACACAAATATCACAGACCTTTGCCTCAACTTAATGTCAATGGGAAGGTTGGATGATGATGGCTATGAAAGTCGGTTTGCTGGTTGGCGATGGAAGCTCATCAAGGGTTCGTTGATCGTGGGCAAATGGAAGAAGTGTTGCACCCTTTACAAGGCAAGTGTCAGTATGTGCAAGGGTGGGTTGAACGCAACGAAAGATTCAACTATTGACATGTGGCAAGGCGTCTAGGCCACATGAGTGAAAAAGGACTTCAACTACTAGCAAGGAAGAGGCTCCTTCCAGACGTGACAGGTACACCTCTCAAAACCTGTCTTGATTGTTTATCAGGGAAACAGCATAGAGCTTCATTTGTTAAATCTACTTCTCATGCTAATAAAGTACATGCATTAGATTTAGTTTATTCTGATGTTTGTAGTCTTATGAGGACAAAAACCTTGAGTGGGGCATTGTATTTTGTTACTTTTATAGATGATGCATCTAGGAGAGTTTGGGTTTATGCTTTGAAATCTAAGGACGAGGTTTTTAGTGTGTTTAAATTGTTTCATGCTATGGTCGAGAGAGAGACAGGTAGACCATTGAAGTGCATCTGCATTGAAAATGGTGGTGAATACATTGGCGACTTTCATGAGTACTGCAAGTCCCTGGGTATATGGCATGAACAGACGGTTCCCAAGACCCCCCAGCATAATGGTGTAGTTGAGCGAATGAATCGCACCATTGCTGAGAGAATTAGATGCATGTTATCCCATGCGAAGTTGCCCAAGACGTTCTGGGGAGAAGCAATGCACACGACAGTATACTTGATAAACAGGTCTTCATCAGCCCCGTTGAATGGAGAAGTGCCTGAGAAAGTGTGGACTAGACGTGATACATCGTACAGTCATCTCAGGGTATTTGGATGTAGGGCATCCGTTCACGTACCAAAGGACGAGAGGTCCAAGCTCGATATGAAGATCAGACAGTGTGTGTTCTTAGGGTACGGTGATGAAAAATTCGGTTACAGATTGTGGGATCCAGCCGAGAGGAAGCTCGTCAGGAGCAGAGATGCAGTTTTCTTTGAAGATTAGTGTATAAAAGATATTAGTAAGCCAGAGAAGAACCAACCTAGTTCAGGTGAGCTAGAGGACATGGATCCGGTTACTCCTCCTGTGGTGCCTGATGACGGGGGAGTGCAGCAAGGTGCAGAGGATGAGGGAGTTCCTTCAGAAGATAGACCAAGGGAGCAGCCCCCAATTGATCCACCTATTGAGCCACATGTGAGGAGGTCATTTAGGGACAGACAGTCATCCAAGAGGTACTCGCCACATGAGTACATTATGCTGACTGATGGGGGAGAGCCAGAAGATTATTCTAAGGCCTTAGCCGACGAGCATAAGGAAGAGTGGTTGAAAGCTATGCAAGAGGAGTGAAATCCTTACATAAGAACCACACCTATGATATGGTGAAACTACCTAAGGGTAAGAAAGCTCTGTGCAACAAGTGGGTGTTCAGAAAGAAGATTGAGCAGAAGAATTCACAGACGAGGTTCAGGGCCAGACTTGTGGTGAAAGGGTTTGGCCAGAGGAAAGGCATAGACTTCGAGGAGATATTCTCACCAGTGGTGAAGATGACATCCATACGGGTGTTGCTTGGGTTGGAAACTAGCATGGATCTGGAGATAGAGTAATTCGATGTTAAAACTGCCTTTCTCCATGGTGACCTGGAAGAAGAGATCTACATGGACCAACCAGAGGGGTTCAAAGTCAAGGGCAAAGAGCATATGGTGTGTAGGCTGAGGAAGAGCTTGTATGGGATGAAACAAGCTCCACGGCAATGGTACAAGAAGTTCGATTCATTCATGTTATAGCATGGGTATGACAGAACGGAGTCGGACCACTGTGTGTTCACGCGCAAGTTCTCAGATGCTGATTTCTTAGTTCTGCTCTTATACGTTGATGACATGCTCATCATGAGAAAAGACATCAAGAAGATCGACAGGCTGAAACAGGAGTTGGGCAAGTCTTTTGCAATAAAAAACTTGTGTCCGGCTAAACAGATCCTAGGAATGGAGATAAGCCGTGACAAAAACAGTAAGAAGCTCTGGCTGTCACAAGAGCGGTATATTGAGAAAGTCCTAGAACAGTTCGATATGAATACAGCGAAGCCGGTCAGTACTCTACTGAATGGTCACTTCAGATTGAGCGATAGGCAGTGTCCCAAGACGAAGGCAGAGGTGGAAGAGATGCAGAAGATACCCTACGCATCAGCTGTAGGAAGTTTAACGTATGCTATAGTGTGTACACGCTCAGACATGGCATATGCGGTTGTTGTTGTCAGCCGGTATCTTGTCATCCTGGAAAAGAATATTGGGTAGTGGTGAAATGGATACTACGGTATCTAAGAGGCTCATCCAGGTTGAGCCTATGCTATGGTGACGGTAAACCTATGTTAGAGGGCTACACAGGTGCAGATATGGCAGGTGACATAGACTCCAGGAAGTCTACATCGGGGTTCATGTTCACGTTTACAGGGGGAGAGGTTTCTTGGCAGAGCAAGCTACAGAAGGTCGAAGCATTGTCGACGACAGAAGTCGAGTACATTGCAGTCACAGAGGCATGTAAAGAGATGCTTAGATGAAGAGGTTCCTACAGGAACTTAGCCTGAAGTAGGAGGAGCACGTGGTCTATTGCGATAGTCAAAGTGCTATACACTTGAGCAAGAATTCAAGTCAGCATTCCAAGTCGAAGCACATAAAGATTCGGTATCACTGGATCAGGGATACTTTGGAACAAAAGGTGTTACAGCTTGAGAAGGTCCATACGGACAATAATGGGTCAGACATGATGACTAAGGCTTTGCTCAAGGGCAAGTTTGAGGTTTGTAGAAACCTTGCTGGCTTGAAGAAGGTGGATCCCTCCTGGGTTAAAAAGGGAGAGATTGGATGGGTTTTTTGACTTGTTATCGACCAGTCGTGAGCCTCGCTCGACCGGTTGAAGGCTGGTCTCGACGAGTCGTAGGAGTCGAGTCGTGGCACGACTCAAAGTCCAGCGACTGTGGACTGTTTTTCTCCGGGGTGCTTGACCAGTCGAAAGAAGTGCTCGACCGATCGTAGGTGGCTCTCGACTGGTCGTAGACTCGGTTCGACTAGTCGAGGTTACGTAGATTCGTTCTGCAATTTTGCGTGGATTTTGTGTCGCAAGTCCTTTCGCAACTGAGATGCAGAAAAAAGTTTCCTAAAACTTTAAATAGGAGTTCCTAGGATTTTTTAGGTACAATAAGAGGGTTTCTTAAAGCTTTACAAGGGATTTGCTAAAGGGTTTAGGGCTATCAAAGGTGAGAGAGAGAGAGAGAGAGAGGAAGCTTATAGAAGGGAGATTATATTTGTGGAGGTTATCTACTGTGCAATCTATATCTCATCGCTTCTATGTCCTTGTAATCGGTGAGATCTCTCCGTTTTTTCTTTATTTCTCTCATTGTTTATCCACTCCTACGTGAGTGAAGAAGTTTGTAACGTTCTACTTCATAGTGCATTGTTGATCTGGACGAGGTCCCGTGGTTTTTACCTCTTTGAGGGTTTTCCATATAAAATCTCTTATATGGTGTGTGATTGATACATTGATTATTTTCATTTCTTTATTATCCATAATTCTGGTTTGTTCTGAAGGGCTAGATCCTAAGTTTGTGCAAGGCCCCCAACAATGCTCACTTGGACTGTGCGGTTGGGAGAGCGGCAGTGCCATTTAGAGTGTAGTAAACCCTGGTGATGATCTCAGAGATGAACAATACTAATATGTTGACTTATTGAGCAGGAGTTACCTACTCATTCATTTATTCATTCACTATCCACTCGAGCTGGTGGTCTGCAACTATTTGTTACATGTACCTTTCCAATGGCCAGGATTTCGGTTGGGGCGCGCGACTAACCTGAGATCAGGAGTTTACCACATTAGGTCTGACTATCCAAATTTAGGTATGGGACTGGTTTGGATAGAAGTCCATTGTGATGGACCCCATAGCCTGCGATACTACCTACTATCATCCCGACTTCACACTCCAGCATGGTCATTCCATTTGCACCACATACTTCATTAATTACATCCTCGGCATGTGGCATTTTGGGTTACTGTGTTTCTGTATTTATTTGGTCTAGGTACGGCTGACGATATTCGTGAACTCATCGAAAATTGTATATTGCATTGTACCCTCGCCATCTGAAATTTATCTCTATTGACTCCTCATTTGGATAACTGATTTATATTGCTTACTCTGATACTAGATGACTCATGGACTTGTTAGTATTTCAACTTACTCTGATATTATATGGCTTGTGGACTTATTGGTATCTCCGTTTACTCTAATATTACATTCTGAGCACGCATATTCTGCTCACACACTTTCACCAACCACTAAGCTTTCTATAAGCTTATGCACGATAGATGCGTGCAGGCGGTGTTAGATTTCAGTAACATGGAGCATGGAGCATGCAGCGGACCTCTAGAGCTTTGATTTTCAATATATGTATTTCCCTTTCACCATTATATTCAAATGATTATATTAGTGGATACGTGATGATGATGTTGCCTTTGTGATTTGGGCAAACTTGTGGTTATGCTCTTTATAAGAAAAATGTACGTTGGAAAATCCTCCTTGTAGGATCCAAGGATCGGAATCTGACGTATGACGCTGGGAGCCAAGAATGGGGTACTACGGAGGCTGTCAGCGCCAGATTCGGCGATCTGGATTCCTGTGAGTCCGATCTCTGGGTTTGGGGCATGACATTGATGATGTCCTCCTATAGGTTCTTTTCCTCATGTCAACACTGATTCTTATGTAGAAACCACCATGGGGGGCCGAGTTGAAGGATAAGGCCAATTGGAAACTCTTGTAAGCTGGCTTTTCGCCCTATCTACCAACTGAACCGCTTCACCCATGGTTCTGACTGAGTGTATTTAAACTCTATCTTGAATCGGTGCTAATAACCCACCTATGAATCGTGCTACCTTCTCTGATTCAATTTCTGATAAGTCATTCCACGTTGCCAACCACTGAAAATCTTCAGTGTAATCTGTAACGGTCTGAGTCCCCTAATGACAATTTTAGTATTGCTGGAACAATATCTACTCGTAATCACTACAAAGGAATCGTGATCGTAGAAGGTATCTCATCCTTGGCCGAGACGGATGGACTCCTTGTATTGTCGAGCATATGAGAGTTGTAACTGCTCCCACCATGCAGAAGGATCATATTTTAATTTGATCGCTACTAATTTCACATTTTTATTTTCTAGTATGTCCATGTAATCAAAATATCATTCTACTTTGCCTATTCAGTCAAGTAAATCTTCTATACACAATAAGCCATTAAATGTAGGAAGTTCGGCATTACCTCAATAATCCCTCTCAGCATGATCTTGTTGTTCACCTTAATGGGCTAGTCATTGGGCAAAGTCATAATCGAGGTCCTCATCATGAGAGCTCGAATTATCTGAAATAACTCTATAATTCACCAATGGTAATGCTTTATGAAAATCGGGGTTATGTCATACAACAACCACGAACGGTTGAGCATTGCCTAGAGCTCAGGGTGGAATTAGCACATCTGTAATACGGTTGGGGTTGCCTACAGCCCATGTATGGTCAACTAACTCTTTTGGTGGAAAGCTTCCATTCTTTCTAGAAGATAGTGAATCTGTGGATCACATGTAACACCCTGACTTTTTAATACCTGAATATTGAAAGTTTTCGAGTGTTAGCATGAAATTTAACGTAATATGTACATGCGTACGATACCAATCTAACTATCATAACCTTACATGTATTCTCCAACATGAATCGACCATTGAGAATGATCTTCATCCATAGATCATGCCATCCGACCGTTGATTTTAAGACATGATCATCATATGTCCAAGTATTCCCACTTGTTTATTATAACTAACCATTCAACCAACTATCCACCGATAGGTAAAGATATCTGACCATCCACTTTGAGTTTCAACTACCCAATCATAGTAAACTAACTACTTGATATTTGTATCTGCTCGTACATATATCAAATTAAAAATCTGATCCGTTCATCTTGTTCACCGACTATAAATATGCTTAACCCACCATCAAAACTACAATTTGAGAAACTTATACATGTGAACAAGTCACTTGAATTTAACGATATACATGTTCTGCCACTTGATCACTCCAAAAATCTACTTGTGATCATCCATTTATAAAACTGACCATACACCCACTTACATACATAATCAGAGTACTAACCATCAAGTTTTTCTATTTTTAGCATGTCATCTGACCATCCATTATGTTGGTTGATATAAGTACATTCCCTTAATTAATTTGGTGAATAATTCTTTATTTATAATGTTTTATATATAAGTTCTTTTGTAAAAATTACTTAGGAACGTGCCTATAACCATGTAGAACCATTAGATTTCCCAAAACTCTCATATAAGCAATAATTATAAAAATGTCATTAACCTAGACCCTTGAATTCTAGATTACATGGTTCTCATGATTCATTTGATGCAAAATTTTGTATTATGCCTGTGTATCATAAATTAATAATACATGTCAAATTTCAGCCCTTAGATCATTGTAAAAGTGACCCAATTGATAAATCAGCCCCTTAACCGTTGATTTTGGTGACCATCGAGTGAAGAAACCTCGTGGGTAGTCGTAGTAAGATATTTCCCTTCATATGAAAGACTTGGATTGCACATAATATGGACCAAGTGTGAAATATAAAGACTCAACTTTAGTAGGCTTTTCCTTGGGCGCGAAGTTATCCTTTCGAGGCTTAGTAACTCCTTAAAAGAAAAAACTCCTTATAAATCTGGATCTTTCGATTTAACCACTTTCTACGATCCATCGTAACTTAAATTTAGACCACACTTTGGTCTCGTATGACTGCGAGGTTATACAAAATTTAGACCCAGTCTATGATCCTACACCGTTGAATGTTGAAGTCAATTCCTTCATTTTGGTTCAATTAAAGGTGAAATTTCAAATTTATGCCTTTTTCACTATTGATCAACCACCAACTTTTGTCCAACCATTATCTTATCTTGACTACACATTTCTCCCCAAAATTGGGCCCTGATCATTAAGTGTGGCCCGTTAATTAAGATCAAATTTATTTTGGCACCCATTAGGAGAATTTTCAAGATATGTCAATCTAAATTTCGGATCACCAAGAAAATTATATACCCTAGCCCTATTCGATGACCCCGACACACTGGACGAATTGGATTTAAAAAAAGATCGCTAAAAAAGGTCAAATTGAAGAAACTCAATTCAGGTGGGATGTGAAACACACCCCCTCTCACACACCCACTCCTTTATAAAAGAAACAGTGTGTCCCCTTCTCCTCTCACACGCCTATAATCCCAAGTCTAAGAAAGAAAAAGAGAAAGCGAAAGAGAAAGGAAAAGGGAAAGATAAAGAGATAAAGAAAGAGAAAGCCTAGTCGCCTATCATCCTCCTCCTCGACACGTGTAGTGTCTCCTTCTTTTTCAAACGATGTCGTGATTCATGTATAAGCTTTCCTACATCAAGATTTACCTAGGGTTTAAATCTAAGGCTAATGTGAGGGATTTCTTTAAGCTTACACTAATTTTAGTTAATATGATTTATCTTATTTTTGCGTACTTTCATATTACTGTGATTTTCCATACAATTGATTGATTTACCATTATCAATTATTTATCCTTTTGAGAATTATGGTTAAGGTATGATTTTAATTATGTGTGATTTCTATGAATTTATGTGGGGTGATGGATACAAGCCTTGCCCGTAGCCAATTTTGAGAGCAACGCGTGCTTCCATTGTATATTAACTTGGCCTTTTGCTCCTCTCCTCTTATTTTTGTTGAGTTAGCCTATTTGATATTGTTCTCTTTTATTGAGTTAGCTTATTGCTACTTTTCTTCTTTATTAGATTAGCCTTGTGCTACCTACCTTTATGGCTTGGGCATGTGCCTTGGAATTTCAAAATTCTCATGGTTCAATTTATTTCCCCTTTGATGCAAGTGATGTATTAGAGGTTTCATGTCTATTGATTCATATATTTTATTGTGGATGTAATGCGCTCTAGGTAGTGACCCTCTTAGTCGACGCATAATTCAATAAATTTTAGGTAGTAGCGCATAAATCAATGTAAGTAATCCTCGATGTGTGTTACATCACTTTCGGGATTCAATGTCTCAAATAGTCGCTTCATGAACAAATCATATCACGTAATTCATCTTATTCATGTGTTGTGCCACCTCGAGGTATTCACGTAAATCCACGATAGCATTAGACACGTTAACAAATCTCCATAATTATGGGATGCGAGGCAAGCTGAGTTTTTTATGAATTACATTCCACATTGTGATGATCACTACGTATGCCGAGCCATACACACTTTACTAGGCATACGTTCATACATATTGGTTGTGCATACCAATACCACTGTAGTGGTGGAGTACGAGAAGTATCGGAACCCTTACATTACTCTTATAAATTTCTTGAATTATTATCAATCTTAAAGGATAACCATCACTATGAGTAGGGCATTGACCATCTCCAACTGTACGGATGATGCAGGTGATGTACAGATTGAAGACACGGATGACAATCCCCTTATGGAAGATTATTTTGAATAAATAAAGAGATAGCTTTATATTTATTTTTATTTATTTCCACTACAAAATTTGATGATGTAATAAGGTCCCATTGAGAGGGCATTTGATAATTTGTTAAAATCTTTTACTCTAATGGAATGATAAATACAGTTGATTTTACTCTTGTGAATGGTTACCTTTGTGAATGTAACTGAATGTGATTTTTTTAAAAAAAATGAGGTACTATTTTGAAGCATCAAAATTTCACATTATTAACACCCAGAATTTTCGGGACGAGTATGTACTCGAGCAATGAAAATTCGGGATGTTACATCACCGTCCGATGGATTTTGGTTCATATCTTTGTTATTTACCATCGGTCCGAGGGGAGTCCTCACTCTAATACCAATGGACACAGGGATGGGCGTGATAAGGTCGATCACCGTCTTCCTCAAGGGGATAACTACTCCGAATCCACTGAGCTTCTCTAGACTCCTCACAGAGATACCTTTAATCCACGAGGGAAAAGAATAAAATAGAAATAAATTCTAGAAAATTCAAAATTTCATTAGTAGATAATAAAAATGAATTTACAATCTCTTAAATAGTGATATCAAAACTAGGAAGAAGTTTCATAATGAAAATCCAACCTAAACTCCCTAACATTCGTAATTACTAAAAGTAGTAAAATTCCAACTATAATAAAAATCCTAATTCTACTAAAACTCTTCTAAAGACTAATTTCTAAAAATAAAAATTCCAAATAAACTTTTGTTATAAGAGTCCTATCATGATTACAAGGTATTTCTAAAAAAGAAGAAAATCTAAAAATCTAAATATATATATATATATATTAAAAAATTGAAATTACTAAAAATAGTAATTTTTTCTTAAAATTTTTGATCTGAAAGAGCAAGTTTATTGGTAAAACAGATAGACATAACCCATTTTGTGGGTTGGCTACCCTCGGATGGCCCATTACAGTAAAGAGTGATAGGTTGAGCACCCCATAATGAAACCCAGATCAAAAGTTATATATATAAATATTCCAAATAAACTTTATCTTAAAATTTTTTATCTGAAAGCACAAGTTTTCTGGCGAAAAAGATAGACATAACCCATTTTGTGGGTTGGCTACCCTCGGATGGCCCATTTCAGTAAAGAGTGATAGGTTGCGCGCCCTTAATGATACCCGAATCAAAAGTTATGATTAATTTATGGCCCATCTTCTTTTGGTTCAACCATGCTAGGAATGTATCTGTGACCCGTTCTACATCAACAGGCAAAATTGTGAAAGGCCATCCTAAGTACAATAGTGCAGTTGAAAAAAAAACAACATGGTTAAATTTGGGTAACCTAACATTTTTTATGGGGCCTATATCTGTGATGAGTGTCAAATATTGCATATCAGACCCCAGTTATTGCATAATTTTATGTAAATCATAACGCCTAATGTCATAATTAATTGTGTTTTGCCGCAGGATGAAATAAAAGCGTGGATTGGAAAAAATGATATTAAAAGCGTGAATTTGACTCTCCGAAATTACCAGAGCTCGGGATGGACTCCAGAAAACAAATAATGAAGATTTTACACACCTGGGATCTGAGGAAAGCAAGCGAAAGGGGCTCGAAAAAGGTCCGAATGCAAGATCACATGGTTCCCGCCATCCAATCAGTCTGAAACTTCATACGTGTGATGGGGGCCGTGAATTAACCGTCCATATTAAATTTCAGCTATTGATGATCTCGGGAAGTGCTCCAACTGACAGATCAGCCCATTAATTTTCACTTTGGGGCCCACCTGATATCTGGAACTGCCTCAAATCTGGTTTAGGCGGTTGAAATAATCTGAAGAAAAGGTTGGACGGTGCAGATTTCCCACAAACATTACATTGGGCCCCACATGCGTGAGCACGTGCATAGAGTGCACGTGCGCTGGCGCCACACCGGACCACCCAAGACGGTCAGCGGACGGCTGACCCGTCTCATCTTCAAAAACGGCGTCCGCCGTTCCAGCTTCCGCGGTATCGACCGCTGTCGTCGGTTGTGGGGCCCACCTTGTGTCCAAATGGACAATCCGGACCGTCCATCCACTTCCTGGGGCGGACATACCCCACGCCTAGCTGATGAAATGTAAAATCATCATGTGGTGAGATTTTTAACCATTCAATCGCAGGATGGACGGCGAGTTCAAAACTCTGTGGGCCACCACAATTCTAACTCAGAAATTGCACATTCCCGACCGGTTTTTCGTTCTCATCGCAGTGAACGGAGTGGATTTGCCATTTGATCAGAGGAATGGGAACCACCATTGTCAGCGGAGGATGGTTTGCGTCCGCGTAAGCACGGACGCTGCCGACTTTTTCAGAATTTAGTGGGCCCCGTACGTTATCTGTCTGACGGATCCGAGCCGTCCATCGTGTAGATGGGTTCGAGAACTACAAAACCATGCTAATCTTCCACTCCCATGCGTACACACGTGTGCGGTACAGAGGCCACAAAAGGGCTACCCGGCGATGTTCAAATCTGATCTTTTTGAGATTTCTTCTGTGGGCCACGTTAATGGACCTTCAAAACCACACATTCTTGACTGAAATTTCGTCCTGAATCCAATGGACGGGGTGGATTTTCCAGAAAACACTTCTGTGGGGCCCACCGATCACGGTTGCGAAAAATTGTACTCCGAGTCCTTCTACGACTCTACCACCGATTCCAGCCATCCAACAGCTATAAAAGGGAAGTTTTGGACGTGGGAGAGGATTCAGATCGAGGGAATTCGAGATCCAGAGCTAGGGAGAGAAGAAAGAGAAGAAAGAGAAGGAGGAAGAGAGAGAGATCGATTGGTTTGGTGTTTTGATTTTATGAATTTTATTTAATATTTTTTATGGATTTTATGGGTCACTAATCTCTCAACTAGGGCTGAGATGAAGCCCCTAATTTGATCAACTCTTTTATTGGTTGGTTTACTTTGAATTTTAATTAATTTGTTTCTTTCTCTGAGTGGGCTTTATGGGTTTAAATTCCATACTTCTCCATCTATGAACTTGACCAAAGTATATATATGGATGTTGTTTGGATGCTTATTACAGGTGCTTGTGTCTGATCAAGAACAAGTTTCCTATAGAGGAAGGAACAGGGTGCTTCAATGAATTGTACATACCATGTGCCCGACCATGGACATGGGATGTATTGTTCATGGCATTGCTAAAAGGAATTAGACAGTCTGTATGCCCAATTTAGGACACAGATTGTGCTTTCTCTATTTAAGTGGTATCAATTTAGATCAAGGTGAATCAACAGAAAAAATAAGGGTTAGGATAATTAGGAGTGGATTCGAAAGTCCTAGTGCTCTCTCTCTGATTGAATTTTCTTCCATGTTCTTAATTGTTTTATTTTTTTTCTTAGAATTGTGCTTAGTAGTTCATTCCATTCTTTGTTGGATTAGTTAAGGAGAATCATAGATTTGAGTTGTGACGACCAGTCCTCGTGGGAACGATCTCGTAATACGTCCGTATCTGCATCGATTCAGTATACTTGCGAGTTTAAAAATCATTTAAATCATGTTGGTTTAAAGAAAACAGCGTATTCATGTGGACTATTTCGTTCCAAATTGAATTTAGGATTCTCTCTTATCATAATTCATAGTCTTAGGATTTTACTAACTTTAGTTTTGGATTTTTTTTTATTTAATTTTTAGAACCAATTTTCCTGTCTTGTAGGGTCATTGATAGATCTTCTAACTTGGTAACTTCGTCCTAATTTTTTTATTTTATTTATTTACTTATTTATTTTATTTTTTTTAGATTAGGTCTTATTCCCTAGATACTAACTGGTTTTATTTTGTTTTGCAGGTTTTTAACATAGTAACTTCTACTCTGGTAACATCTTTTTAACTCCTTCTTTACTTTCGGTATTGCTGTAGGATTTTGCGTTTTTCCAGGATTATACTCAAAGTAAGGTTCTACCATGGAGTCGTGGGTACATGCATATGCTGAGTTGGATAGGTTTTATTGGGAAATGCCTGAAGGTTGTGGAATTCAACATATACCTCAAGATTTCTCTCCATCAAGAACAGACATTGAGAACCGACTAGAACGTTATGTTCCATCGGTTAATAGAAGGTGATATCTGATCATAATTATGGGAATGAGGATTATTATCAACCATCATATTCTCCCATGTATGATCAGATGCGACTATAACCAGTGGAACCATCAAAACTGGGAAGATGAACCAACAACATGTTGCAATAATTATTCTCTTGGATCCCATACCTTTGAGATCCAACCAGAAACGATCCAAGAGGATTCATGTTTTGATCCAGAACAATTCAACCAGCATGTTGCGAAATTGATGAAATCATTAGAAGCACTCAATTCGCGCATTGAAAGCATAGAGGAAGCTCGCTCATCCCAACTACAATCCAATCTAGAAATACAATGTGAGGAAAGTGATCCTCACTCGCTTTTAACGAAATCTGGAATTTGGAATGAGGAGTTGGATTTCATTAATGAGCATACGGTTCAATTTCCCGATGAGTCGATCTCAATGACTGTTCAAAAGAATGGGAAAGAAACATGGTTGTCTTTCAAATACAGTGATGATAACACACTTTCCTTACATGACACACAGGATCTCAATGATGAGGTAGAGGTTAGTTTATTCGAACCTCAACCGAATTTAGAATGAGGAAAGCGATCCCATCCCAAGTGCGCTTGCCATTAATTAGACAATGATGCGTATTGGGATGATGATCATGGATGTTTGCCCTAATTCCCTTGGAATCAATCTCAAGTTTGGTCCAAGTCAATGATCAAGACGTACACGAAGTGGTTGGTCATAATGAGCCACTCCCTCACCTAACATGTCTGATTTAAAGGTAGAGGACGGGCCCCTTACAACCGACCCTTCTAACTCTGGTGAAACGTATTTGGACCACTCCTATGAATTACATGATGATATGATTCGGGAGATAGACAGAGCTACTCGATATGACTCTTGAATTTGAAACCACCCAGTTGAGGCCACCATCTAAACTGTTGAATAATGACGATTCATCGCCTCTTCTGAGTAGTATCGATGAACAGAGTCCATACATCAATGCTTCGTATACTGATCTTCAACCTGTCTGTGCAGGGCTGGAGCAAGAGAGCACACCTCCGTTCACCTTAAAAAATGATGGATTCCTTGAGCAGATCATCACGAGCTCTAATGTGGAAAATGAGTCACTCTCAGCTGACTGTCCCAACTCTTTGGATGATTGCTTGGCACACTTTGCAAATTCAAACGATCCCATGATAAGAGACATAGTGAATGCCTTGCAAAACAATATCTCGATAGTCATCACTGACCGAGAGGACCCTTACTCTGAAGACCATCCCTCCCCAGATCCCCACTATTTGCCATTAAGGGAGGAGGAGCTAAAAATTGAACCGAAGTCTACTACTTCGGAATGTGTTGAGACTACGTCACTTTCTGAGAATTTTTCTGACTTTCATCTATGTGTAGTCTCTGATTCACCATGGGATACTAACATCAAAACTTCTTCTATCACAGGTGAATCGTATATACTCTGGATACCTCAAGCGAATCAACGACAAATTTTTGATGAGGTACGTAAGTTTCTCTGTAATGTCATGCTCCAGGGCGTCCAAGCCTATTGCAAAAATGGCTTTTGGATTATCCTATTGAGAAATCTACTGAGAAACTTATCAAGATACTGGCCGGAAGAGGAACCTTGCAAAGCATGACTGAGTAGTTTTCCTGCTTTCTTAGGACTAGGGTAGTTTCCTTTATGCTGTTTTAAGATAGACAGTAAACTTAAGCGCTCCTGGGAGGCAACCCAATCTGTTGTTTTATGCTTTTTTCTAGTTAGTTACTTCAATGTTTGTGGGTAACATTACTGCAAACCCTCACGAGACTACAACTCGTCCACTAGGGGTAACCTAGGGGTTTAAAGGCTTGTTGCATGCGCTAAATGCAATCGAGAGCACCTGCGAAAGTGGTATAGGTAGGATCTTCTTTTATTTTTCTTTTTGTTATTTTTTTCTTATGTTGATTTCTCTCTTGTGCTAACTTGTTTTGCGATGATATTTTTTCTGAGGATGTCTCTTGATTCTCGAATCAGTACTATCTTTCCTCATTCCTCTTTTATTCTCGTTGTCCCATGTGCCTTGCATGCTTATTTCTTTTACATTGAGGACAATGTAGATTTTAGGTTGGGGTGGGAGATTAGGTTACCTAATCAGTATTTTCTTGGTCTTGAGCAAAATTTGTGAAAATTTTAAATTTTTTTTCTGGAATTTCTATTAAATTCTAAGTGATTTCGAAGGATAGTTGTGATTTTAACATTATAAGATACGTGATGGGTAATTTATGACTCTTGGATTTGGCCATCCGCTTGATTTCACAGTCAATTTTGAATTGTTAATTCATGATTAGAAGTTGTAAACATTGATTGAGCCATGATTTCACATATCACATCTCGCTTACACATTAAGTTTTCGGTTCGATAACTGAATGATTAACTTGGTAAAAAGAAGAATTAAAGGTCTAAGTCACATAATCCTCACTATAGGTTTGCTCCCTATAGATGAAGATTTGATTCCTCATAGTTGACATGAAAAAAAAAAAAATTTATTAGGTGACAAGTTTTCGCCATAGGTTTGCTCCCTATAGGTGAGAATTTGATTCCCCTCATTTGTGTTACTGCTCATAAAGAAAATCAAAAGGTGGTAAAATGAAAAGTTAATCTGTGAGATAAGTGTTGGTTTCAAGTTTTGATTGTCACGAATTACTAATGATATCATGAAATTGACAATTGGATCTCTTACTGATTATAAGTCGAGATTATACTTTACACTCGTGGAACTCAATGTTTAGGAATGTTCTAATTGATGGATTAATATTTTGAACTTGATTATGAAGTTTACTGTAAGCTTGATTCCAAGAGAAAAATTCCACACACCAATCATGAATCTTAAAATTTTCACATCTCAGCTATCTGTTCACTTGTCACTTGAATTTACAGGAATTGTCTTTTATTTCTGAAATTATTTTTCGCATGTTTTGCTCGGGACTAGCAAAATGCTGGTTGGGGGTTGTGATGAGTGTCAAATATTGCATATCAGACCCCAGTTTTTGCATAATTTTATGTAAATCATAACGCCTAATGTCATAATTAATTGTGTTTTGCCGCAGGATGAAATAAAAGCGTGGATTGGAAAAAATGATATTAAAAGCGTGAATTTGACGCTCCGAAATTACCAGAGCTCGGGATGGACTCCAGAAAATAAATAATGAAGATTTTACACACCTGGGATCTGAGGAAAACAAGCCAAAGGGGCCCGAAAAAGGTCCAGAATGCAAGATCACATGGTTCCCGCCATCCAATCAGTCCGAAACTTCATACTTGTGATGGGGGCCGTGAATTAACCGTCCATATTAAATTTTAGCTATTGATGATCTCAGGAAGTGCTCCAACTGACAGATCAGCCCATTAATTTTCACTTTGGGGCCCACCTGATATCTGGAACTGCCTCAAATCTGGTTTAGGCGGTTGAAATAATCTGAAGAAAAGGTTGGACGGTGCAGATTTCTCACAAACATTACATTGGGCCCCACATGCGTGAGCACGTGCATAGAGTGCACGTGCGCTAGCGCCACACCGGACCACCCAAGACAGTCAGCGGACGGGCTGCCGTCTCATCTTCAAAAACGGCGTCCGCCGTTCCCGCTTCCGCAGTATCGACCGCTATCGTCGGTTGTGGGGCCCACCTTGTGTCCAAATGGACAATCCGGACCGTCCATCCACTTCCTGGGGTGGACATACCCCACGCCTAGCTGACGAAATGTAAAATCATCATGTGGTGGGATTTTTAACAATTCAATCGCAGGATGGACGGCGAGTTCAAAACTCTGTGGGCCACCACAATTCTAACTCAGAAATTGCACATTCCTGACCGGTTTTTTGTTCTCATCGCAGTGAACGGAGTGGATTTGCCATTTGATCAGAGGAATGGGACCCACCATTGTCAGCGGAGGATGGTTTGCGTCCGCGTAAGCACGGACGTTGCCGACTTTTTCGGAATTTAGTGGGCCCCGTACGTTATCTGTCTGACCGATCCGAGCCATCCATCGTGTAGATGGGTTCGAGAACTACAAAACCATGCTAATCTTCCACTCTCATGCGTACACACGTGTAATATGAGGCCACAAAAGGCTGCCGCGACGTTCAAATCTAATCTTTTTGAGATTTCTTCTGTGGGCCACGTTAATGGACCTTCAAAACCACCCATTCTTGACTGAAATTTCATCCTGAATCCAATGGACGGGGTGGATTTTCCAAAAAACACTTCTGTGGGGCCCACCAATCACGGTTGCAAAAAATTGTACTCCGAGTCCTTCTACGACTCTACCACCGATTCCAGCCATCCAGCAGCTATAAAAGGGGGGTTTTGAACGTGGGAGAGGCATTCAGATCGAGGGAATTCGAGATCCAGAGCTAGGGAGAGAAGAAAGAGAAGAAAGAGAAGGAGGAAGAGAGAGAGATCGATTGGTTTGGTGTTTTGATTTTATGAATTTTATTTAATATTTTTTATGGATTTTATGGGTCACTAATCTCTCAGCTAGGGCTGAGATGAAGCCCCTAATTTGATCAACTCTTGTATTGGTTGGTTTACTTTGAATTTTAATTAATTTATTTCTTTCTCTGAGTGGGCTTTATGGGTTTAAATTCCATACTTCTCCATCTATGAACTTGACCAAAGTATATATATGGATGTTGTTTGGATGCTTATTACAGGTGCTTGTGTCTGATCAAGAACAAGTTTCCTATAGAGGAAGGAATAGGGTGCTTCAATGAATTGTACATACCATGTGCCCGACCACGGACATGGGATGTATTGTTCATGGCATTGCTAAAAGGAATTAGACAGTCTGTATGCCCAATTTAGGACACAGATTGTGCTTTCTCTATTTAAGTGGTATCAATTTAGATCAAGGTGAATCAACAGACAAAACAAGGGTTAGGATAATTAGGGGTGGATTCGAAAGTCCTAGTGCTCTCTCTCTGATTGAATTTTCTTCCATGTTCTTAATTGTTTTATTTTTTCTTAGAATTGTGCTTAGTAGTTCATTCCATTCTTTGTTGGATTAGTTAAGGAGAATCATAGATTTGAGTTGTGACGACCAGTCCTCGTGGGAACGATCTCGTAATACGTACCGTATCTGCATCTGATTCGTATACTTGCGAGTTTAAAAATCATTTAAATCATGTTGGTTTAAAGAAAACATCAATCTGATGGGGTGTCCAGCCTCATTTACAGGATGCCATAAATATAAAGGCCTTGCATTTTCATCTAGAACTCGCATGAAGTGCCACAGTTGGACAAATTTTAAAATCTAACTATATTTGCTAAATCGTAGCAGCTTAGAACACTAACACTTTTCTTTCTCTGATTATAGCCCTAGCCCATGCCATCTACATTAATCAAGTTATCATAGTCATGTCTCTATCATTCCTACCTGCAATGCACTTGAAACTGGTCACCACACACATGGGAGCCACTTGGCAGCTACAATGTACATCGAATTCAATCAAACATGGCCCTTGCTTGGTTAGTGAATAAGGATTAACAACAACAGTCTCTCGACTAAATGCATACTTACTACCAACTAAATTGTCTAAAAAAATACAGAAGAAGAGAATCATGAATTGAAGAGAATCATGACCTGCCATTCCACAAGATCAAAATCTTCATAGGCATTCCATGAAACACCTATCGAGCAAGATTGATGAACCTGCCTGATTAGATCCCATTAGATCCAAGACCTAATGGGATATCCAATCAAACATAATCACCCAAATAACATCACCACATTAAGGCCATAATAGCCTACAAGTCCCAAGCATGTGCATGCCTGGCCTCACCTGATGGAAGTCCACGATCTATTATACAATGCATTGGCACCTGTGGGAGTATCCACACCATTTCACGAATATGAAACCTTAACCTTAATGCTCTTGCAGAGAGAAAGAGAGAGAGAGAGGCAGCGACGTCTAGGCAGTCGAGAGGGAGAGGCAGCGGTGTCTGCACAGGTGAGTGGGAGAAGCAGGGGCATGGACACAGAGGAGATCGATGGCGGAATCAACGAAAATCCACACTACTAAATAAGGAAGATGGAGAGAGAGAGGGAAATAGAAAGAGGAAATGGGGGTGGAGATAGAGAGAGAGAGAGAGAGAGAGAGAGAGAGAGAGAGATGGGGGAGGGAGAGAGAGAGAGAGAGAGAGAGAGAGAGAGAGAGAGAGAGAGAGAGAGAATTATTGAAAATAAGGTTAGGGTTTTTTATCTGGTATATATAAGGATTGTTTGCCGGCGTACGGTTTTAGTTAGCACTAGTAAAGGATCCCCTCCAGCATTGGCTTTACTCAGTTTTCTTATAGTGAATATATCTGCTTCCCTTACAAAAAGGTTTCTCAACAAAGGATCTACAACCCTTACCATTTTAGCCTTATATCTTTAATCGCAATAACTAATGTTATGGGAACATCTAAAGCCAATTCCACCTGAGGAAGTCATAGTACAATTAGGTGAATGACCTCACCGAGTAATAGGGCTCATTGAACCAACACTCAGCTTGGCATGCCCAAACTAAGCTCAGACTCAGCCCCGACTCTTAGTGCCGATGTTAAACCTACTTATCAATTTGGGCAACAAGAGCGTGGTTGCTAAAGCCAAGAGGTCGACTCAGATATAGATGTGACCTATGGTCATACTAGGGAATCATCTCCAGTAACACACGAGGAGCAACTGCCAGCGCATGATCTCGGAATAACTCCTAATATCATTATGCACGTCATTCGTGATCAGAGGCCAAGATCGTGCCGAGAATGACAGACACATTCACTCCAGTTGAAAGGTATAAATAGGAATCAAACCCACAGGAACAGGTATGCAAAATCTCTCACCCAAAACCTACCCACACTACTTAGACCCAGATTCCTAGTCTGACTTTAGCATCGGAGGGTCCCCTGCCCTAGCCAGGGTTTCCTTTATCCTTCTCCTGTGCAGGCTAACAGGGCTCGGTGAGAGTGCTCGGAGCTCGGCGAGGGTGAACCAGATTTTTGTATCAACATTTTGGCGCCTTTTGTGGGAAACAGATAAAAAGTCTTTGTAACTTTACCATAAATGGCTAAAGGAAAGAAGAAAGCACTCCCAGTAGCAGTGGTAGAACCTGAGCCCACTGGTCAACGACACTCATCTTCTATACTCCATGCTGAATCAGCTCTAATAGGATAGTCTCAATGAACTCGGAGCCGAGGAGGCAAGTACCATGCGTTGCAGAACCAAGTACTGACATTGGTCAACGAGATCAACCAAATGAAGCAACAGATGGAAAGACAGCAGCCACCCCTCAATCAAGGGGAGGTCGCTCCAATGGCAACAGAGTGACCCATTCTCGTAGGTTCGCAAGTAGGAACGTCCCGAGGTATATCAGCTCGGGTCCCAACTCACACATGAAACGCAGTAACCTGGGCACTAACTTATGTATCTGAGACCTCGACATTAGCCCCAATTAACCTCCGCCATGAGTTGGAAAGGAGAAGAAGGGGCAGAACGCCCGAGGTCGAGGCACCTTGTGAAACTGTCACTGAGAACAGAGACTCATGGGAAGCTCAGGTTGAAGAACTCTGAAACTAGATCAAGAGCATGCACCGGGATCATCAGACGGAGGCTCTAGCTGCAGTAGAAGCGATGATGGAGGAGACCGAGCCACCGTTTACTAGTGAAATCATGGACGCAGCAATGCCTTCAAGGTTCAGGATGCCCCCCATTATTTAATGTTCGAGTTCCGGGGACCCGACAGAACACATGGAGTCTTGTTGTTCCTAGATGCAGATCCAATCAGCATTGGAGGTGATGATGTGCAGAGCATTCTCCATAACCCTCACAGGGGCTACGAGAAGCTGGTACCGACAACTCAAGCCAAAGTCAATCTGCACGTTCGTCAAGCTCAGTAGAGCTTTCTTGATGCAGTTCATTGTCGGGAAGAAGAGTAAAAAACCATCAACTCATTTACTCACCCTCAAACAGAAAAGCAGAGAATCGTTGAAGGACTACATTTCTCGATTTAATGAGGAGGCTTTACAAATCGACGATTACTCTGACAAGATGGCTCTAACCGTAATGATCAGTGGAATCAAAGACGGGAGGTTCCTCTTCTCAATAGGGAAGAACCCCTCGACCACTCTGAGTGATCTCATAAATCGAGCCGAGAAGTATACTAACGCCAAGGAGTTCTTTAGCTTGCAAAAAAGTGCCCAAGGCTCGGAGCACTCATCCAAAGACAAGAAGCACAAAGATGTCCCATTCTAACCTATCACGAGCAAGAAGAGGTCAGATGAGGATGGATCTCGCAGCCAAAGGCCGAGTAGAAAACCCGAAAGCCGATTAAGCTCCTATACGCCTCTCAACACATCTCCAGAGCGGATCCTGATGGAGATCCGAGATAAAAAGTTGTTACATTGGCTAAGCTGCATGAAGACGGAAGCGAGTCAATGAGATAAATGTTGATATTGTCGTTTTCATCGCGACCATGGGCATAATACCAGTGATTGCGTCGACTTGAAGGAGGAGATCGAGACCCTCATTCGCAAGGGTCACTTACGTTAGTACATAAAAGAAGTAAGACAGGCTCAGAAGGACGAGTAACCAAGTAGAGTTACGGATGATGGTACTGAGATCCAGATGATATAAGGAGGTCCGTTTGGAGACGGGGACTCAAACCAAGCCTGAAAGCTCATACTAAGAGCACCAACCACGAGCACTACATCCACTTAGCTGACAGGCTGAGAAAGGTGCTCCGAGTGAGCCCGTTCAGTCTTACATTTACAAAGGATGATGCGCACTGAATTCAGCATCCTCATGACGATGCTTTGGCAGTCACAATGATCATAGCCAATCGTAAGGTGTACCGCATCCTGGTCGATACTGGGAGCTCAGCAGGCATCTTGTACTCTGAGGCATTCGACAAGATGGGCATTGACAGGTCATGCCTCCGACCTATTCGGACCTCGTTGCACGACTTCGTAGGCGATAAAGTTATCTTAGAAGGGGCGATCTCTCTCACGGTCACAGCAGGTGAAGGACAAAACCAGTCACCCTATTGGTGGACATTCTGGTGGTAAACACACCGTCGACACATAATGTCATCCTTAGATGACCATCTCTTAATGCCATGAAGGCGGTGGTATCCACGTACCACCTGATGATGAAGTTCCCTACTGTTGGGGGAATCGGCTATGTCAGAGGTGAACAGCGAGAAGCTCGATAGTGCTATTCTATATCAGTCAGAAATGGCTTAGTAAAGCAGGCCCTCACAATCGGTATGCTCGACCTAAGAGAAGACACCTCAATGGAGAGTTCCCTTGTGGAGGACCGCTTGATCTTCTCGCTCGATGACGTTAATCCGACCAGAACAGTCCAGCTCGGATCATCGTTGAATGCCGATCAGTGGAATCAGATGTTGAATTTTTTGCAACAGCACAAATATGTCTTCGCATGGTCCCACCAAGACATGTCGGGCATCACTTCTGAAGTTATGGTCCACAGGCTGAATGTGGATCCAAAACACAAGCCAGTCAAGTAGAAGAGAAGGGCTTTCAAGCCCGAGAGACACACGGCGATTGTCGAGGAGGTTGCAAAACTCCTCAATGCTGGCTTCATAGAAGAGGTCCACTACCCATACTGGATCACAAACGTTGTGCTCATCAAAAAGATCAACAAAAAGTGGCGAGTCTACATAGATTACTCCGAACTCAATAAGGCTTGCCACAAGGATAGCTTCCCCCTCCCGAGGATCGACCAACTGGTCGACAACACAGCTGGGCACGAGCTCCTAACATTTATGGATGCATACTATGGTTATAACCAGATAACTATGCACTCTTTGGACAAACAAAAGATGACATTCGTCACAGATAAAGGACTCTATTGCTATCGGGACATGCCCTTTGGTTATAAGAATGTAGGGGCAACCTATGAACAACTAGTGAACAAGATGTTCGTCTAGAAAATTGGTAAGACCATGGAAGTTTATGTCAATGATATGTTGGTGTAGAGCATCAGATCAGCCGACCACACCTCAGATCTGGCTAAGATCTCCTCCGTTCTTCGGAAGTACCAAATGAGACTAAACCCGACCAAAAGTGTGTTCGGTGTGGGTTCAAGCAAGTTCCTCAATTTCCAAGTAAACCAAAAGGGAATCGAGGCTAATCCAGAAAAGATAAGAGCTCTCCTAGACTTGAGCTCACCTCGGACTATGAAAGAGATCAATGCTTCACGGGAAGAGTAGTCGCGCTCAACCGCTTCATCTCAAGAGCTACGGACAAGTGCCTCCCCTTCTTTCAACAGTTGAAGGGTAGTAAGAAGGCAGAATGAACTCCTTACTGTGAGCAAGTTTTCCAGCAACTGAAGTAGTATTTAGGATCACCCCCATTACTGTCTAAACTAGATAAAAGAGAACCATTGCTCCTCTACTTAGCCATTTCCTCATTGGTCATCAACTTAGCGCTCATTAGAGAGTCTGGAGGAAAACAATACCATGTCTACTATGTCAGTAAGGTGTTGGTCCCGATAGAAATAAGATATCCGGATATGGAGAGGCTCGCCCTAACTCTAATCATGTCAACTTGTCAGTTATGCCCGTACTTCCAGGTGCACTCCATAATTGTCCTTGCAGATCAACCCCTTCGACAGGTACTATAGAAGCCTGAAGTGTCTGGACGGTTGACTATGTGGGTAGTTGAGCTCGGTGAATTCGACATCGAATATCGACCGAGGATAACCATCAAGGGCCAGGTAGTGGCCGATTTTATAGCGGAGTTCACCGTTCAAAATAGTGAGACTGAGTCGTCTAGCTCAGACGTACCCATGTGCTCAACAAGGAGCCTTGCAATCCTCCCTATCCCCCAGCCTGTCAAGGAGACCAAGATAGAGGATAAATGAACGTTGTTTATAGACGGTTCATCAAACTCAAAGTGAGGAGCAGGGATCGTTCTAGTCGCGTCTGATGCGACGACTGTTCAGTATGCGATAAGATTCAAATTCTGAGCCTCAAACAATGAAGCAGAGTATGAAGCCCTGTTGGCTGGGCTCAAATTAGCAGCGGCCCTGGGGGTCCGAATTCTAAATGTCAAGTGTGACTCTCAGCTCGTCATAAATCAAGTATCATTAGAATATGAGGTGAAAGAAGCCGGAATGATAGCTTACCTGAGTGAAGTTCGGAAGCTAATGGAAAAGTTCCAGGAATGCAACATCAATCAAATACCAAGGGCTGAGAATTCATGGGCCGACGCGCTTGCAAAGCTCGCTTCGGCGACTGAAGGAAGAGTCCCGAGATTCGTCCTAGTGGAGTTCTTAAGTAAGCCAAGTATCGTCTGCCACGGTCAAGAGGTCGTCTAACCTGTACAAACGATCCTGAGTTGGATAGACCTAATAATTGAGTTCCTCAGGGACAGTAAGGTTCCTGAGGATAGATTGGAAGCCCGACACCTAAGTATTAGATCGACACGATATACTATCATCGAGGATATCTTATACAAGAAGGGGTTTTCTTAGCCATATCTGAGGTGCCTGCGACCTGACGAGGCATAATATGTGATAAGGGAGATCCACGAGGGGATATGCGGAAATCATTCCGGAAGCAGAGCCCTAACGTAGAAGATCATTCGTCAAGGATACTTCTGGCCAACGATCCAAGGTGACTCCAAAGACTTCACTTGGAAGTGTGACAAGTGCCAAAGATTCACAACCATCCCCAGATAGCCAGTGGAAGAACTAACCCCCATGAGTGGGCCGTGGCTGTTCACTCAGTATGGAATCGACATAATCGACCCTCTACCCCAGAGTAAGGGACAGACCAAGTACGCGATCATAACAGTGGATTACTTTACTAAGTGTGCCGAAGCAAAGCTTGTTGCCAGGATTACCGAGCAAAAGATAACAAACTTCATCTGGAAGAATATCGTCTGTCGATTCGGCATCCCGTACACCATTGTTTCGAACAACGGGAAGCAGTTCAACAACAATAGGTTCAGGAGCATGTGTCAAAAGCTCGGCATCAAGAATGCCTATTCATCACCTCGGCATCCTCGATCAAATGGCCAAGTAAAGGCAATAAATAAAATAATAAAGAGTCACCTCAAGACTAAGCTGGAAAAGGAAAAAGGCATGTGGACCGATGAACTCCCATTTGTGTTATGGGCATATGGAACTACAGCTCGGTCAACAACAGGGGAAACACCATTCTCCCTTTCCTATGGGGCTAAAGCGATTATTTCAGTCAAGATAGGACTCCCCACTACCCGAGTGCAATCATATCAAGACAGGCAGAACGTTAACCAAAAGGCAATGAGCCTCGACTTAATCGAAGAACTGAGAGAGACTGCCAGGCTACGAATCACAACTCGAAACCAACAGGTCGCCCACTTCTACAACTCCAAGACCAAGACGAGGCATTTCTGACCGAGTGACCTAATCTGTAAGACCCGTATCTAAGTCCGTACTGTTCCTTAGACTCCCGTGGTCCTCCCGGTCGAATTCTAGCAACCCGCGACCTGTAATCGACGTTTGCGCACGACCCTAAGTCGCAGCCCGTATATCTGAGTCGACTTAACCCGAAACTTATACCCTTACAATAGTGCCGTCGCTACGGTTCTGACATCGCATCTCGCGGGCTGAGGCGATACCCAGACCAAGAGATGTGAGCCCGCATTCAGTTCAAGAAAAACGCCGCGCTTTGCAAAACCCAAGAGAACATGTCAAATCAATCAATCAATCTCATCAATCAAGTACATTCCCCATCCTGAAGCAACCCCAAAAGTCAACTCTCTCTCTCTCTCTCCACCCATCAAGTACACTCATCACTCCCCATCACTCTATCACCCATCCCTCTCTCTCTCCTTACAACCTCTCTCTCTCATTTTCCTCTAAGGCAACCCAATGTCCAAGCTTCCATAGGAGAGAAGCTAGTGTGGCCCACCTTCCCACCACCTAGTCTCACCCTCCAAAGATCATCTCGACCATTAAATCACATCCCTTAGAGCTCTAGAAAGTGTTGGTGGAAAAAGGAAGAGGAGATCAAAGGTGGTGTTCGTATCTCTAGATCATGATTTTGATTTAGGGCCCACTTATGATGGGACCCACTTTGATGTATGTGTCGTGATTTAAGAGGGGCCATAGTGGCGGGGTCCCTCAACTACACCGTCTCTCTTTCTCTTTCTCTCTCTCTCTTTCCCTCTCTTTCATTTCTTTTGGTGATGATGAGGCCGCGTGGCCCACCCTGATGGACCCCACCATGATGTATGTATTTTATTCATGCCGTCCACACTGACACGGACCCCACGCCGAGTGACGTGCCCCATCTAGGGCCGTCGGTTCCTTGGGCGTCCAGCGCCTCTGGACGATGTAAAAACACAAATATCAGCCTTTTCCAAAAACGTTGTTGGGTCCCACACGTGTGGACCCACCCATGGAGTATGTGTTTCATTCACACCTTGATGTATATATCTCCACTCTCATGCATGTGGTATATGCACGCTAACCATCCATTTTCTGGGTGTGGGTCCCACTGCATGACGCTAGCAAGATCTGTGGACGTGGCCCACATGATGTCCATCCATTGCATCCACAGCGTCCGTCTTACGAGCCACACCATGATATATGTATTCCTTTCATGCTGCATAGCAGCACGTGTGGCCCATTGGATGTGGAGCCCACCTTGAAGACATATGCATCTAGCACGTGGACCCCACCTTAAGGACGTTTTGTGTCCAAGCCATCTAGTAGGCCTGGACGCTGGAGCAGTTTAAAATAAATAATAATAATAATAATAATATTATTATTATTATATATAATATATATTATGGTGGGCCCACGTGGGACCCACCTGATGTGCAAAGTAGATTAGTTGGTGTACCTACAGCAGCCATATAGATATTGTATTGACATCATCAAGTGAGGTGAGCCCCATCATGCGGTATGTATTATATCCCAACCAATCATTTGGAGACGTGGCCCACCCCACACGTGTGGCACGTGTGGGATGGGACCCACCATGATGTATATTTTCTTATCCACACCATCCATGGTAGTGATGATGGGTCTCCACCGTGATGTATGAGTTATGAGGCCACCTCTGATGTACTTATCACCCACATCATCCATCTATTTTATCTATATCGTCCATCTAATGGACGGTGGGCCAGTACCCGTAGCAAATAGTTGCTGTATAAATGACAGTAAGTGTCATGGGTCCCACATGATATGTGTTTTATCTATATCGTTCGTCCCACGTGTGGGACCCTCTGAGGTATGTGTTATATCCCAAACGTCAGAAAACTCTATGGGTTCCAACCATCTTTCTAGTGGCCTGATCATGAGGCAAGTGTTATATCTAAACCGTCCATCTGGGGACCTCCAGCAGTGCACAGCTGCTGCACTAGCATCAGCTAATCCTGCGGGCCTGATCATGAGTTATATTAGATCCAAACCGTCCATCCACCTGTGAGCTCGTCTTAAGGTTTGAGACTAAAGATAAAGCAGATCTATTTATCAAGTGGACCACACTACCAAAAATAGTGGGGGTTGAACACCTACCATTAAAACCCTCTTTGAGAGTACGGAAGTTTTGGATCAGTATGAAATTTATTTTTAATTCATGTCTTTATGACCTTATGAACAGATTGGATGGGAAATAATTGTTATGGTGGGCCCTGGAAATTTTAACGTTGGAAATCATTATCTCCACTATTATTTGTGGTATGGTCCAGATGATCTTCCGATATATTTTTGGGTAATGTTCTAAAATGATCTCTAAAAATAGATGTATGGTGTAGGTTGCTCACCTAGAACGGTGGGCCGGATTTTACATTTATGAGGCCCATTGGTGCGGCCCATTGATGCGGCCCGCTTGACATTTGTAAGGCCCATGTGTTGCGGCCAATCTTGAGGTATACGAGGCCCATGTGTTATGGCCTATAGTGATGTATGAGGCCCGTCGTGATGTGTGTGGTGCATACACACTATCCATTTGGTGGGGCTCATCTTGCAGGCCTACTATATTGTATATGTTCCATATTCATGTTGTCCATTTATTCTGGACCGTATGGGCTGTCCCATCAGGCCCATTATGACACATTTGAGGCCAAGGTGGTGCGGCCCAATGTGATGTATACCTGGCCCATGTGATGGGGCCCACCTGTTTTATATTTGAGGCCCATTATGATGTATATTGAGGCCCATGGGTTGTGACCGATTGTGATGTATGCCCATATCATGCGGCCCATTATGATGTGTATTAGGCCTAGGTATGTCGCCCATTATGTTGTGTATGAGGCCCTTGTGTGAGGCCATGGGCCCACTATATGTTTGGCTCTATGTGGGCCACTCCTTGGGAGCAATGTTGGTTATATGTCCACATTGATGGGCAATGATGGTTGAATGTCCACATTGTGACATTCCCTTAGGCCTTGTTAGGCCCATTCTCACCGATTTCGATTGTTGAGGCCAATTCCAATTGTATAGGCCGATTCCGATTTGTCGAGGATGATAATCGAGGATGATTTTGATTATATAGGATGATTGTCGAGGCCAATTCTGATTGTTGAGGCCAATCATCGAGGCCGATTCCAAATGTAGAGGCCGATTATCAAGGTCGATTCGGATTGTCAAGGCCGATTATCGGAGCCGATTCCGATTGTATAGGCCGATTCCAAGTATCGAGGCTGATTCCGTTTGTATAGGCTGATTCCGATTATCGATGTCGATTACCGATACCGGTTATCGATACTAATTATGAGTATGTAATAACATAACATCATGATACATGCCCATACGCATCATCTGCATGTTTGTTATGAGATGTGGTTGACCATTGCATATGTCATTGGGCAGGTTATTATGGGACTCCCTAAGAGACGGAGTTACCCCACATGAGCGCGTAGTACACACAGGTTTGATGCATGATTGGATGTTATGACTCATGCAGCTTGCATTGTGTTGTGATTACTATATGCCCTAGCGACATCAGGGCCGTAGCCTCCACAGGCATGTCGTGGATGGCTAGATGGGATACCAAAAATCTATTACTAGCATCGGGGCACCATAGATATCCCTGAGTGAAAATCCCTAAACTTCCAAGGCCAGGAGATGCCCAAATGTCGAGACCGAGTTGATACATGAGCGCCCAAGTGCCGAATACCAGTAGGCTGTGTCTCCCACTATATCGTGGTCAGTTGAAAAGGGGTGTGGCCTTACCCACCCGAGGGTAGGGGCATAGCTAGGCTGAGTTTGAGCAGCTCATAAATAGGTCCGCTATCGACGTGCTAGGTAGATATTGTTTGACTACTTACCAGGCGGATAATGAGGTCTCTTTCACTTGCATGGTTGCGCGTCCAGTGGGCGGTGATTACACATAGAGTGTACTAAACCTCGGTGATGATCTTAGAGATGTACAGTGCTAATATGTGGACTTATTGAAAAGGAGTTACATACTCATTCATTCACTATCCACTCGGGCTGGTGGTGCGTAACTATTTGTTACGTATACCTTCGCAATGACCAGGATTTCGGTTGGGGCGCGTGACTAACCTGAGATCAGGAGTTTACCACATTGAGTCTGACTATCCAAATTTAGGTATGAGACTGGTTTGGATAGGAGTCCCTTGTGGTGGACCCCGTAGCCTGCGATACTACTTACTATTATCCCGACCTCACACTCTAGCTTAATCATTTCATTCACATCGCATTTTGCATTACATCCACGACATATGGCATTTTAGGTTATTATGTTTTTGCACTTATATGGCCTAGATGGACTTAGTAGGATTTGCGTATTGCATAGCTGATCTACATTGCTACCTCAGTATATGATATTGGCTTATTATATTTTTGCATCGCATATCCTTGATACGGCTGATAGCATTCATGGACTTACCAGTATGTTTCCACATTACTCTGTTATTGTATAATTTATGAATTGCCAGTATTTTCGCTTACTCTGATATCGTATGATTTATGGCATTGCATACTTGGCACTTACCTTGTGCACACACTTATACCACCCTCTAAGCTTTCTATAAGTTTATGCACGATAGATGCGTGCAGGTGGCGTTAAGTTGCAGCAACATCGAGTTTGGATTGTGCAGCTGACTTATGGAGCTTTGATTTTTTTATATATATATTTCCCTTTCAGTAATGTATTCAAATGTTTATATTAGTAGATATATGATAATGATGTTACCTTTGTGATTTGGGTAAACTTATGATTATTCTTCTTACAAGATAAATGTACGTTTGAAGAAAAAAATCCTCCTTATAGGATCCTAGGATCGGAACCTGGTGTATGGGTATTAGGAGTCGAGAATGGGGTACTACGGAGGCTGTCGGCACCGGATTTGGCAATCGGAGATTCTATGAGCCTGGTTTTCGAGTTTAGGGTGTGACATAGTCCAGTGCCGAGTGTTCCAAAATATGTCAGAATCGGGAGTAGGATCCTTAGGACCTAATTGGGAAGGTCCTTATCGAGTTGTCATCTCGGTAAAGCTCGGCTCTTCTCGACTCGAGGACCTGGAAAGGCGTCTCCTGCCACACCCGTGGAATGTCGAACATCTGAAAATCTACTACCCTTAAGGGAAACGATGTAAGGGTCAGCCCATCTCACCAGAAAGCTACTACTTTAATAAAAGATGCATCTTTCTACATGAAATTGTCCAGTTCTTTTCTATGCAACCTACACGCTACGAAGGACCATCTCTCATGTGCAAAGACAGAATCCTTCGGCGGGAAGACTCTTATAGAAGAGGTCGGCTCGTCATTCAAAAAATCATATCAAACGCAATCCACATAATCAACAATCATCATTTAAAAATATTCAAAATAATGTCGAGGCATTGTAAGTATTCTTTAAATTCGATAAAAAAGATATAAAAATGGGTAATGGCAGATCAACTAGCAGGAGGGTCGGCATCAAGGGGTTGAACGGTAAGAGGAAGCTCGGTGTCAAGGGTTGGATGGAAGGAACGCCTTCAGCCTGCTTCTTCCCAGCATCATCAACGGCTAGGGCATCGAGGTTGAGGTCTGGATAAAGGTCGCGGACATCGTCTATACAGGCATTGTAGCCATAGTAATAGAACCTGTCAGCTTCAGCAACCCTTTCCGCTGAAGACTTGTACTCCTCAACGGCAGCAATGATCATTGAAGCAGCTGAGGCCTCAAACTCAGCGTGCTGAGCTACCTTAACTTTCTCGACCTCGATCTCCAGCTCCGAAGTAACGTCAACCTTAGCCTGCTCCAACTCAGCTGTCAGTCGAGCATTATCCTCCTCCATCGTGCCGAGATAGGCCTTAATCTTCGAGAACTCAGGCTCGGTAGAATCATAACGGGCCTGAAGCTCATTGATGTCCCCTTAGTACTACAACTCCCTTACCTTCTCTTCCGCCAGTAAGTCACGTAACTCCTCCCGCTCTTGCTAAAGTGCTTCAACTTCACCCCAGAGAGTTTCAATCTCTGCGTCCTTCCTACTCACCTCCTGCGGCATTTCCGGAGTTGACAGGAGCATAGGCAATGACTGAGACAAGGAAATGGTTAGGAACAGTCCGGAACCATACAAGAGAAGAATCTTACAAGGAGGTTACCTTGTAGTAGACAGAGGCAAGATCATTGACGAAAGACTCATGGCGGTGAGTAAGGAGTTCAGCAATCTCCTCCTCGGGGGCGTGTTTTGCCACCCAGTTAACTAAGCCAGACATGTGTAGCCCGGTGGGAGTCTTCTGACTTCAGGAAGGGGAGTGGACCCTACTGCCTCACTAACACCACTAGCCGCCGAGATCTGAGCCTTGACCATCGTGGCGCCTCCATACCCTAGCAGGGTGTGCATGCCTCCAGCAATCTGATCGGCTTCCTCGCGCCCGAAAGAAGAGGGAATCGCGATCGCAAGCTCTCCAACTCTTTCTCTCCCTGCCTTGGGAGGATGCGAGGAGGTAGTCGGGGGCATCTCGAGGGCTTGGGTGAAGGCGGCAACAGGTCAGACTTCGGAGGTAGGGGCGACCCTAGCCTAGAGGCAGCGACAGTCTCAACCTCAGGAATGGCATCAGGGATTGCAATGAGAGTGACCTTGACTTGAGGAGTCTCCTTCCTCCTCCGAGTAGTAACTTTTACTCAGGGTTCGGAGCATAACATCTCTTAGATAGATGGGGGCTTCCTCTTTCTGGTTCCTGAAGCCTCGACCATACCTATGCAAGCAACGAGAGTTAAGGAAACATCCGCAACTAAAGATATTTTTTCAGCATAATGAGATGATACCAACTTAAAGTAAAGGGAAGGGGCTTGAGTTTACAAAGTCTGGACTGATGAAGGTTATCTGGATTGATTACGTAGTGTCAGACACATTGCTCTTCTTTAAGTAACCCCGCCCTAACCACCTGAGTCCCGAGAAGAGAGGAGAGCTCGGGGGCTCCCTTCGGGTATTCTAGAAAGATAAACAAAAATTGGTTAGAGCGGCACAAGTCGGGGAACTAATGAAGGAACAGGCGTCTCTCGAAATCCGACCTAGGGTGAAGAATTTGGTGGGTACTTTGACACACAGATTTCTGAGTTCAGTCACGGGTGCTTCCCATTCTCCCAAAGCCCAAAACCATTTATTCTTCCAATCTTTGTTAGAGGAAGGAAGTTTGAGCACGAGGCCTGAGCCCTGATGGGCCCTAGTCTCGAAGTAGTACTAACACAACTTGTGGCATGGTCATGTTTTGGCTTAGTAAAGGGACATGAACTTTGTCGGGTGTCAGCTCTTGATTCTTGGCCTGGCGCTATATCACATACAAAGCCATCAAGATTCTCCAAGCATTGGAAACAAGTTGGCTCGAAGATAACTTTAAGTGTGCAATCATGGCGCGCAGAAAGGGATGCATCGGAAGATGAAGCCCACATAGTAAAGCACAGACTAAAATGGCGACATCACCCTCAACAGGATCACTAGGAGCATCATGGGGGGCAGGCGCTCGTATATGTACAGAGTCAGGAATTTGAAACTTCGCATGAATCCGAGCCATCTGAAACTCGACGAACACTGATCCCCAAGGGACGAGCTCCACAGGTCGACCGCCTAATGGTCCAGCGATAGCCCTTCCCATCGGGTCTTTGGGCATCTTTTTTGTGCCCTTGGAGTGAGCACTGGCTTTACAGCCTTTACTCTTTTAAGGACGAGGATGGAAGGGTATCGCTTCCAACGGGCCCTCTGAGGCCTCAGGCCTAGAGTTCAAGCTCTTTGGCTCGGATTCACCTTTGTATGCATATCCTTCTCGAACCTCACCCAACCCGTCCGACATTGTAGAATGAAAGGAAAAAAAGAAAAGACTGAAAGAAGGCCAGAAGGAGGAAAAACCTCAACGAAAATCGCTTGCTTCAGGGAACTTCCACAGCAAGCGCCTTCCAACATTATGAGAATAGAGTTACTCTGAGGGAGGGAAGAATAGTTTATATAGCCCAAAGTTACCACATGCAATCATGACGAACAACTGTCTCCGAAGTTGAAGCACCTCCGGGCCAAACCTGCGACGTACCTGGCGGCAGGCCATTAGCCTAGACATACCGAGCCACTTACTGTTGGCATTGAATAGCTATCACGTCTCTATTCCATCCTTCAAAGTCCACATGCCAGTGCCATAACTACCTCGATGATTCGGATCTGTAATCATTGCCACGTGTTCGACAACTATGGGCTCGCGATCGAAGAGCTGTCGCGACATGCCGTCTCGATAACAGAGGATCATAATTGTAACCATTTGTTTTGATTATGTTGACTCCTCGTAACAGAGGGTGCGGTGGATCATTTCCCCATGCATTTACTCCCTGAGTTCGAACTCAAACTCAGAGAGTAAGAGGCTTCTGTTATGGGAAAAATCTAAAGTCAATTCTACCAAAGGAAGTTGTAGTACGATTAGGTGAATGACCTCATTGAGTAGCAGGGCTCATTGAACCAACACTCAGCTTAGCATGCCCAAACTGAGCTCAGACTCAGCCTCGACTCTTAGTGCCGATGTTAAACCTACCTATCAGGTCGGGCAACAGGAGCGTGGTTGTTAAACCCAAGAGATCGGCTCGGATAGAAATGTGACCTGTGATCATACTAGGGAATCATCTCCAGTAACACATAAGGAGAAACTACCAACGCACGATCTCAGAATAACCATCAATATCAATATGCATGTCGTTCATGATTAAAGGCCAAGATCATGCCGAGAATGACGAACATGTTCACTCCAATTGAAAGGTATAAGTAGGAATCAAACCCACAGGAATAGGTACGCAAAATATCTCACCCGAAACCTATCCACACTATTTAAACCCTAATTTCTAGCTTGACTTTGGGATCAGAAGGTCTCCTGCTCTAGCCAGGGTTTCCTTTGTCCTTCTCCTATGCAGGCTTACAAGGCTCAGCGAGAATACTCGGAGCTCGGTGAGGGTGAACTAGATTTTTGCATCAACAACTAATATCAACATGGATGGCTAGATTTTATTTTGCAAATCATTTTGATTAAAAAACTAATTTTGAAATAATCATGTTTATTTTTGTAAAATCAAGGGCTTTGATTTTGAAATAATCCTCCTTACAACAGCACACCATAGTGGCACTACTACGAGCATTGTGACACTATCCCAGGCACAATCTTTCGACCATGCTGTCATATGGCTCTACTTCAGCACCATCAGAAATTGGTGCGAGTCATTTGCCACTTAATACAGAGATCAGCATCCTTGATTTCGTCTATTAAAGAACTACATGTCCCTATTCAAAATAAATAAAGTGTTCAATATTTGAACCCGTCCAATCTCAAATTTATATACTGCAATCAAGAAATCACTACACCAAAATCGTCATTTAGGAACGGTTTAAAACCGTTCCTAAATGCTTCAGGAACGGTTTCAAACCGTTCCTAAATGAGGCGTCGCAGAAAAACAGGAACGGTTCGGAACCGTTTTGGGTACCGTTTCAATTTTTAGAAACAGAATTTTAGGAACAGTTTTAAACCGTTCTGGTGCCAACGATCACATTTCGGGCACAATTTTAGAAACATTTTTGAACGCCTATTAATCTTGCCAACGGTCATATTTTAGGACGGAATTTTAAGAACAATTTTCAACCCCTTTGTTCATTGTTTGAGAAAGAGAGTGAGGTACATAATCTACTTGTATTATATGCTAGATAACTACGCAAATAAAAGAAAAGGACAATAGAATGATTCACACACATAATAATCTTTTCCTTCTTTTCTAGTACACATTTCATTTTCAATTCAACATTTCATTTCCAGGCTTCTATAATCCACCGATACCTTGCTCTTTTCTAGAATGATCACTGCCTTCAGATACGACGTCTGCTGCAAATCCTCCTCTTCAATGTCTTCTCATCCATCCCCCACAACCCGATCGATCTCTTCCACCAGCTTGGCCTGCACATCCTGATGCTTCACCCGATTCACAATGATCCACTCCAGTGATGTGGATAAAAGGAACAATAAATAAACAGGATGATGAATTGGATGATTAAAGAAAATAAACAGGAATGAAAGAGAAGGCTCACCCAAATAAACTGTTAGGCATTCGATTGGATTGCAATCGCACATGCAAACAACCAGACAAACCACATATCTTAGCAGTTAGGGCAACAATTCAAAAAACTCAAAACTAAAAAAAAAGGGAAAAAACCAACAATGCTGAAAATGGTTATCCCCCTATTGTTTTACTAACCTTGCCTTCCTTTTCTAGTCTGGCCTTCCTTCTTGCAGCTGTTGTCCCATAGATGGGCTTCATATCTACTAGTCCACCTATGCCTGATATAAATAAAACCAAAATAGCCTTATTATAAGCAAAATAGAAAGCAATGAAAATATAATAGAAATGGGAGCAACCCATAGGAAAATAAAAATGTATCATTGGAAGCATCACACAAAAAAGAACAAGACACCCAAGAGAAAAAATATCAACAACAAGAACAACATTAAAAAGAAGGGGAAAAGAAACTAAGAGAGAAATAAACCCATAAGCACCCCACATGATTTTAGGGGGGGACAACAAAAGCAAAAACAAAAAACAGTGTGACAGAAGGAACCCAATTCAATTTATTTTTTCAAGGCAAAAAATAAAAAAATAAAAGGTAATGGCATATGTGTGCAATCTAATACATCCATTGACCATTTAAATTTTCTCATTTGACCTGGGCCAACCCAAACCCAACTAGAAACCTAGGTTCAAAGACCTAATGGGTACCCAAAGCCGGCAAACCCAAAGTCTGTTAGTCTGGTATAGGTAGTCTAAGACCCAACCTATTGACAACCCTAGTAGTAGTACTAGTGCAGAAGGTTAAAACTCAAACCATACATAAATCATAGAAGTTTCTTCTAATCAGAAAATCTTACCATTATATTATGTTCTTGGTATCCATGATTGGAAATTCAAAACATGAGGTTCATGATAAAGAGTAATGCCAAAAGAGATGTGCAAAAGAAAACAGGATTGGGAGAGTAGTTTTACCTAGAATGCTATAGTAAGTGATCAAAGTCTTTTATCTGCAAACTTGATAATTGCAGTGTTAACTCTCTGCACTATGGCTGACTTATTGCGTGCAAGTTTCAGAATATGCAAAACCATTGCCCAAGGAGGATAAGCAACTGACTAGCGACTGATAATTAGAGTTATTAGTAACAAGAAAACTACAAAGGTAATGGCAACATTACCTGCTCTAGTGCACCTTTGCTAACATGATGCATTTTTGCTTCACTGTCAATATAAGTTGGAGCCGTTCACTTGTCAGTTGGATTAAATGGAAGGAAATGAACCTCTTGAATGATAGCCCATGCCTTCTTGTATGTATAGATGGAAAGAGAGGCTGAATTGGAAGAATCAGTGATAAAGGCATTATTTGTCTGTGTATAAATAAGAGGATCCCTATGGAAATTTCATTACATCCTTCAGGTCAGCGAGCATCCCAATAAGAGGATCCCTATGGAAATGTGCAAGGAGCATCACCTATAAAATCTAGAGAGTACAAATTAAATCTCTGGTTAAAGCCTAAAAATAATGTGCAATTATTTATAGTAAAGTAATTCATCAACAAAATAGAAATACATAAATGCAAAAACTGTGATGATGCACTCATTCCATCCAAATGGGGCAAGTGATAATCCACACTATAAATCCAATGAATCTTAGTGTCGATGGAAGATGCCCTCTGATAGAGTGGTTCTTGATCTTTTGATTAATGTCCCTGGAGTAAACGGTTAAGGAAAAAAAATACAGCAATAGTCTGTAAAAAAGGCCAAAGAGTGGATGGTTAGGAACTTCCACTTGGTTCAGGTTCCAATTGAGATTGTTGACAAATTACAAATGCAAATCAGATTTTATCCTAGATATGAAATCACCATTTTCATTTTATATTGGCTTGAAGGCTTGGACTGACTGCACAGTTCAAACTTCTTGGTTCATCAGTGTTCTCTGCTAACAAGAAAAGATTAGAATATTGCCACCAAAAGGAACACATGTTACGGAGCAAACAATCATATGGAATAAGAGCATATGCAAAAAAAAAAAAAAAATCCTTGCAAAATATACCCACTATCGGGTACATCTAGAAACACAAAATGAACTTCCCCATTCAAAGATGTTTTCATAATTAAATGTGAAATGTACATTATAAAGGCATTTGAATCCACAGTATTGGCCACATCATGTGAAAACAACCCCATTAAAAGGATGACTTCATGAATTTCCTATTATCAGCAATGGTGGTAATAAAAGAGTGCAATATACAATTACAGGACTGCTTGTTCATCTAGAAGACCAGTGGAACTACTAACTATAGAAATTGAAGTTAATTGGTCATTGGGTATCAAGTTTCTTTTTTAACAGTCTTCCAGAAATAAGAAGCGAGTTCTCACATTATCCCCTTCAAATGGTTCCAAAATCTAAGCTCTACCGCATTGCCAACATCGAAGGGGTAAGGAATAAAGACATACCTGCTAGTGTAACTCTCATTAATCCAAGGAAAATCTACAGCAGATGTTGATAACTGCTTTTGTGAAGCAACACCAGTTTTCATGTTGAATCGCATTTCATATATAGCTCAAAAAGAAAACTGAGAAAAAAAAAGTTAGAAACACCAGCGAACAAGATTTTCAACGATAATTAACCGATGGCCATAATTGCATACAACTCATTTATGAAGTTTTTAAGCTTCTCTTTCACAAGTCCGCTGACCATGTCCAGTTCAGGATTCTCAATTCGACAAGTGACCAAAACAATATCATCCTCCTCCCAAGCATTGGCTAGTACAAGAAAGCAACTGAAAGTATTAAAAAAGACCCAAAGAACACCTAGTATTTTCCTATTCATGAAATAACAAGCAAGTTTTCAAGAAAATGATACTAGTTCCCTAGTAACAAAAATATTCAACAGTACAATCAGTGATGTAAGCTAAATGTTAGATGACAATGGATGGTTCTAAATGACTTGACTGGTCATTCCAAAAACTCCCACCAGTGAGCAAAATGTTATATTCAGTATCAAGTGTTGGAGAATAATAAAATAAAAAGCTCTTCAAGTCGAGAGAATGATATGTGCATCCATGTAACCTAATGTCGAATGCCTTGGCATTCATCAGCTTATCCAGTATCCTACATGGATCTAAATTGTTGTTGTGCACCAGATAAACGATTGAAGCGTGGGTTCAAATTTTGATGAGGTTTGTTCATGAGACAGACAAGATGAGATTAGTATTCCATAAGCAGAATGAGAAAGAAATATTCAGTATCAGAAACCCCAACAGAACTGTGTTATGTTCTTGTGTCTTGATTACTTGGAAGTCCAAAAGGAATTGGCAGTCTTGCAACCTAACCTTGATGGATAATATCAAACTAACCACGCCAAAGTGAGCTTTCTTTGTTACATCAAATGAGAAGATTAGCTTCCCACCCTTCACCATTTCCTGAAAATAGGAGTAAAGCAAGCAAAGAATTCTAGTTAATGTAATGGAACTAGCTTCACAACTATTGATTGCTCCAACCATTAACAAAAGGCATATACTGCACCTATGCATCATGTTTATCAAAATATCCCAAATATCACAAATCATATAAGATTCCAAACAATTTAGAATTGATCAATCACTGTGAAATGCCAAGTTATTTACCCAAGGCATACACGATCCATATACTGCACCTATGCATCATCTACATGGCCCAAGTAAATACATTAGTATCTCCTTACAAATTGAACCGAATCTAGCATCTCTTAAGTACCTTTCCAGCAGATGAAAATTCTGCACTCTACATACACAGATGCCAAACGATACTTATTCAACCACCCACCCGTGCCAACATTGCCCTGCAATATCAAGGGATTTATATATATCTTGCTATAGATGAAGATATTCAACCAAATACCTTTCCAGCGGATGAAAATTATGCACTCTACATACACAGATGCCAAACACTACTTATTCAACCACTCACCCATGGCAACATTGCCCTAAAATAATAGATTATGTTATTATGAGTCACTAGAGTGGAGTTTTACCCATCTCGTTAGTGCACATGATGCCTGTCCTGAAATTTTGGAAGAAAGTACCATGAAACTATCATTTTTGCCAGAGATAATCAGATAGTTAGGATCATTCAACCCGAGCAATTTTTAAAAAGGAATGGCAAAAATTCCAGCTCTTTGGGCCCTTATTCCCTGCGGCTTGTACTACAAAAATCCAGCTCTTCAGGACAATAACAGGAATATGTCAAAGACGTATACATATCCCAACAACACAAAGTAAAGAATAGAAACGGGAACAATTTCTACAAACTAGAATTGGTACTTGGCTTGTTGGCGTATACATAAAAGTGCTTCATAGCACTATCTTTAGGGTGCATTTGGTTGCACTAAATTTCTGAAATTTCATGATTAATCGGTCTAATTTGGAACAAATATCATGTTTCTTGCAATAGTTGTGCATCAAGAATGTCATTCTTGCAAACACAATATTCTTTGTGAGAATCTGAAAATATAGAAGGAAAAAAAAAATAAACAAAAAAGTGAGATCATGTATCCCCTTCTTTTAACTTATGAGAATCTGCAAATACAAAAGGGTAAAAAAAAAAAAGTGGGATCTACAAATGTCTTGAATGATGTTGATAATTGATAGTGGTGGTGCAACTAAAGTGAATTGAGTATCATTTCATATTTTTAATTCATGTCCATTTAGTTTGCTATGGGTACTAGTTCGGGTACCACCAATGGTTACAAAAGCAGATGCTAAAGTACTTGAATCCAAGGCCACACAACCTAATCAATTAGTGCAGTGTGAAAGGAACAGTTACAGCTAGAGTACACATACAACCAGGAGGTCACAACAATTGGATGGTCAGAGCTGTCTAAATCCCATCACTTTCGGCCCAACATATCATTCGAGGGTCCACTTATCCCAATCACCCCACCTGTTTCATGTCTTCTATGGTGCAAGATGAGTATTAGCATTTCTCAAACTAGGACTACCAATGACATACTTTCAGAAGATAAAAATGGGAGTAAAAGCATGAAAAATGCAAAATAGAACTATGCATGCGCACACGTACACATCCCATTTCTAAGTGGAAAGCAGTCATATGGAGCTAAGCCTTTCACTCCAACAACTCTCATAATGCTGAGAAATTCAAATAACACCATCTTTTTGGCCAATTTCACAAGCTCTTGAAACAGAGATGAAATCAATAACTTGGAAATTTTCCTTTTGTTGCTGAATTTCCTCAAGCAATTGAAAATGATAACATTCTAACCATCCCTTCAACACAATTGAAAAGATGAATGTTCCAACAATGATTAACGCTTATGAAATCCTGAAACTACCCTTGTAATTTTTCCTATTTTTGCTCTTATACATTTTTTCTGTTACACATGTGGACAAACCCTATAAAGAAGCCTCAATGGCTAAAAGACGTCATTGGTGTGTGGATACAAGAAGAAAACAAAAACCCCTCAAAATAATTGAGAAAATGATTCCCATATGGCATTCAATGGGAAACCCGTAAATCTTAAAAAGATATCATCATATATCTCAAAAAAAAAAAAACTTGTCATCACAATAGTCATCAAGCCAGGGGAAAACACAAGATCCTGCAACAAGAATAACAAAAAAATCACACATACATAAAAATAAAAATAAATAAATAAATACATAAAAAGATAATGCAAAATACACTAAATTACAGTGTACGGAGTCTTTGGATTACATCTACCATCCGACTGCTAGGCAAACTCATTGATCCAGACTGTCCACCAATTTATGGGCAGCCTCTATGAGCGGCCACTGCAGAAGATAAAAAATCATATCCATCAAATGATACCAACTGACCAATCCATAGACAACAAATCAGCCGGTCAGGAACATCAGATCCATGGAAGTTTAGCCCACAATCCAATCAAGAGGTGAATCTACCAATTTACAGGGAGCCTGTTCGATGGACCACTGCAGAATACAAAATAGCATATCCATCGAATGATCCAAATCGACGGATCCATTGAACTTCTGCTAATCCAATGAAGATTAGCTGGTCAGAAACATCAGATCTGTCCAAAAATAGACAACAGATTGGCCGGTCAGAAACATCAGATCTGTGCAACTTTTAGGCCACAATCCAATGAAGATGCATATCGTCAGTATAACAGTCTGGATCAATAAAAATCTACGCCAATTCCAAGCTCAAATCAGTATATACACTGAGTTTTGGCCAAAATCCAATCAAAGATCCGCAATGGAACAGTTCAAATCAGCAGAGATCTACACTAATTCCAAAGCTAAGCCACCAAATACACCGAGTTTCAGTGAAATACGAAATCCATACATGAAAAATCCTCATCTGTTGGGCCGAAATTTTTATGATGGCCACAATCCCGAGTATTTCTCAGAGAGAGAGAGAGAGAGAGAGAGAGAGAGAGAGAGAGAGAGAGAGAGGTGGACCTGATTAAGCTCGCTATAAGGCGAGAATGGTGTAAGATTCAGGGTGGGGCATGGGTTGAAGCTTGGAAGATGAGAGATCCTGTGTCCTTACAAACAAATCATCAGAAAAGTAAAGGAGGGAGATCGAGGGAGAGGGAGGGAGAGGGAGATCGAAAGAAAGGGAGAGGGATACGGCCGGTGATGGATGCGAAATGAAATGAGGGATTTTGACATTAAAATTATTTAGTAGTTTGCAGCAGATGGATGTAGTGTGCCTCTTGGGCCTTGTGGGGTCCACTCAGAGGTTACTAATTGAATCCATTCCGTCAATTTGTTTCAAAATAAAATAATAAAACACAGTAATAACAAATAAGAAGATCCAACACTTAATTAGGACACACCAACAAAATAGTGGAAATAATGATGTATAACCGCAACAATTCTAGTACGGACTAGTAGCGTTTCAAATTCAGGAACAACTTAAAGCCGTTTTTGAACCAAGATACCAACCGTACCAGTTTAACGATTTTGGTGTAGTGTCTCCCTGTGGAAAGCCAACAGCAAGATAGTATTATTAGTTTGACTATTAATAAGAAAATCGAGTATGTAAATATACAATCAAAATTGAAAGTAGTTGAATCTATTGAACAAACAGAGATTATATACCCTCAAAAGGCCCATGTTTGAATAAGCTCGAAAAAGAGAGGTGAAAACAGTATGGGTTTTAGGAGGCAAGTGAATGTATATATACAGTAAAATAGATAAGGAATTTCATTAGTTTCAAGTTGGACTTGAAATGAATGTAACTGGAATTTGAGGGTTAATCCCTCAATACAAATACTAGGAAGCATTCTTCAATCCCATCCTGCAAAAAAAAAACCAGAAGATTCATGAAAATACAGAATTTAAGCAAATAATAGTAAAAATTGAAGTTGACAAAATAGAATAAAGTGGCAGAGAAAATCATCGGAGCTCAAAATTATTGGACTGTAAGGATTATAGCCAGGTTGAAACCCCAGCATATAGTAAAGGAGAGATCCATTATTGCTCGAAAGGCTTGGAAAAGAAAAAGAAAAATGAATAAAAACGACCACATGACAAAGCAATAGGTGATGTCAGCTATAAGCAAAGCCAATTTTGCATTTTTCAGGACTTCCAAAATCAACTTGCTGGCAAGAGTTTCCAAACAAAATGCATACGCATCTATTCAGCTGAAGTGCAAACAGAGTTCTAAGAAGAGAGTAGAAAATAGACCAAAATTATTCTAAGAATTAGACAGGTAAAAGGAAATTTTTGAATAATTAGACTGTCCAGCAATCCAAATGGAATGCTAGCAATAAAATATAAGCTAGAAGTCCTGTCAGTTGCCAGCTCGAACAAAAGATGCTACAAAGGCTGTTGAAAAGCATACGATGTCATTCAAATGGGCAACACATTAATCCACGTGGACCTGCCTTAAAATGTACCAATCTAAAATGGTTGCCTAAGTTAACAAATGGGAGCAATTCAAGATCAACCTATCACTTAGAAATCAAGTGGCACTTTATATGCTTCATAAACTCTTGAAGCTACCAGTAGTACTATCAAAGAGAGCCGAAGTAATATGACACAAAGTCATATGAGTATATCAGTTGTGCAAGAAACAACAATCTTACCATGCACTATGTGAAAGCAGAAAGCCTGTGAGCCAACAAGAATCCTGCTACTTGCTACTGTTGCAAAAAAACAGAGATGTGACAGAAGTGACTGATAAACAATTCATCCAGCTTAGCAACCACCTGAATAGGATGAAAGTTAAGACTTCTTGAAAATCAATGAATAAAATTCCATTGTGTGTGTCAAATAGACTTCATAATGCAGGATTTGCTGTAAATAAGGACAGTTTCAGATTTTGATGAACTACAAGCATGAGAAGTGAGCTTGTAACTGTAGCTGTAGCAAAAGCGCCTAACCAAGAAAGCAGAGACTTCCTAGCAGCATAAGTAAGAACCAATCAATTTTATTTCGTTGAAGATTTCAGTGATCATTTTCAGCAAATAATCCAAACAAATATCATGATTTTTTTATTTTATTTATTTATCTTATTTTATTTTGGCGAAAGGAAGATTTCATTAGGCCAAAAGGCAATAGGAGCAACCTACAAATTCAGGACGACCCCGTAACAAAAAAGGGGAGGGCCACCTATCATATACTAGCACTATACATGAAAGAACTAAAAAGAAGAGAACTAAACACAGAAGCTAGAGGACCCAGCGACAGTTCGAATCGATCTAAGCCCGACCTTGTCTAGAAACACCAATCCCTTAGTTTGCCTGGAGAGGGAAGAAAACTGATCGTGACAGTTTTTCACATGCGTTTCGCTCCCCACCTTCGCCAAACTGTCAGCCATATCCACCTTATCTACTTACTCCTAAATATATACTACAAAATTTAGATCCTGCTGTAATTAATAAATGGCATGCCTTCCATCATCACGAATAAATCCTTGATGCCAAATTGGGCTGACCTGGAACCCTTCTAACACACGGTTATTGAATTCCTGTACAAAATAAATGAGAGTCAAGGTTTCTTGTGGGTATCATAACTTCGGATGGCAAAGGAAAAAAGTCTCCTTGCAGCTTCCCACTTTTCTAACTACCTAAACACAAAGGCCATGATCAATATCTTCAAGGAAGAAAGAAAAGATCAACAAAGCAAGCCATCAACACTAACCTGCATTACTGAACCACATCAAGGTTGACAGCTGCTCATGAAATAAGAAATATTTTTTGTGCTTTTGTGTGTGTGTGTGTGTGTGTGAGAGAGAGAGAGAGAGAGAGAGAGAGAGAGAGAGAGAGAGAGAGATCCAGCTATAAAAGAAGAACATCTCCACCCATATTCCTATATCATAACCAAACCATTTACATCAGAGCAGATTGAAATTGATCTCATTTTAGCAAAGATAATGACAAGAGCTCCAAAACTCATACATAAAAACAGAAGAAGAGGAAAGGAAATCACCTTCAAAGGGTTGCAAACTTGCAATGGCTGCAAGCCCATCAGTGCTGAAACCATCACGACTCACAAGGGAGAGCGCACAGAAGTTCCTAAACCAGTCCTTGCAGACTAAAGAGACAGCGCTCCTATCCTTGTGCGATTTCACAAAAACAAGAACCCGTTCTAAAACCTCATCTGGAAAGGAAAGGCCGCTGTCTGCTTCCATTGGCTGCATTTTCAACTAAATACACTAGACTTACCCAATACGCAATCCATTGTAGGGAAATGGCAAACGTTAGTGTACATTTCTATCATACAATGTGGGCCATCCAGCTCCAATAGCCAGTCCACCAACAGCCAGGATGAAGGCTCATTCTGCGGAAAGGTGGGACAGATCATGAGGATATTCAAGATTTACTGATAGTACAAGTACACCCATGGTTCGATGGTTAGACTACTGGCTCTATACAACCTGCGACCGTGAAAGGTTGCCCAGATTGCGTAGTGTAAAACACAACACCTAAGGTCAAAACATGGCAAGGTTCTGTTGGCCTTACCATGATGTATGTGTCATATCCACACCGTCCATCCATTTTGTCATATCATTTTTTGGGTTCATGCCCTAAAAATGAGGCAGATCCAAAGCTAAAGTGGGCCACAATACAAAAAGTGGTGGGGACATAGGTCACATAGTCTTCGATGAGGGAAAACACAAATATCAGCTTGATCCAAAACTTAAAAGTGGCCCCCAAGAACTTTTCAATGGTAGTCCTTCAATCCCCACTGCTTTATGTGGTGTGGCCCACTTGAGCTTTGGATCTGCCTCATTTTATGGCTCAAGCCCTAAAATTATCTAGCAAAATGGATGGACATAACAAATACGTTATGACGCGGCCCACTGAACTTTGCCATATCAAGAGAATACCGAACTAGGGGCTGTGTTCTACACACCACAATCCAAGTCCTCCCAAACTGGGCCTCTTTTCACTTACAGACTTTTACAAGTGGGGACCACAACAGTGACGATGGTTGCTCTGAGGCATTGTAATCGTAATGACTGCGGACCTGCAAAAATCAGTTCACCCATGTAGCCGTCGGATTTGCCGGAATTAGAAAATATACTGGCAGAGTCATCCGTTAGATAATCCTGGCTACTTGAACAAAACAACCATCTGGGGAGAGATATTTTGGACTATGGACCACCACTAATGGATTCTAGCTGGATTGATTGGAATTAGGTGGGCCTCTATTAATTTAGTATAAAAAGTATATCAAGATGTAAGCAGTGCTACTGTTGCCTTCTCTTCTTTTTTGCCTTTTGATTTTTGTCATTGATTGGATCCCTGTGACAACTAAGTGCTCCTAAATTAGTGTACAATAGAAAGCACCCAGGGGAAAAAAAAGGTCCTCAAATCTGCCAACGCAAACCAGTAAAAACAGCTTTCCTGAAGAGCGGATGCGTCTCTTCAACAAACACCTCCGCATCCAGCTTCTCAATATGAGTCCAGATCTGCACACACACAACCAAATGACATTTTAAATATGAAAAACAAATGATGATTAAATATGAGAAAAAGATTGACGGTCAATAATGCTTGAGGTCCCCTAAAAAGCAATTGTAATGCAATAATGCGAAACTTCTATTTAGACTCGCCTAATTGGAATGAAGGGGCCCTGCTGCACACATGCCAAACAGGCAGAAAATTTTAAAAATCCTTTTTTTACCAAACAGAAGAACACAATCTCTTCCAAAAAGTATAAAACGGATCTATCTGTACTAAAACTGCATTTTCCTTTAAAATCAGAAAACTCGCAGGACAAAACAGATTTTTTTTCAATTTAGAAAGAAAACCCTAAAAGTTTTTCAAAATTCGTGAAAAACCCCATTCTTCAGATGATAGCACGGATCAAATCCATCCACCGAGACAACTAGAGTTTCCATCAAAATCAGAAAATGACAGAAAAAATCGAAACATTCAGATAAAATAACAATATGAATAACAACCAATTTCCAGAAAAAAAAAAATCTTTTTCCTCCACTTAGACCAAGAAGCTTCTCCCAAACCCTAAGAAAAAGAGGCGATCGATTGATTCGGCATGGAAAACAGCTCCGGAGATAGAAATCTGGTAGGGAAAGAAGATATGGAGCTACTGAGAAGAAACGAAAAAGAGCCACATCTCAAAACCCTAGAAAAGAGGAGGTAGATCTCACCATGGAAGTCGCTCTCTCGCCTCTGAAAATGAAAAGATAGATTTAAAATTAGGATTTTCCTTCTAACAGGTTAGATCTTGCTTAATATCTACTGCCATTAACGAATCTCTCACTCAGTCTCTCTCTCTCTCCGAAGAGGGAAAAATACATTTGATTTCGCATTTACAGGAAGAGAGAGAGAGAGAGAGAGAGAGAGAGAGAGAGAGAGAGGAACAAAAATAGGTAAGATATGAGAGAATTAAAAAAGGGATAAAAAATGAGGCGTACGGTATGAAGCCGTTCCCGAACCAAAACTTTTGTCGTTCCTGAATGGTGATTTTGGTGTAGTGAATAGAAATTTAATCTTTCCAAACCGAATTCTCATTAGAGTTACCTAAGTGTGCGTCTGTCATGGTTTGATTTTACGTGTGGACCTACCTTAAAATATGTATTTACAGAAATAGAAACTTTAGTCAAAGAACAAAACACAGTGCGTATTGGACAATTTTTTAAGGTGAGTTTGGGCATATCCTAAAATGATGCCCCTAGGTAGGTTTCAATGGTGTGCGTTTCCATCCTCACAGTGACCCTGTGGTGTGGCCCACTTGATTTTTCAATCTATTTGGACCCATTTCCTAAAATGAGCTAGCAAAACGGATAGACGGAGTAAATATAACACAGAAATCACGGTGGGCTCCACAGAGCTTATGGTTACAGGCGATTTGCTTCCGGAAGCGGATTGTGTAGTGAGTAACTCAGTACGCTAAGCCTACTGAGTAAACTGTGTGAGGTCTACATGATTTATGTATTTTATCAGCTCCGTCCATCCATTTTAGGGCTTGAACCCAAATGTCTACCGTTGAAAAATTCTTGGGGCCCACACAAGTTTTGTCTATGTGATCTTATGAATAGGTTGGATGATAAATAACCATCACTGTGGAGCCTAGAAAAGTTTCAACAGTGGAAATCATTATCCCCACTGTTTTCAGTGGTATGATCCACTTGATCTTTAGATATGCATCAATTTTGGGCTTAACCTCTTAAATTAGATGTAAAAACAGATGGACGACATGGATAGACCAATTACATTCAAGATAGGCCCAACTGAGTTTACTCAGTACGACAAGAGCGTACTGAGTAACTCAGTACGCAATCAGATTTCGTCGCTTCCGTCCTTGTCCACGCCAACGAGTAGAGGTGTGAATACCGTTGGCTCCTCTCTTTGTCTGACACGTTTGTTTACACGATTAAAAAAAAGTTTATTTGATGCTCATGTTTCCTACGCGGGAAAATGACCGTACCAGCCTCGAAGTTTGCAAAATTTACCTCGATCGCTACCACACTCCATATATTCCCTAAACGGCCTTCTGACAGCCTTTGGACCTTTTATTGGATGAAAATGCCCCTGACCCTGGTTCAGGAATTGTACGGTCCTGGCGTGAAGCAGAAGTCACCCGCTGTCTTAACCCCCGAGAAATGAACAGTTCGGCTACTCCCTGGGACACCGTCCAATAGCTGGCGCTCAGCGCTCTGTGGGTCTCACCACCAACTACGTGTTTCATCCATGTCGTCCATATAATCTCTAAAGATTATTGTATGGCAGGAGACCAAAAACGACCATGATCCAATCACGGTGGGACTTAGGGGGATCATAGTGGTGGATATCCAATAACGACTATTTTCCTGCAATGTGGTCCACCCGAGAGTTGTATCACTCTCGCTTTTTGCTTCATGCCGTAAAATGATATTTTAAATCGGACGAAATGCGGCTACCGGGACGAAGCACATACATCTTGTTGGGGCCCCACAGACCACCCATCCCCTGCACCACGAGCTTCGATGGGGCAGATGTCGCACTAATGCACATTTGAGAGGCCCTCTCCTTCCCTTTCTCTTGCTTTCCTAGAGAAGCCAACATCCAGGGGCCAACCGCCAGAGGGCGATGTTGTTTCTCCTCCTCACTTTGCTCGTCTGAAAGCCTCTTCCATTGCGAGGTTTGTACTCTATTCCGTTTCAACTGCTTTTCCTTTATTCATGATCCTTCTTCTTCCTCAGTCATGTTCACAATCGGCCTAAAGCTCAACGACTCAGTGTGATTAGTTACCACGATCCAACGTGTAGGACAACCTCGATCTACCGTGCATGAACGTGCTAAAGTCCTTATAATGGGACCGGTTACAGACCAATTTGCGTGTGCCGTGGATTGCGCAAAAGTCCTTGTAATGGGCTGAACCTATCCTCTAAGCATGATAAACAGATTGGATTACCCAAACTGATCACAGAGGTGGGCCACATCAAGTCACAGCGACATGGTTACCCTGTTTGCACGCGCAATGGAAATCCCATTGATTCCTGAATTTTCCTGCGAAATTTCTTTCAATTTTCCTGTTCTTTCTCAACCCTTCTCCATGCGTGGCCCACTCCGTACGGATCCTCCTGCGAAAACCTCCTGTTTACGCAACCACGCAGCCAGCTGCCTTGCGTAACCAACCGGAAAGGCAGGAATCCAGCTTGCATATTCAACGCACAAGGAGGCTTCTTCTTCAAAAGGGAGAACGCCCCCATGGTCGATATTTTTATGGACAAACATATGGAGGTCTAAGTCATACCCAAACACGCCCGGCTGAATGTCGATGGTGTACAGTGAATCTAATGGCCATCCCAAACACACTCGCCATCCGAAGTCGTCCCATCTCTTGGGATTAGTCGACATCCACTATCACCACCATCATTACCATAAAAACACTTCCATCCCTCCTAATCCCATGGGATTGGTCCGACCAAACAAGCCCTAAAGACGCTCCTTCCCTGTAATACATTAGGCACCGAGCGCGACCCTTCGTTATCCGTGCGAACGCGCCGAACAGCGCGACCCTTCAGAATTGTGGTTGGCCATTGAATTGCCAGCCTATAAGAGTGGTACCTTGCTGAAACTTCCACAAGCCAATTCATGCATTTCTTTGCCATCTCATTCAAAACAACGGAGCAGATATTCGAAGAAATAATAGAGCCCATATCGCAATCTTCCTCTATTCGTGAACCCTTCTCCTTTCTCAGGGACGTTCACGATCTGTTTAAAGCTCAAAGGTCTTCGTTGGAAGTTCTGTAGACTACTTCTGATCTCCACCAACTAGACAATTTCAACAGGCACCCAGCCATCGGAAAAAGGTTAGGGCATGGCATACGTGTTTGCATAAATTTAGTTTATAATAAACGGCAAGCAAGTAATTATGTAATTTGTTATGTGTCTCTAACAGAGGACAGCTTGTTCAAATTACATGGAAAAGAAAAGAAAAAAAAACATAAGAGATGAGAGAAGAGAGACGGAAAAAACTCATGGGAAACCTTTCCTTGTCTTGTAGGTTTTGAAGAGATGTTCATTGGCCATGCATCAATTGGGATCGACTCTACGTAAACCATTCAAGGCAGCATAAAACTCAGGTGGGCCATATTCACTTGTTCTATACTTTACATTGAGTTCTCCCATTCTTTTTATCCCAAATGATGCATGGTCAATGAACATCTCTTCGAAAACCATCAATTGGTTTTTGAAGAGATGTTCATTGACCATGCATCAATTGGGATAAAAAGAATGGGAGAACTCAATGCAAAGTTAGAACAAGTGAATATGGCCCACCTGAGTTTTATGCTGCCTTGAATGGTTTACGTCGAGTTGATCCCAATTGATGCATAGTCAATGAACATCTCTTCGAAAACCTACAAGACAAGGAAAGGTTCCCCATGCATTTTTTTGACTCTCTTCTCTCATCTCTTATGTTTTTTTTTCTTTTTGTCTTTTAGTAAATTTGAACATTGGTTTAAGACAATAACGTGGAGCAAAGGAGTCAAGATATTGCCACCATTATCTTCTTTGATCGCGAAGGGTCGTAACTAGACTACAGGCTGGAGACCTTCCGACTGGTAAGAATTGGTCTTTTTCATACCAGCCAGCATATTTGGCATAGGCCTTATTATATGTTCCATATGCTCTGATATTTTGCCATGTCAGCGTGGAATGATGAAGCAGAGAGATCAGTCTTGGCGGAGAAGCACAAAACAGGGGGGCAAGAAGAAGGCGAATCAGAGCAATCATGAAAGTAATATCTGCGAACGGAGGTTCGGCGCAAGATTACCGTCTGAAGGGAGATCTTCTTCCTACTGTAACTCCATCGGGGGTGTCTTACCATAAAGGCGTAAACAATTTCGTCGTGGCTCTATTTCAATGGATCGTGATTTTCAGTTTATATTTGTCGTGTTTTGTAATGTAATATGGGATGCATGTGTCATGTTAGATCCATCGTGGTTGTAATTATTCTCTTCAACGTGCACCCATCGATGTTTGGTCATGGTTTGCATTGCAGATTCGTCGTGAAGATGACATGGGTTGTGGCTCGCACGAGGGATTTGATCGTTAATGTCATGTTATACTGGGCGTGGTTCTCTATTGACGACACTATTCCAGTATTCATCATGCGGCGACACAACGAAATGGACATTCAGGACCTACCAATTATCAATGTTCCATTGGTCGTGGTATCGTTCAATATGGTCGTTGCTGTAGTGTTCTATATGCCTCGACTGTTATGATATTTGGATCCTGCGTGTAAGTATTTAAAGGTCATGGTTGCCTTATTATACCGATCGTGGTTGTCGTATAACACGTTTTGTAGTTGATGTGAATCAGTGATTGTAGTTGTCATTGTCATTTTATATGGTAAGGGTCTTAATTTCTTGCACTGATTTTTTTACACTACCGATCTTCCGTTAGTCGCTCGGATGCAAATAGACATGATTACAATCCACGTTGGGTCGTGGTTGACATGAAATTTGGGTCGTGACTGTTATTGGATAGGTCTTGTCTGTCATTGATACATGGACCCTGGATCGATTGACGCATAGGTCGTTGTCTTCTTAGTTTGATCGTTGTCACTGGCAACGGTAGTTCAACCTCGGTCCACCTATCATGGGTGCCATCACCCGTTGTTAAGCTTACCATGTCCTCTAGGTATAATGTAATTATAGTACCATGATCAGTTACGTTCACCATTTCATCTATGGGTCATGGTTCAAAAGCACAACAATTCATTACGATCATTCTCTACATTGGATCGTGGTTATCATGCACTAAGGTTCATAAATCAATAAGTGTGAGTGTGTGTGTGTGTGTGTATAAGTGTGTGTGAACCACAACCCAACAACAACGACCTCTATATACATGATAATCACATTCGTAGTTGACAGCAAGGAAACTCGTGGATCAGATGGTGGATGGTCTTGATCTTCGACTTTGACTCGGTATAGACAACAACAATGAGCCATGATCCTCTTAACATGTCAATCATGAGGCATTTTGTATTGAAAACCACGATGCATATTACATTACAGTCATGTAACGCCCCGAACTTTTCGATACTCGGGCATCAAAAGTCCTCGAGCGTTACCATAAGATTCAACGTGACATATACATGTATACGATACCAATCCAACTATTCTAGTCTTACATCATTTCTCTAACACTAGCTTAACCGTTGGAGATGATCTTCATTCATAAATCAAGCTATCTGATCGTTGAATTTCAAGACAAGCCCATCCATTACGTAATTTGACATAAGTTCTTTCCCTTAGAAGACGTGGCGAATAACTTCCTATCCATAATGATTTAGATATACGTTCTTTTGTAAGAATTGCCTAGAAACATGTCTATAACCGTGTGGAGCCATTAGATTTCCCAAAACTAATAGATCGACAAGTAATTACGAAATTGCCACTAACCTAGACCCGTGAACACTAGATCACATGATTCCCACGGTCCGTCTCATATGAAATTTTATATCATGCCTAATTATCACAAATTAACCGCACACCTTGAATTTCAGCTCTTAGATCATAGTAAATCAGCTACTTGACCTCTACATCCATTCGTATACTTATCATATCAATATTCTGATCCGTCCATCTTGTTCACACCATATGAATATGCTTAACCCACTATTAGAATCAGAATCTGACAAACCTTCATAAGAACGAAAGTCGCTTGAATCTAACGTTATATAAGCCCTACCCCTAATCACTCCAAAGATCCACGTTATGTCCATCCATTTACTAAACTGACCATACATTCACCTACATACAAGGATAAAGTTCTAATCATTAAGTCCTCTTATTTTTAGAAGCTCATCTGACCATCCATCATGTTTGGATCTGCCAAATGGGACACCCGAATATCAGGATGAATCGGTCATTTTGAAGATCTTAGAACGCGGGTCCAAACTACCGGATAATACTACAAATAGACATATATAAACATGACATTGAAACCCTGGAGTAGTATAGTCCATTGAAGTGGTATCTTAGTCATCCTTGAGAGATCATAGCTCAAATTTGGGCAACGGAAAGGGCGTGAAAAATAAAGATCACCTGTCAAATTTCATCACATTTAGACGGTAGACTTATGAGTTACAGACGGCAAAAGTTTTAAAAAAAAAAGGGGTAAAATTGTAAATATGGTAACACTACATGCATGGCACTGTTGACGTGAGTTACCATTATAGTTCTAACGGTGTAAATTCTCACTACTCGGTGGGATCGTGCGGCCCACCTGAAACTCGGATCTACTTCAAATTTGGGACCATAGGTTAGCACGGCGTGCCAAAGACGGTGAATGGAATAGATCCCCATATGTCATCACAAGCGGGCCCCACCTAAATTTTCTCCAACCGTTCATGAAAGTCGTGAAATCAATGCAGCGTAAAAGAAGTCTTGTTTCAACGTGAATACAATCAATCCACGTTGATTCACGTATAGCCCACCTAGTACTTAGATATGTTTCATATTTTGGCCCCTTGGCCCTTTCCAACCGCTGACGCTCAATCCAGGGATGATCCAACCTTTAGATTGGTAGAAACTCACCGTTGGGAGTAGAAATTTAAGTGTATGGCCCACCAAAAGCTTAGATATGCTTGATATTCAGTCTTATGTCCTAATGGGACTATTAAAAATTGAATGGATGGACTGGATTAAAACATGTAACTTTGTCGACCCCGTTTTTGGGTGGCATGAGTGTGCAATGCACGTGCACCAGATGTGTACCGAGCCAAGGCACTCGGTCAGACATCTCTGACCCGTAATTTCCTTAAAAGCAAAGGATTTCTCTCTCCCGCTCGGTTTGGCTTCAAACGGACAGACGTCCGTGTTTTCAATGGTGGCCCACAAACCAGGGTCCCTGTTCATGATCCGAACCGTCCATCATGCTTAGGGCATGGCCTCAACCAAAACCCGGTGACTCCCACGTGTTGGAGCATCCACGCAAGCGCTCAAATCTTGCTGCAATAGGGCCCTAAAAACACAATCTTTCCAAACTTGGGAACTGTCTTCATGCCAGCTCGGCGATCCGTGTCCGCCCTCATCCTCGAATCTCGGCCCTCCACCTAGGCAAAGTGGATTAGGGCTCCCATAGCAAGCTAACACCAAAGAAAATATCTCAGGCTGCCTGCTTCTAGAAACGGGACAACTGTTGCAATCCAAACCATCCGTTCTTATCCAACGGTGCTGGGAGTTAGGTTTAACAAATAAAATGGGAGGGGATTGAGCATCTCCCCTTCCCCATCCAGAGTTTTTTCACCGAAAGAAAGAAAACGCCCGGTTCTTCCGAAAATCGAACCGGGAGCTTCCAAGCTCAAACCCACCACCCAAACGCCCATGGAGCTTCGAAACCTCTACTCTACAAGCTCCATGGCATCTGTACGAACCTTCCTACGCTCTCGGATTTGAGAAAGAAACCGTGGTTGAGAGTCTGCCATTAGAGGTCGCCATCTTCACCGCCGTTCAGACCGGGACAGACGCAGAGCTCGGATGCCGTTATGAGCCCACACCGTCTGTTGATGGTGTTGGAAGAGAAAGGCAGAGGTACAAAGAAGAAGGAAGAAACAGAAGAAAAAAGAATGAGGGAGAGCTTTTGGTGTTGTTTGCCAGCACCCGTGCCGCCGCTCTCATCGCAAAGATCCCACCTCGCTCGAGTTAGGCCGAGTCGGCTTGAGCCGATTTCACCTAGGTCGGACCGACGTCTCGTTGATGGGGTTTTTCATTTGGGAGAAAGAAAGAGAAGAGAGAAGAGAAAGAAGAAAGAGAAAGAAAGAAGAAACGAAAGGAGAGCGAGACCGTGTCCGTTAAGTTCGCACTAAGAAAGCTCCGGTGAGTCACCGACTCGCTCGGACTCACCGGGGTTAGATCGAGTTGGACCCGACATGGGGCTGGTCCGTTCTAGGCCTTGTGGAAGACCAAGGAGAAAGAGAGGGAGAGAGTGAGTGAGTGAAGGAGAGGGACGAGTCGCGAGTTACGGTCGAGTCGACTCGGCCGACTGAGTCGTTCTTGACTCGTTTTGGGGCCTCGAGTCCAAGACGGTAGTCAACTATAAAGGAGAGAGAGAAGAGAAATAAGAGGGAAGGGAGAAGGAAAGAAAAGGAAGGAAGAAGAGAAAGAGAAGAAGGAGGTTCGGGTTGGTGGGCGAGTCGACTCCTACTGAACCGAGTCTAGCTTAGTCAAGTTATGTTTGGCATGGTCCAGACTTTTGCTTGGATTTCTAGCATGTGGAGAAAAAGAAGAGAGAAAGGAGAAATGAGAAAGGGGGAGTGGGAGGAGAGATAGTGAAGGAGAGAGAGTGAGACGCATGGGTGTACTTGGGTCGAGCCAACTCGACTCGAACCGAGTCGACAGGGCGAAAATCTTCTTTTCCTTTCACCAATCAGGTCCGTCATTAGTAACCTTGCTATTAATATTATTTCTAGTTGTTGTAACGATTAACGTTATTTTGATGATATTGATTAGAAATTATAATTAATATTGCGATGTATTAATTAGTGTTATAGTAACTATTATCATCGATTATAACTCTATTATTAATTGTCATCATCATTAGAGTTACCATAATTATTGCAATTATCAAACATGGTTAACCATTAGTAGGTTAGTTTCGCTAAGTACCGATAAAAACCACAACCTTAGTTATTAGAATTTTTAGATAGTATCATTGATAGGAGTATACTGATTACTACCATTATAATGACTATCATTGTCATGATTAGCTAATATTAATTCCATCATCAATATTAATAATTATGTTATGGTTATAAACTAAGATGACAATTAATTTTACATAATTTGGCGTTCAAATTCAATAATCTAAGCTTAGAACCGAACTTTAGGATAAAACCCTAATTCCACATTAAAACCCTAAAAGATGACCCTAGGCTATGATCTTCAACCCTAGGTAGTGTGTTGATCAACCTGGATCTAATTATACAAGTTCGTAATTTGTGATAGGATACCATTCTAAGGGCGCAAGCACTTAGCGACACTAGAAGGCGATTCAACGTATGAGGTGATGATTCTTCCCCTTGAGCTTTCCATCTTCTCATTAGCTTAAGTTATAGTTTTATTTAAATTCATAATTGATATCCCTCCTTATAATCACATGTGTTAGCTGGTAGAAATTAAATTGCTGTCTTACATGCTTTATGATTATCCTGTATAATTGTTCATGCTTGTGGATTATTTGTGGATTGCTTACGGAACCTAAACTGGTACATTAGTGGGAAATTCCCACGTATGAATGTACACCCATACTTAGGATGTAACTTGACTCTTTATGATCGTAATGGACCTTCGACTCGGTGGTTTTTGAGTGGTGGTCTAGATGGATCATTGATGTGGGCCTACCATCCAGGGTTGTTGTGCCCAATGGTTTTTAAGGATGGTCTTTATCATATGATTTTGATATTCGCCCTATGTGGCATATTTTGATACTCGCCTTACGTGGTTTTATTTGATATTTTCCCTACATGGGTTCGATGTTTTATACTGTGCAACCATGCGATGGTAAGCCCCACATATTGTAATATGATTGGCCACTAGTCGATGAGTTTCCATTAAACATCCTAAGGTGGTAGCCTCATGAGCCAGGGATGGTGGAATGGGACACTATGCCTGAGCTGTCGGCCTACGCTGGGCCTTGTGCTCCCCGTAGTGACCTTTGAGCTTATTAAACCTGCTGGTTGTAATTGAATTAATAACGGATTGGCTAATCATGCATACATGGCATATCTCGATGACTTGGATCACTTTGCCCTGCGATTACGCTGAATGTTGCGCTTATGACAGTCATTCGATTATGATGATGACCGGATCTTCATGCCCCGCGATTACGCTGAATGTTGCCGATGACCCGTCACATCGCTGTCTGGATGTTTTACCGGGGCACCGACCGTCCGGATGTTTTACCCGGTCGACGATTGCATGGGGACCCGACTGGATGATGTTTCCCTAGGTTCGATGATCGCACGGATGAGCATCCCCGGGGCGATGATTGCATACTTCACGCATCCATGCACATAATAAGATTTGCATCATATATTGTTTTGTATGCTCTATTTTATAACTATTCTTACCTAATGCGGCGGTGTGTAATCTTGAGGGGAGTTCACACTGAGTTGGCCACTCATCCATCAAATATATAACCGTACAGGTAGCACAGGTGGCTTCAACGACATCCATATTCATATTGATGAGGAGCAGGCTATGGTTGATAAGGGTGTATGATTATATTTGCTAAGGGTTGCTACATGATTTCATATCTCAAATTTATTGTAATTTACTTTATTTCACATGTAATACTACTTCATTTTGTAATTTTAAGAATGAGGACATTGGTTTGTATAAGTCATTATGGGCACTCTTTTGTATATTCTAAATGATAATGGAACTTTCCTTTATGCTTACTTGTCCATTCTACGCTCATCTGCTTACTCTGATAAAAGAAGAAAAGAAAAATATATATTTGACCATCCTTTAAGGTTAACACTCGGGTTTTTGGGAAACGGGTCGTGTACTCGGGTCCTGAAAATTCGGGTTGTTACAGTTGGTATCAGAGCATGGTTTGGACAAACTTGGCCTTGAGAAATGATCTTATACAAATTTCAAATGTCTCAAGTTAGGATATTTAAAACTAGAAATTTGAACTTAGGTGAATTTCCTCTAGAATTAGAAGTATGTGAGAACGTAGAGATCCAAACTTAGGCTCCCCCATAAATTGTTATGGTAGCCATTTGAATTGATGTGAAATCTCCTTGTAACTAGGAGAAATTGAGAATATAGAGAATTAAGATTCTAAATTCCCTAGAAGTTTGCTCGAATAACTGTAAAACTTAGAAGTGAACTTAGATTCCCTTAGAATCATTAGATAGTCATTTGAACTTTCACTTATATAGGAATCCCTTAGAACTTGGAAGGAAGGAGAATGTAGAAATTCAAATGATAGGTTCCCTAGAAAATTATTTGGGTAATTGTAGAACCTATAAATGAACTTAAGTCCCTTGAACATTTTAGTTTTGGTTATCGAACTCAACAACATAACTTTCGTTCACTTGAAAGCCACCAAAATTACCGTTTGAACTTAGAGATTAAATTCATGTGCCGTGGAAGGGCAAATACCCAGTATGATGAGAATGAGATGGAATAAGAACATTCCTTGAACTTGACTTTCAATGAACAACTTTTAGAAATATAAATTGACAATTCTTAAAATCTCTTAGCTAGGAATAACATCACCACAACGATCAACCATGGGACTTAGAAATGAACTTGCGCCCCTTAGAACGATTGGTCATTCGAACTTATGAAAAGTTCCTTTCAAGGAAATTTGGAAAACATAGGTACTTAAGCCTTAGGTTCCCTTGATAATTTAAGATAGACCTTTGGACTCCAAACTTATGTGGAATTCCCTTATAAGTGGGAGGACATGGGAGTCTAGAAATTCAAAGGGTAGGCTCCCTAAAGGATTGTTTGGATGACTACAGAACTTATAAATGATTCTAGTTTCCCTTAAAGACTTCAGGATTAGTCATTTGAACCTAGAAACAAAAACTTTAGTTCCCTTGTAGACTACCAGAATGGGTGTTTGGATTTAGAAATTAAATATGTGTACCAAGTACTCATTGTGATGTACACAAGGTTACCTGAGGACATCCCTATACTTGGCTTCCAAATCAAATTTTCTAGAAACTTAGGATATGAACTTTCCTAAAATTTCATAGTTAGAAATCACACTTGTAATAGTCAGCAAATGGGTTGAACTTAGGCCCGTAGGAATTTTCCTGAACTACCATATTGTACGTTTGATCGAAAACAAATGCTCTCTAAACTTGAGGAATCATGCTAAGAATCGTAAGTTGAACTTCCCTAATGCATCTCTTTGTTTAGAAATAATATTTCCTACAATCCCACCACGAAATTTATTAGAGACGAAATTATAGGATTTTAGGTGAATTTCCAACTATAGACTAAGTATATTGGAATTTGATTTGAAACCCCAGATAGGTCTAGCAAAATTTTAAACTTATGTTTCATGTGGGAATCCTAAACCTGGAATTTCCAAGTAGTGCTAGATAATCAGAGTGCGCATCGGAAGCGTAATAGGCCACATAGTCTTATCTATTATGGAAATAAACGATCACATGATATTCCTCAGGGGTCTAGAGTAATTGAGGTCACGAGTTGATGGAACCACACTTAAACGAAGTTTACATGGTTTGACTCGAATTCTAAGTCCTAGCAAATCTCAATGATTCCAATGCTCTGATCAAGCAAAGGATCGAGATTTAATAGGATTGTGAATTGATACTAAAATCCTCTGTCCTGCAGGCAGGCGATCAATGTATCGGGCTCAAACCTACTACAACCATCTATTCGTGTTAACTCGAGCGTCGGAAGTAGAAAACTGTAACGTACTTTAGTTAACAGTGAAACCATCATTAAAGGAAAGAGAAAATAAAGAAAAGGATGTAGAATATTATTAGTGGCCACCCAAATGAACTTAAAATCTTAGTAAGTGCTATGAGAAATCCTGATGTCGACAAGCATTAGTAAGATCCCCTAGTTCTAGTTAATACTAAAATGATTCTAACATTTATTGGAACCTAAACGCACGGGCGATTGGCTAAGATGGAGAGTTAAGAGTTGTATTAGATTGGGATATAGCATTGGAATTTTCACACTTAGGCATACACGAAGTAGGGTACACCTTGTTACCAAATCTCGGGACGAGATTTCTGTTAAGGGGGGTAGATTGTAACGCCCCGAACTTTTCGATACTCGGGCATCAAAAGTCCTCGAGCGTTACCATAAGATTCAACGTGACATATACATGTATACGATACCAATCCAACTATTCTAGTCTTACATCATTTCTCTAACACTAGCTTAACCGTTGGAGATGATCTTCATTCATAAATCAAGCTATCTGATCGTTGAATTTCAAGACAAGCCCATCCATTACGTAATTTGACATAAGTTCTTTCCCTTAGAAGACGTGGCGAATAACTTCCTATCCATAATGATTTAGATATACGTTCTTTTGTAAGAATTGCCTAGAAACATGTCTATAACCGTGTGGAGCCATTAGATTTCCCAAAACTAATAGATCGACAGTAATTACGAAATTGCCACTAACCTAGACCCGTGAACACTAGATCACATGATTCCCACGGTCCGTCTCATATGAAATTTTATATCATGCCTAATTATCACAAATTAACCGCACACCTTGAATTTCAGCTCTTAGATCATAGTAAATCAGCTACTTGACCTCTACATCCGTTCGTATACTTATCATATCAATATTCTGATCCGTCCATCTTGTTCACACCATATGAATATGCTTAACCCACTATTAGAATCAGAATCTGACAAACCTTCATAAGAACGAAAGTCGCTTGAATCTAACGTTATATAAGCCCTACCCCTAATCACTCCAAAGATCCACGTTATGTCCATCCATTTACTAAACTGACCATACATTCACCTACATACAAGGATAAAGTTCTAATCATTAAGTCCTCTTATTTTTAGAAGCTCATCTGACCATCCATCATGTTTGGATCTGCCAAATGGGACACCCGAATATCGGGATGAATCGGTCATTTTGAAGATCTTAGAACGCGGGTCCAAACTACTGGGATAATACTACAAATAGACATATATAAACATGACATTGAAACCCGGAGTAGTATAGTCCATTGAAGTGGTATCTTAGTCATCCTTGAGAGATCATAGCTCAAATTTGGGCGACGGAAAGGCGTGAAAAATAAAGATCACCGGTCAAATTTCATCACATTTAGACGGTAGACTTATGAGTTACAGACGGCAAAAGTTTTAAAAAAAAAGGGGTAAAATTGTAAATATGGTAACACTACATGCATGGCAGACGTGAGTTACCATTATAGTTCTAACGGTGTAAATTCTCACTACTCGGTGGGATCGTGCGGCCCACCTGAAACTCGGATCTACTTCAAATTTGGGACCATAGGTTAGCACGGCGTGCCAAAGACGGTGAATGGAATAGATCCCCATATGTCATCACAAGCGGGCCCCACCTAAATTTTCTCCAACCGTTCATGAAAGTCGTGAAATCAATGCAGCGTAAAAGAAGTCCTGTTTCAACGTGAATACAATCAATCCCCGTTGATTCACGTATAGCCCACCTAGTACTTAGATATGTTTCATATTTTGGCCCCTTGGCCCTTTCCAACCGCTGACGCTCAATCCAGGGATGATCCAACCTTTAGATTGGTAGAAACTCACCGTTGGGAGTAGAAATTTAAGTGTATGGCCCACCAAAAGCTTAGATATGCTTGATATTCAGTCTTATGTCCTAATGGGACTATTAAAAATTGAATGGATGGACTGGATTAAAACATGTAACTTTGTCGACCCCGTTTTTGGGTGGCATGAGTGTGCAATGCACGTGCACCAGATGTGTACCGAGCCAAGGCACTCGGTCAGACATCTCGACCCGTAATTTCCTTAAAAGCAAAGGATTTCTCTCCCGCTCGGTTTGGCTTCAAACGGACAGACGTCCGTGTTTTCAATGGTGGCCCACAAACCAGGGTCCCTGTTCATGATCCGAACCGTCCATCATGCTTAGGGCATGGCCTCAACCAAAACCCGGTGACTCCCACGTGTTGGAGCATCCACGCAAGCGCTCAAATCTTGCTGCAATAGGGCCCTAAAAACACAATCTTTCCAAACTTGGGAACTGTCTTCATGCCAGCTCGGCGATCCGTGTCCGCCCTCATCCTCGAATCTCGGCCCTCCACCTAGGCAAAGTGGATTAGGGCTCCCATAGCAAGCTAACACCAAAGAAAATATCTCAGGCTGCCTGCTTCTAGAAACGGGACAACTGTTGCAATCCAAACCATCCGTTCTTATCCAACGGTGCTGGGAGTTAGGTTTAACAAATAAAATGGGAGGATTGAGCATCTCCCCTTCCCCATCCCCGTTTTTCAGCTGAAAGAAAGAAAACGCCCGGTTCTTCTGAAAATCGAACCGGGAGCTTCCAAGCTCAAACCCACCACCCAAACGCCCATGGAGCTTCGAAACCTCTACTCTACAAGCTCCATGGCATCTGTACGAACCTTCCTACGCTCTCGGATTTGAGAAAGAAACCGTGGTTGAGAGTCTGCCATTAGAGGTCGCCATCTTCACCGCGCCGTTCCAGACCGGGACAGACGACGCAGCCGGATGCCGTTTGCAGGTGCCCACACCGTCCGTTGATGGTGTTGGAAGAGAAAGGCAGAGGTACAAAGAAGAAGGAAGAAACAGAAGAAAAAAAAGAATGAGGAGAGCTTTTGGTGTTGTTGCCGCACCACCGGCCGCTGCTCTCATCGCAAAGATCCCACCTCGCTCGAGTTAGGCCGAGTCCCGGCTTGAGTCGATTTCACCTAGGTCGACCGACGTCCGTTGATGGGGTTTCGGTGACAGAGAAAGAAAGAGAAGAGAGAAGAGAAAGAAGAAAGAGAAAGAAAGAAGAAACGAAGGAGAGCGAGAGCGAGACCGTGTCCGTTGGCGCACTAGAAAGCTCCGGTGAGTCACCGACTCGCTCGGACTCACCGGGGTTAGATCGAGTTGGACCGGACATGGGGCTGGTCCGTTCTAGGCCTGTGGAAGACCAAGGGAGAAAGAGAGGGAGAGAGTGAGTGAGTGAAGGAGAGGGACGAGTCGCGAGTTACGGTCGAGTCGACTGGGCCTGACTCGAGTCAAAGGTTCTCGACTGCGTTTTGGGGCCTCGAGTCCAAGACGGTAGTCAACTATAAAGGGAGAGAGAGAAGAGAAATAAGAGGGAAGGGAGAAGGAAAGAAAAGGAAGGAAGAAGAGAAAGAGAAGAAGGAGGTTCGGGTTGGTGTCGAGTCGAGTCGACTCTATTTGGAACCGAGTCTAGCTTAGTCAAGTTATGTTTGGCATGGTCCAGACTTTTGCTGGATTTCTAGCATGTGGAGAAAAAGAAGAGAGAAAGGAGAAATGAGAAAGGGGGAGTGGGAGGAGAGATAGTGAAGGAGAGAGAGAGTGAGACGCATGGGTGTACTTGGGTCGAGCCAACTCGACTTCGAACCGAGTCGACAGGGCGAAAATCTTCTTTTCCTTTCACCAATCAGGTCCGTCATTAGTAACCTTGCTATTAATATTATTTCTAGTTGTTGTAACGATTAACGTTATTTTGATGATATTGATTAGAAATTATAATTAATATTGCGATGTATTAATTAGTGTTTATAGTAACTATTATCATCGATTATAACTCTATTATTAATTGTCATCATCATTAGGGTTACCATAATTATTGCAATTATCAAACATGGTTAACCATTAGTAGGTTAGTTTCGCTAAGTACCGATAAAAACCACAACCTTAGTTATTAGAATTTTTAGATAGTATCATTGATAGGAGTATACTGATTACTACCATTATAATGACTATCATTGTCATGATTAGCTAATATTAATTCCATCATCAATATTAATAATTATGTTATGGTTATAAACTAAGATGACAATTAATTTTACATAATTTGGCGTTCAAATTCAATAATCTAAGCTTAGAACCGAACTTTAGGATAAAACCCTAATTCCACATTAAAACCCTAAAAGATGACCCTAGGCTATGATCTTCAACCCTAGGTAGTGTGTTGATCAACCTGGATCTAATTATACAAGTTCGTAATTTGTGATAGGATACCATTCTAAGGGCGCAAGCACTTAGCGACACTAGAAGGCGATTCAACGTATGAGGTGATGATTCTTCCCCTTGAGCTTTCCATCTTCTCATTAGCTTAAGTTATAGTTTTATTTAAATTCATAATTGATATCCCTCCTTATAATCACATGTGTTAGCTGGTAGAAATTAAATTGCTGTCTTACATGCTTTATGATTATCCTGTATAATTGTTCATGCTTGTGGATTATTTGTGGATTGCTTACGGAACCTAAACTGGTACATTAGTGGAAAATTCCCACGTATGAATGTACACCCATACTTAGGATGTAACTTGACTCTTTATGATCGTAATGGACCTTCGACTCGGTGGTTTTTGAGTGGTGGTCTAGATGGATCATTGATGTGGGCCTACCATCCAGGGTTGTTGTGCCCAATGGTTTTTAAGGATGGTCTTTATCATATGATTTTGATATTCGCCCTATGTGGCATATTTTGATACTCGCCCTACGTGGTTTTATTTGATATTTTTCCTACATGGGTTCGATGTTTTATACTGTGCAACCATGCGATGGTAAGCCCCACATATTGTAATATGATTGGCCACTAGTCGATGGGTTTCCATTAAACATCCTAAGGTGGTAGCCTCATGAGCCAGGGATGGTGGAATGGGATACTATGCTCGAGCCGTCGGCCTACGCTCGGGCCTTGTGCTCCCGTAGTGACCTTTGAGCTTATTAAACCCGCCGGTTGTAATTGAATTAATAACGGATTGGCTAATCATGCATACATGGCATATCTCGATGACTTGGATCACTTTGCCCCTGCGATTACGCTGAATGTTGCGCTTATGACCGGTCATTCGATTATGATGATGACTGGATCTTCATGCCCCGCGATTACGCCGAATGTGCGCCGATGACACCTGTCACATCGCTGTCTGGATGTTTTACCGGGGCACCGACCGTCCGGATGTTTTACCCGGTCGACGATCGCATGGGGACCCGACCGGATGATGTTTCCTGTGTTCGATGATCGCACGGATGAGCATCCCGGGCGATGATTGCATACTTCACGCATCCATGCACATAATAAGATTTGCATCATATATTGTTTTGTATGCTCTATTTTATAACTATTCTTACCTAATGCGGCGGTGTGTAATCTTGAGGGAGTTCACTTGAGTTGGCCACTCATCCATCAAATATATAACCGTACAGGTAGCACAGGTGGCTTCAACGACATTCATATTCATATTGATGAGGAGCAGGCTATGGTTGATAAGGGTGTATGATTATATTTGCTAAGGGTTGCTACATGATTTCATATCTCAAATTTATTGTAATTTACTTTATTTCACATGTAATACTACTTCATTTTGTAATTTTAAGAATGAGGACATTGGTTTGTATAAGTCATTATGGGCACTCTTTTGTATATTCTAAATGATAATGGAACTTTCCTTTATGCTTACTTGTCCATTCTACGCTCATCTGCTTACTCTGATAAAAGAAGAAAAGAAAAATATATATTTGACCATCCTTTAAGGTTAACACTCGGGTTTTTGGGAAACGGGTCGTGTACTCGGGTCCTGAAAATTCGGGTTGTTACAAGTCATGACCCGTATTACACTGACAACAACGATGCATGTTACATTACAGCCACAACGAATATTACATGATAGGATGGGCAATTTCCATTCTTATCCACGAGAACAGATCAAACTACGTGGACGGGCAGATTCCCATACACTATAAACACGACAGCGGGTTCCGAAAACTCTCTCTCCCTTAAGAGGGAGAGGGAGAGGGAGAGGGAGAGTAACCTTGGTGTGTTATTCATGGTCCTCCATCCTCGGCCGTCAGTGTGATCAACTCGTTGACCTATGAAGGACCGGATCGGTGAATGACCATTGAAACGCTACAACCCATGTTGTATGATAACTACGACCCGTAAAACCTGACAACCAGGGGCATAATTAATATACAATGTGAGGATCTGTTCTCTTTGAAGGGCAGCCAGCGAGATGGAAAACTCTGTTGAGAAGGTGAGGCTTAAACAAGACACTCCCAAAATTGCTTTGCAGCTCGCTGGTTGCCCTTCCAAGAGAACAGATCTTCATATTGTCCTATAATTATGGTCGTGGTTGTCATGTTTTATGGGTCGTGAATATCATGAACTATGGGTCGTGGTGTTTCAATGGCCATTCAACGTTCTGGTCCTTCATAGGTCAACGAGTTGATCACGCGGATGGCCGAGGATGGAGCACCATGAATAACACACCAAGGTCAATCTCTCTCTCCCTACGGAGTGAGAGAGTTTTCTTCCCACCGTTGTGTCTATAGAGGGGAGGTGTGGCTGAGTAATGATGTTATGAGACATGAGTGTATGGAAATATTCAGTTTGATCTATCGTCATTGAGAAGGATGGAAATCTGCCCATCAAAGTTACGACATGGCATATGTAGATATCGAAAATCCCATGTTATGGATCGTGGTGAACATGCAATAAAGGCGACCCATGTAACATGACAACTACGACCATATTACATCGGAATAATCCCGACCAATGCTACATGACAACCACAACCCATGACAACCGCACTCTCACTTTAAATGTGAACTTATTGTTGTCGTGCGAATAGAGTTTGAGAGATCTCCAAATAGAACACGGAATTAAGCGGGAGATAGTATGGGATGGATTTGTGGTTCGGATTGGCTTCAGCAAGATGTTACCCAAGTACCACTTTTATAGGCTGTTGAAGAAGTGGTTAATGTGGGGGTGGGGATTCTTCCAAAGGGTGGATAGGTATCGTCATTAATGCGTTTTACTGCATTTGAATGTACCGCTGATTCCGAATAGAAGGGTCGTGGATATATATAAAGAACGTTGGGTGGTGGATGTGAACCACAACTCAACGCAGCTAACAACAACGATCTCTATAGCATGACAATCATGTTCGTGGGTGACAGCAAGAAACTCGTGGATCAGATGGTAGATGGTCTTGATATTCGACTTCGACCTAGCATAGACGACAACAACGAAACGTGTGGCATGACAGCCACGTCCCTTTGGAACTGGTGGTTGCCTCGAGCCTCTGCTGCAAAGGTTCGCGATCAAATATGTAGTACAATCATGACCATGTTATATTTTGCAAGAAGTACTTGCATGCGTAGGTGTCTAATATCCCATGTATACATATGCGAGGCAGTTATGTACATGTGGAGAACATGTTCGTCGGTGAATTTATTGTTGCCGCGAGAGTAGTTTCTGAGATATTTGAAAGAGTTGGTGGTGTCAGTATATGTCATTGTGTGACAACATTTTCGTGGTTAAAATATGTAATAGATCGTGGTTGTCATCCATGCTCGATCGTTGTTGTCACCAACGGCCTTAGGAGAAACATGATCCATACGTCATGGAAGAAATGATCTACAAGTAAGGCAACAATGATCCGCATGTGACAGAAACCATGACTGGTTAAAGTGGTTACAGCGGCCGCGTCTTTAAACCCACTATAATGGATAGTGTAAGAAACTTGCGGAGTCCTATCCTTCAATGAGCTTCTCGTCTGACAGTTAACACAATGTTATAAGGGTCGATGTTTTCATTCTACATTGTCTTAATTATAATGTTATATGGGTTGTAATTGCCGTGAAATACGGATCATGGCTGTCATAATGACTGGATCGTTGTTGTGCTGCACAAGGTTCTGCATGTTGAATTGGTCGTGGTTCTCAGTATATATGTATCGTGGTTTCCGTGTTGTATGGGCCGTGCTCCTCCTAAATTCGTTGCTGTCGAATACGACCCAACATGGACTAGGACCACGATCCGTTACAGAGGTGAATGACGACGACGACCAATTTAATATGAGAACATGATTTATATCGACTACGACCCGTTGGTCATGACAATCACGACCCATATAATGCGGTAATAACGACCCATATATCCCACCGTTACAAGACAACCACGTTTTTTCTTAGGCGACAACCACGACCCATTCCTCACTACATTCATGATCCATAATTCATAACAACCACGACGTTAACAAAATTATTACCATGACCCAACATGCAAACTACTCTTCTAGCCCGAGCTCGGACTTAGAGAGTAAATGCCTGGCGATAGCTGAGTCCGAAGTAACCCAACAAAACAATGTGAAGATGTGTAGACTGGCGAAGAGGGTCAAATATTGATTAGTAAATGCTGAATTTTATTCTACGCTCTTCTATTATGGTTGGGTGAATGAGAGGGTCGTGTATATAATGAATAATGTATCGTGCCTAGCATCCACAATCCTATATGGGTCGTGGTTATGCTTTTTTGTGAGATGGTTCTATGGTATGACACAGTCAACCCATATCGCGTAACAACCATGATTCATATAACATAACGACTGCAGCCGTAACAACGCAACAGCCACAACCGCCAGTCTTTGCAGGAAATTGCGTTCATGTCGCTTCCTCGACGCATTCCGTCGAGAACCAGCGACCGTCCAGAATCATGCGCGACCCTTCGGAATGTGCAATAATGAAGCCTCCTCCACATAATCTATTGGGAAACGAGCGCTACCCCTCATGTACACATTTTTGTGTGCTAAAAAGGTAAAATTTCACTTATAGTTTTAAACGCAGAATACCAATCGTCGATCACCTGGTTCTAGTCTATGGGCTCATCATAAATCGAATCCAATCCATTGTAATTGTTCATGGACGATGGATTTCTTTGGAAAATTCTATACTGGCACGTATCGAGCCATCAGTGGCCCACACTGCGTAAAGATGACAAATCATTTTAATTAATTTATTTGACAGAAACTATTGGTTTTACTGTTGTGGTCCATTGGATTTAAATATTTTGACCATTGGTTGGGTTTCTCGATGTTACAAATTTAATGGACGGTGCAGATCAGAGCATATCTGCAGTTCGATGTGACGTCCGGAACACCGCTTATTTCGACGCTTTTACGCAAGCTGACGTGTCCCCATGCAGATCACCGATATATAAGTTCCAAACTTCTTCTCCGACCACTTTCACTTACCCTTTTCCCATTCACTTAACGGACTAATCCTTGTTTTCTGTCTTTTACTAGTTTTGAATATTCTTCCCTGGGCCCCTCCATCGCCAGTCAGCGAGCACATCTACAAGTTCAGTGCATCTCAGTGCAAAGCAAGGTAATGGAAGACGGTCAGTGTATACTGGTTATTAACAATGTTATGTGGGTCGTGTGCGTCAACCACGACCCAATGGATATGACTATAACGAAATGTATAGCATGACAATCAAGGCCCAATGGATCATGGTTGACACGGTCAGTGTATGGTGGCTAACATGTTATGTGCATCGTGGCCGTGAATCACGCCTCAATGTATATGACATGAACGATATGTATGGTGTGACAACCGCGATCACGGTCGTCACCATTGTTTATTACATAATGGATCGTGGTTGACAGACGGGGCATAGGCGAAGAAAGCCAAACACTGATTTGATGATGAATGGTGAATTTATTTGTTGCATTCGATATTTCTTCTGCTTATAGGTTATAATGGGTTGGTGAACGAGATGGGTCGTAATTGTTCGCGAACATTTAGAAGTTGGTTGACATGCACAATGGATCGTTGTTGTATATGGGTGGTTGAATGTGGATGCCAACCAAGATCCATATATCGTGACAACCGGGACCCCTGTGATATCAGAACCACGACCCATTTTCATGGGTCGCTTTCACGACCCGTCTAAAGCAATAAATACGGTGCATTACAACATTACAACAATGATAGTCTGTATGACGCCCACGAAACTGTGGCGTGATTTGATCCCGTCGTACACATGCATGTTAGATCGTGGTTACTGTCCACGTTGGAACGTGGTTGTAATCCATGTTGGTTCGTGGTTCACAACCACGCCCTAGGCTTGTCCCATGAAAATGTACCATGAAGTGTATGTATTACAGTTCAAATGACATGTCGCAAATAATGTAAATTTTACGCCAACATGTTAAGTCATCATCAGCCTCGGCCTCAGCCAGTAGGGACGAAAGTGCATCGACGCCGGTTGTGACCTATTTGTTTGCATCTAGAGCATTTGGGTGTTGTCCCATCTTCTATGGGCCGTGGCTGTGAATCATGGTAGTAGTGCTATATGGGTCGTGATTACGCCTACATAGATCACAATAACAACCACAATATCGTTGTTGCAATTATTTATCAATATTCTGATTCGTGTCCTTTTTTTGTTTTCTTGTTTTTTTTTCTAATCTCTACAAACTGAGTGCAGATATGTCGTCATCTTACCCATCGTCATACATTTGGGTCTACGCTTCCCTGGTTGAATCACCACCAGGAACGGGAAAATCAAAGACCAAGTGTCGTATGTGTGGCGTAAAGTTTGTGAATAATACTCATCGGTTTCGGTTATACTTATCATGTCGAGGTGGCGATGCAAAACCATGCCCCAATGCCCCAATCGAGGTCCGAATACTGTTTCAAGCCCTGTTAGATTCGAATAGAAAACCTTCCTCTCCATCTAAACCATGTGCTTCTGGATCTAGTACACGAATGACAATCACAATAGACGCAGAGGAGGATGCCAGATTAATAGCTTTGGAGGAAAAATAAGTCCAACTCGCCTTAAAACGCAGTATGGAAGAAGTTTCTAGACCCCAGCGATATTCGACACAAAGACAACACGATGTTGAAGCCGGATCGAGTGCAATAAACAAGAAGAATAAAACGAGTAAGCAATTCAAATTCCTGACCTGTCTCGGTAAATTTTATAGGGCATTGGGTACTACATACAATTCTTCACACAAAGAAAGTTTGAAAAATCTAGTTTAAAGTGTAAAAGAGCACGAGGGAATTATCTCTTTACCTTCCGACTCAGATGAAGTGAACCAATATGTATATGAAAAAATAGATAGCAGTTCAGATGACAATACAGGAGGTTATTAGTTGTAAATTGTCATATTGGATATATGAAATTATGGAAGTTTTTGTAATCGTAAATTATGCATTGCATATATATATATATATATATATATATATATATATATATATATATTATCACCTTGTTCAACTTCGAAGGGAGCCCTCAACAGCGATTTCAAATCATCAGCTTATTTGTTGAGGTGGGTTGATCGATCCATGGTGGGACATCCTTCAGTTTACGGCATAGGTGGGGAAGAGAGTTCATTAGCGGGTGGGATGACCATAACGAGGGAAGGTGGTGGTGGAAGAGGCTATGTTAATTTACAATATTCAGTGCCTTTTTCTCCGAAGAAAGCATATGTTGATCGTGTGGATGACCGCCTTTCTAACATTGCAACTACAAAGCACAAAGCGTTACAATCACGACCCATATAAAGGGAAAAGCGCGTCCCTTATGGATCCTGGTTGTCCATACATGACAAACTCTGCATGATGACTATAAAATCAATAATTGAACATTCGTTTAATTACAAGATTACAACGAAGAAAAATAGTGATTGGATGGGTATGGGTGCTACAGGTGGGCCAACTTGAGCTCTTCAAATCTTTTAGTGGCTCTAGCTTTAGCTCTCTTTGCCGCGTCGTACCTCTTGATCCAGTGCAGCCTTTTCTTGTTAAACTGCTGATCGTGAGACCTAGCGGAATAATACCATTCAATTTCTCTGTCCACCGTAGAAAAATTCTCGGCGAGTTACCGGAGTTCAGAAATTGTCTTTAGAATTTCCTGCGGAGGCCGTTGATCTTCCGAGAGATCATGAACGTTCCTGATGAAAGGGAAGGGATCGCTCATAAAGGATGAACGAGAGAATGACTCGATGCCTTCCTCGAATGTCTCCTCAAGTATTTTGATTGAAAGAGCAACAAAATCCATGAATGCTTAGGTTGTTGCAGTAAGGATTCTGGGAAGGATTACACCCGAGTACCCCTTATATATATTCCAAAGGGGTTAAGGGGAAGTAGCGACATTAAAGCAAGTAATTGAAGCCAAGAATCACCTTGATATGCATGTGAACGGGTAGTTAATGCGATTAGGATGTCGTGAGACTATTGGTTTTTCAAGGCTGGTGGCTGTCAGCCACGATTGTTGCCATGCACAAGGGATCATTGTTGCATGCACAATGGATCGTTGTCATCGACGTGGAGTTGAACATGTATGGCAAATCACGATTTATGTATCGTGGAAACCACGACCCCTGTAACACTAAAACAACAATACATATCATCTTACAACCACGATCCGTCGAACATCATAACCTTTGCCAGGCTGAAACGAAAACCATGATCCATAATAATAATGCTACAGTCTGTATGACAACCACAAAACTGTCATGTGATCTGATCCCGTGGTCCACGTGCATGTTATGTCGTGGTTATTGCCCACGATCTTTCTTGGTTCACAACCACAACCTTCCATAAACGCCTGCATGATCTGTGTACACGACATGTCTCCATGACGTACATAAACCATACAGCGTCGAGAAGCCGGAGTTCTGGAGATGTTATCCGAACTTCATGTCGATGCCGTTGAGTGTCAAGAATGTTTTAAACATCCTGGAGGAAAGGGAAGGGATCACACGTAAATGAAGAACGAAGGAAGGGATCACACGTAAATGAAGAACGCCCGAATGACTGGATGTCTTCTTTGAATATCTCCTTCATGGTCCTCTTGTTTATTTTTTAAGATTCTTGGAGGCCAATTACCACTATTATAGGCTGGTCAGATATATTGATCAACATATTGATTCCAAAGGGTCGCGCATTTTCTCACCGGATGCAGGGATTCCAACGGATTACGTGGAGGAAACGACATTAACACGACTTCCTGAAATGGCTGTGTCGGTTGTGGCTACTTTGTTACAAGGTCATTGTTGTTATGTTATATATGGGTCATGGTTTTCAGTCTACGTTAGAGCTTTAGATGACAACCACGACGCAAAGGGTATAAAAACCGCGGTCCATGGTGCATGTGAAACCTGACCCAACGTGTGGATTGAGCGCAAACACGACAATGAAACCACAATGTGGATGAATTGGTCGAATGGTTTAATAGGGAGGGAAGAGAACACGTTTCAAAACACAATCACGATCAACCAAAAATGACAACCGCGATCCATATAAAAGTCAACTACCAAAACATTAAAATTACAATCACGACCCATATAACCTGAAACCGCGATCCATATAAAAGTCAACTACCAAAACATTAGAATTACAATCATGACCCATATAACCTGAAACCGCAATCCAGACAGAACGGCAACCACGACCTATTTACACAGTAAAGGATGAACGAGAGAGGGACTCAATGGCTTCTCTTCTACTTCGCTTCTACCGAAAGGCGCCGATACACCTTAGACTCAGCACGCCGCATGATAAATTTTATAATGGTGTCCTGAATATCGAGAGGGTCGTCGCATTTGTGGTGCATGTATGTCTTTGATGTGGAAGGGTCTCATCGAGATCGAAGTGGAAGGAAAAGATAAAATATGATAATATCCCCATTTGTAAACTTAAATGGAAGAAACGCGAAGAGATTTGAGCATCACCGAAGCTTCTCTTCTGGGAGTGACCGTGTTAGATAGGTCGTGCTTGTAAATCTGTCACGATCGCGGTTTCATGTTATAACACGGTCACTGCCAGAAGAGAAGCTCAGTGATGCGCAAGACTCTTCGTGTTTCTTCCATTTAAGTTTGCAAATGGGGATATTATCATATTTTATCTTTTCCTTCCACTTCGGTCTCAGTGAGACCCTTCCACATGCACCACATGCAGCATGCCAGCGACGAACCTCTCGATATTCAGGACACCATTATAAAATTTATCATGCGGCGCGCTGAGTCTAAGGTGTATCGCTGCCTCGGTAGAGAAGCGAAGTAGAAGAAAAGGTAACTATTTCCATGTCATTGCAGAGAACTATTCTTGAATAACGTGTTTCCGATGGCTGGATGCCTGTTGATATTGTCGAGTAGCAGGACTTCTGAAATTGCATTCGGAACTGTTTGTGAAGGCCGTTGAGCTTCCGGACGATCGTCAACATCCAAGAGGAAGTAGAAGGGATCACTAATAAAGGATGAACGAGAGAGGGACTCAATGGCTTCTTCGAATATCTCCTAGATTATTTTATTCTAAATGAAAGAGCAAAGAAATTCATGAACGCGTAAGGTGATGCAATAAATAAGGATTCTGGTTCGGAATGGCCTGTGGGGGTAATCACATGAAGCCGAGGTGCCTCTTTTATAGGCTGGTCATTCAATGGTCAGGCACTGTTTCCGAAGGGTCGCACTGATTGCGTGGGGATGTCATAACATAACACAACTACACATATGAAGTAACAACCACGACCCATATAACATCTTTCATGGTTCTCGTGTTATATTGTCTGTGGTTAGAATATCATATGGGTCGTCTTTGTCACTTCGTTAGATACACAACCACGATCCAACATGGATATATGTAACGACCTGAAAATTTCCGTACATTGGGTCGAGTACCACCTCGACCAGAAATCACGTAGGATTAAATCCTTTAGAAATTTAACAAAGTTAACTAAGTACTAAACTCAATTAGCTATGAAATCCGTTAGGATCGCTTTAAATACGATCCGCAAGACCCAAAATTGCGAGTAATCATTGACGCTAGGTTATCCTGAAGTTTAGAACCAAACTCATTTCCCGTCTGTTTCTGAATGAAACGAAACTTCATTAGGTCTAGATCGCACATCGGAAGTCCGATTAACCCGAAGCTAAGGAACTAGGACCGCCCCACTGAGCTTAACAATCATCTCAAAAATCAGCTTTATCCGACGTTCCACGGCCATTCGTTTCGAATCGGAGCGAGGTAGTGTGAAAACACTATTCATATGCCAAAATAAATATCCGGAATAGTGATCGCATCGTTCGTTGACGCGTCAAGATAAGCAACCGACCGTCGTAATCGACCAAATTACACCCTCGGATTAAGAAAATTTCAGAACATTTACATGTACTTGAATTTTCGATCGTGGCCCACCGACCGTCGAATCGAAAGTGGTCCGCCACGTGCGATCCGGGTATCCAAATGAGTCAAAACGTAATCCCACGTAGATCCATCGATGGTGAGCTTAAGTCTGACGTTTGGTTCAAAGAGGGCCACCAGAACTTCCCTTTTGAAAGGAAAAGCGGTGAAAATCCTATATAAGCAGTACCCCATGAACCTAAGTCTATTTTCGTAATGTTTGTGGCTATAAAAGGGGCTTAGAACAGCCCCTCTCACAGCCATACGAATTTTGGAGGAAACCCTATAGGAAGAGAGAGAAAAGAGAGAGAAAGACTTGGAGATCGTTGCCGATCTTCCTCCTCCTGCTTCGGCTTGTTGCACGGCCTACACCGCCTTATAAAAGCGCATATCTTTGCATACGATTCCCACTAAGGGAATGAGACTCACTACGGCTACCGGGACCTGTTCGGATGTCACACGATTATGCGAGGGTTGCTCGATAATTTTGGGTAGCAGCACAGTGCTCGTCGACCTTATTGTTGCTCCACTTTGGCACTACGATGTTATCCTTGGTATGGATTGGCTCACCAGGATGAGGGCGGAGGTAGATTGTGATACTCGGATCGTGACGGCCTATGGACCTGACGGTGCAGCTTTCACGTTCCCTGCAGGGTGCGAGTCGGTTGGCCCCGTCGAGTTGATTGTTATGCTGCCTTTGCTTGTGCCGATTGATGGTCCGACAGTAGATAGTACGCCAGTTGTTCGAGACTTTGCAGGCGTGTTTGAGACTATCCCTGGTTTACCTCCTCGGCGTGAGATTGATTTTACGATAGATCTTACGCCTGGTGCGACGCCCATCTCGTTGCCTACTTATCGTATGCCTCCATGTGAGATGGAGGAGCTGCGGACACAGATTGACGTGCTTGTAGAGAGAGGTTTTATTCGGCCTAGTGTGTCTCCTTGGGGAGCACCTGTGTTGTTCGTGAAGAAGAAGGACGGGTCCCTACGGTTGTGTATTGATTACCGTAGGTTGAACCAGGTCACGGTGAAGAACAAGTATCCTTTGCCCAGGATTAATGATCTGTTCGATCAGTTGAGGGGGCGAAGTATTTCTCGAAGATTGACCTTCAGTCGGTACCACCAGTTGCGCGTGAGAGAGGAGGACGTGCGAAGACGGCCTTCGGGGACGTGCTTTGGGCACTACGAGTTCTTGGTGATGTCGTTCGGTCTGACGAACGCACCACCCGTGTTCATGGATCTGATGAACCGGGTATTTCGGCCTTTCCTCTACCGATTCGTCATCATCTTTATCGATGACATCTTGATATACTCCACGAGTCGGGAGGAGCACGAGGAGCATTTGCGAGCGGTATTGGATACACTGAAGAAGAACCAGTTGTTTGCGCAATACAAGAAGTGCGACTTCGGGGAGGAAGTCAAGTTCTGGGACATGTAGTGTCCAAGGATGGGATAGCGATGGACCTTGCTAAGGTAGCTGCGGTTCAGATTGGCGCACTCGAATCGACATCGAGGTGAGGAGTTTCCTTGGTCCGGCCGGGTACTACAGACGTTTCATTCGGGATTTCTCGAAGATCGCCTGTGCCATTGTCTCACCGACTCGGAAGGACTCGAAGTTCGCCTGGAATGAGAAGGCGGAGGTGCTTTTAAGGAGTGAAGGACAAGTTGACGTCCGCCCCTGTGCTAGTATTGCCGAGCAAGGGGTGAAATACACGGTGTATACCGACGCGTCTCGCGTTGGTTTGGGTTGTGTGTCGATGCAGAAAGATAGGGTGATATCGTATGCCTCGAGACAATTAAGGAAGCACGAGGAGAATTACCCCTACACATGACCTGGAGTTGGCGGTCATGTCATCTTTGCATTGAAGCTCTGGAGACATTACCTCTACGGTGAGGAGTTCGAGCTTTCTCGCGACCACAAGAGCCTTAAATACATATTCACGCAAATGAGATTTGAATATGAACGGTACGGTGGATGGAGACCTGAAGGACTTCAAGTTCGAGGTTTCCTACCATCCCGGCAAGGCGAACCTGGCACGCGCGTTGAGCCGCAAGAAGGCGATTGCATTTGCGGGCACCGCTGATGATAGCCGAGTGGGATATGGTAGAGTTTGTGCGGGACTTCGAGCAGAGACTCACTGTCGAGGAGCCATTTGAGTGTGTTGCGCACGTTCGGGTGCGACCACTTATTGACGACAGGATTGTTGAGGCCCAAGAGGGCGATACACGGCTGTCTGAGCTTCGAGAGCAGGCTAGCGACGCCGTGGACTCCGAGTGGAGAGTTGGTTCTGATGGGGGTTTACGATTTCGTGGCCGCCTATGTGTTCCAGATGTGCCTGACTTGAGACGCGAGCTTCTCGAGTCTGCCCATAATTCGAAGTTTGCGATGCATCCTGGTAGCACGAAGATGTACCAGGATATGAGACGGACGTATTGGTGGGATAACATGAAGGCCCACATTGCTGAGTATGTGTCTCGATGTCCGACTCCTGCCACAGGTCAAGGCAGTAACATCGCCGACCTCCGGGACGCTTGGCCCATGCCTATAGCGGAGTGGAAGTGGGACTTCATCTCCATGGACTTCATATCGGGTTGCCGAAGACGAGGAAGGGGCACGATTCCATTTGGGTGATTGTGGACCGGTTGACCAAATCGGCCCATTTCCTCCCTATCGAGTTACGAACTCGCAGACGAGCCGGCTAGATTGTACATCGTGAGATCGTCCGTCTGCACGGGTTCCTTTGGAGATCGTGTCGGACAGAGACACACGGTTCACATCCATCTTCCCGGACTCGTATCCGGAGGCGATGGGTGTGAAGTTGAAGTTCGATCTGTGCGTTTCATCCTCGACCGATGGGCGCACGAGCGGGTGAATCGATTCTGGAGGATATGTTGCGAGCATGTGTGTTGGACTTCAAGGGGCGACGTTGGGATGACTGTCTTTCGTACGCAGAGTTCGCCACAACAACATGCCTTCCAGGCGACTATTGGCATGGCGCCATATGAGGCTCTATATGGTCGACCTTGTAGGGCACCGCACCTGTTGGGCGTAGGTTGGAGAGCGTAGCCTCGATTGGCCCGAGTTGGTTCTGGGCGACTCTGAGAAGGTAGACATTATCGGCGTCGATTACTCACGGCCTTGAGCAGAGCGGCGGTAAGAGTTACGCCGATACGAGGCGCGACCGCCAGAGTTCGAGGCCGGTGATCATGTGTTTCTTCGGGTTTCCCCTATGAAGGAGTCCTTCGGTTTGGGAAGAAGGGGAAGCTCACACCGAGGTTTATCGGTCCATTTCAGATCATTGGATCGAGTGGGTGATGTGGCGATCGTCTCACTTTGCCTACACCACTTGCTTCCGTACACAACGTATTTCATGTATCTATGCTGAAGAAGTACGTTCCTGATCCTTCGCATATCATCAGATGGGAGCAGGTACAGTTGAGCGAGGATGCTACATATGAGTTGCGCCCGACGCGCATCCTCGATGGAAGGAGCAGTGTACTGCGTAGCAAGGTCATCCCACTTGTGAAGGTGCTTTGGACACATCATTCTGAGGAGGAAGCTACCTGGGAGACTGAGGCCGAAGTCAGGAAGAACTACCCTCAGATTCTCGAGGAGTACGAACAGGTATAAATTTCGAGGACGAAATTTTTTGTTTAAGAGGGGTAGATTGTAACGACCTGAAAATTTCCGTACATTGGGTCGAGTACCACCTCGACCAGAAATCACGTAGGATTAAATCCTTTAAAAATTTAACAAAGTTAACTAAGTACTAAACTCAATTAGCTATGAAATCTATTAGGATCGCTTTAAATACGATCTGCAAGACCCAAAAATTGCAGAATCATTGACGCTAGGTTATCCTGAAGTTTAGAACCAAACTCATTTCCCGTCTGTTCTCGGGAATGAAACGAAACTTCGTATTAGGTCTAGATCGCACATCGGAAGTCCGATTAACCCGAAGCTAGGGAACTAGGACCGCCCCACTGAGCTTAACAATCATCTCAAAAATCAGCTTTATCCGACGTTCCACGGCCATTCGTTTCGAATCGGAGCGAGGTAGTGTGAAAACACTATTCATATGCCAAAATAAATATCCGGAATAGTGATCCGCATCGTTCGTTGTGACGCGTCAAGATAAGCAACCCGACCGTCGAATCGAGACCAAATTACACCCTCGGATTAAGAAAAATTTCAGGAACATTTACATGTACTTGGAATTTTTGATCGTGGCCCACTGACCATCGAACTGAAAGTGGTCCGCCACGTGCGATCTGGGTATCCAAATGAGTCAAAAACGTAATCCCACGTAGATCCATCGATGGTGAGCTTAAGTCTGACGTTTGGTTCAAAGAGGGCCACCAGAACTTCCCTTTTGAGCTGGAAAAGCGGCGAAAATCCTATATAAGCAGTAAACCATGAACCTAAGTCTATTTTTGTAATGTTTGTGGCTATAAAAGGAGCTTAGAACAGCCCCTCTCACAGCCATACGAATTTTGGAGGAAACCCTAGAGGAAAAGAGAGAAAAGAGAGAGAAAGACTTGGAGATCGTTGCCGATCTTCCTCCTCCTGCTTCGGCTTGTTGCACGGCCTACACCGCCTTATTCTAGGTGTTTTCCCGGCGTATTCCGCCTCATTTGAAGGTAAGAAACCCTAACCCTAGGTCTGATTTGAAGTGGAATTGAGGTAGGATGTGTACCGACTAACCGATTCCGCTCTTTAGGCTAGAAATCGCCCGTAGACAGAAGATCCATTACCCTTGCTGATTCGTTCCGTTTCCAAAGGCAAAGGTGAGGACTTTAAGATTATAAGTTACGGTTTTCAACACTTTCAATGTCAGGTAATGGTAGATTCATGATCTGCTTACAATTGCACATGTACAAAGTGCTTTCCGTTTCCTGTTTTGATTAACGGTGTGAAATATGGAATTTCACATATTCTAGGTATACGTAGAAATACCGTATACGTATTTTTTTGGATAAATGCTTGACATGTTTATTTAATGTTTAATTATATAACATATGAATAAAATACTAGTTTGGCGAAAGGAATCGCCAAAATATATGTTTACTTGTAAATGCGCCGTATGTTGAAATTACGTATTGTAGAAATACCGTATACGTATTTCTTTTGGAATAATGTTTGACATATGTATTTAATGTATGATTATACAATACATGATTAAAATACTAGCTTGGCGAAAGGAATCGCCGAAATCTATGTTCCTTTGTAAACACTATGTATGTCGAAATTGGGTATACGTGAAGGTACCCTATACGTATAAAATTTGCTGATGTGATTGCCATGTTTGATTGCTGTATGAATATGATGTATATGTATAAAATACTAGTTTGGTAAAGGGACAACCCTAGTACACACTTCCCTAGCATACGTCATGTATGTTGAAATATTGCATTCCAAGTGTTGGTGAATTCACTTGTGAGTGTAAGTGCTTAAGTGTTAGAGTCTTAGGTAGGTGCTGAGATGGGATTCTCGGCTACCTTAGAGTCGCATATGACACTCTCCATGTGGTTGTTCACTCTAACCACTCGCTTACGAAATATAAGTATTTGTATACTTATTTACATAATGCTTTATAACATGCTTTTGAACATGCTTTGTGACTTGTTATTAATATGCTTCATGTTATGCTTTATATTATGCTTGCTAGTGTTCTTGAATTACCATGCTATCATGCCGTATTTCACATGCTATGGTTAGAATTTGACTGAGCTTGGGACTATGTTCATAGTCCAGGCATCCGGTATCAGACTTGAAGAGGTGGTTGGGATTCGTTCCGCTACGCATGATGTGTTGGCGAACCCGTGTCGTACTTCGGTTGGCGATAGTGGTTGGCCACACGAGGTGCTTCTGCGCCTCATATCGCCCAACTTGTTGTGCGCTCGAGCCAGCCGAACACGTCAAGTAAACCGTGTGCCTTATGTATGTTCACCTTGTTTGGTTACAAATGCTTGAACCTAGGGTACCAAACTTACCAGTGATAATCCCGTTAACCATGGTACCTCGATCCGCTAAGACTCATGAGCCGGGCATGGTGGTATGGGACACCGTGGTCGAGCTGTCGGCCTACGCTGGGGCTACGTGCCTCCCGTAGTGACCAAAGTGAGCAACTCAACTCGTGAGCCGATTATGGTGGTATGGGACACTATATTCGCGCCCGCCTGTCGGCCTACATTGATAAGGTGATGGGGAGGGGTGCAACCTTTGTGCGTAATGACCACGGCGCCCTTTGTAGTGACCGCGAGCATACTCGAAGTTGCGGCGTGCCTTAGGGTTCGCCGCGATATATAGAGTATGAACTAGGCCTTTTCGTATAGTTGTATCGTGATGAATCGTTTAAGGGGTGATGGGGGAGTGGTGCAACCTTTGTGCGTAATGTGACCACGGCACCTCTGTCAGATGACCTAGAAAACACACTATCGTCGATATTAACTAGGACCGACGACCCTAGAATGGATCATGTTTGGATATGATACAAGAGGAGGTACCTTAGTTTCCCAATCCCGCTATTTGTTTGAAACGAACTAATTAAAAACTCGGTAATCATACTCATCATGCATCGCATGTGCCGGAAGATGTGGAGCACCTTTGTGGGATGTAAGCATGCGCGAACGTGAGATGGTGTCGCTTGAGGGAGTATGTCGGAGAGGGCATCCATCATACCCGCATTCATACTTGCATTAATCGAGTAACTAGGAGTTTGATTTCCGCTTTATCATTCTTGCTTGATCGTATTGATAACATGATAACTTATGTCTTATCGTTCCACCGAGTTAGCTACTCACTCCCACGTTACGGGACGGTGTTGCGCACACCAACCGACTCTGTCTCGGGTTTAGGCGATCCGACTACTTTGGAGGCGGAGCTCCGATTATGACGAGGACCAGGAGGAGTTCTCGTATATGCAGTTCGCTGGTGGCTTCGACTAGGCTGTCGGGACTGATGGGATTTACAGGGATTGTACCTAGTTTATTTTGACATTTTGTGTATATAAACAGACAAGTATATTGTGACTCAGAAGGGTTCATACTCTGGATAATGAATCATTTATTTTGTTTCTTTACATACATATATATACAGTTCAGTCTTCCGCTTGCTTTTATACAACTGATCCGAGTATGAATTATCTCGCTTTGGTATAATCTCATTCATGTTTACTGCTCTAACACAGACAACATTCAAATATCATTAAACATGTTGCATAAGTGATGCGTTGGAACTCGGGAGTTGAGTTACACTCGACCCCCGATTTTCAGGGCGTTACAATATATAACACGATCCAGTGTGCAAATGAATCACGATCCATCATCGAAGATAACCATGACCGCTTATTAGTCACGTCCACGACCGTTCCCTTCGGAACCAGCGCCTTGACCATTGAATGACTCGTTGTTTATCCGCAATCCGTTGGGCACCGAGCATGATCCTTCGGAATCCGCACGACCGTTCAGAATTAGCGCGTCCCTTCGGAATCGGCGCCTTGACCATTGAATGACTTGCTACTTATCAGGAGCGGATTGGATACTGAACGCTTCAGTAGTCAAAAGGCTACTAAAGTGACGTGGCAAAATGGCATTGGTGGATACCAATCGGCTCTTTCCTTCCAATAAATGCCCTTCCAACGGAGATCCGTTAGCGAATGATTTTTCGTTCCGTTTAACCTGTGAACGCACTCGGCCACGCACAGGTAACTATGACGCGGATTTTCTACGAAATACTTTGCAGGAAGTTACTGCGCTGAACTCAGGTGGGGCCTACTTTGATGTTTGTGAGAAATCCTACCCGTCCATTTATTTTTTAAGTTCAATTCAGGTCATGAAGTAAAAAATGAACCGTTTCCAGAGCTCAAGTGGGCCAAAAATGTGATAATTGAACGTCTACAGTTGAAATATTTGTGGGCCACAAAAGTTTTGAGTCATGCAAATATTTGTGTTTTCAGTTCATCCCATTTGGAATGAGGTTATTAACGGTATGGATGGCTTTTAAACATCACCGTCGAACCTAGGTAGATTTTAACAGTAGGAATTTCCCTGACCACATTTTCCTTTAGTACGGCCCACTTGAGCTTTGGATACGGTTCATTTTTGGCATCATGTCCTGAAATGAACTCAAAAAATGGATGGAAGGGTCGGATTTCTCACAAACATCACAGTTTTCCTGAAAAGACTCGAGGCAACCACCAGTTCCAAAGGGACGTGGCTGTAATCCCACACGGTTCATTGTTGTCGTATATGATAGGTCAAAGTTGAATATCAAGACCATCCACCATCTGATCCACGAGTTTCTTGGTGTCACCCACGAACGTGATTGTCATGCTATAGAGATCGCTGTTGTTAGCTGCGTTGAGTTGTGGTTCACATCCACGACCCAACGTTCTTAATATATATCCACGACCCTTCTATTCGGAATCAGTGGCACATTCAAATGCAGTAAAATGCATTAATGACGATACCTACCCAACCTTTGGATGAATCCCCACCCCCACATTAACCACTGCTTGAACAACCTATAAAAGTGGTAGTTGGGCAACATCTTGTTGAAGCCAATTCGAACCGTAAATCCATCTCTCGGTCTTTCTTCATGGGTGATCCCATCCCTTCCTTGAGGAACGTTGCCGATATTCCTGAAGATCGGCCGGCCTCTACGTGGAATTCCGCAGACCGTTCGGCGCCGGTGGCAGATCAACGACTCCTTCTCAATATATGTATTCGGCTCCCTGGGTCTCCTTCGAAGAGAACTGTTCTTCATAATCGTGGCTTACAGTCGTTGTCCGCGATTCTGAGATAAACGTCTCCATCCCACACTATCCCCCGCTTAATTCCATGTTCTTTTTGCAGATCTCTCAAACTCTTATCGACGGCAACCATAAGTTCACGATCCTACCCTTGGATAAGATAAGTGAGAATGCGGTTGTCCTGGGTTGTGGTTGTCATGAAACATTGGTCATGGTTATCTTCGTTGTAATTTGGTCTTGGTTGTCATGAAACATTGGTCGTGGTTATCTTCGTTGTTGTCATGTTACATGGTTCGCCTTTATTGCATGTTCACCACGGTCCAAACGATAAGATATTCGATATCTACGTATGCCATGTCCGAACTTTGATGGGCATATGTCCATACGTCTCCACGAGAATAGATCAAACTATGTGGATGGGCAGATTTCCATACACTCATTACTCATAACATTATTTCTTCAGCCACACCTCTCCTCTATAAACACGAAGGCATGAAGAAAACTATGGGTGTTTTTCATGGTGCTCCACCCTCGGTCGTCCGTGTGATCTACTCGTTGACCTATAAAGGCCCAGATCGTTGAATGACCACTGAAACATCGCGACGCATATGTCATGATAATCACGACCCATAGAGCATGACAATCACGACCATAATGTAAATACAATGTGAAGAACTGTTCTCTTCGAAGGGCAACCAGCGAGTTGCAAAGCACTTTTGGGAGTGTCTTGTTTTAGCCTCACTTTCACAACAGAGTTGTTGGTCAGGCTAAAACAAGATACCCCCAAAAGAGTTTTTCGTCTCGCTGAGTGCCCTTCAAAGAGAACAGTTTCTCACATTGTATTTACATTATGGTCGTGGTTGTCATGCTCTATGGGTCGTGGTTATCATGACATATGCATCGCAGTGTTTCAGTGGTCATTCAATGATCCAGGCCTTGATAGGTCAACGAGTAGATCACACGGACGGCCGAGGGGTGGAGAACCATGGAAAACACCCATAGTTTTCTTCCCGCCATCGAGGTGTGGCTAGAGAAATCATGTTATGAGCAATGAGTGTATGAAAACCATTCATAATATTGCAATTATTTTTCTTGGTGCTCATTTTCCGTATATATCCCGTTATGTGGGTCGTGGTGAGCATCGGCAGTGTCATATTGTCGTATGGTCATTTTTATCATGTAATATTCGTTGTGGCAGTATATGTAACATGCATCGTTGTTGTCGATGTAATATGGTTCGTGATTGTAATGTAGTATGCATCGTGTTTCTAATTACAACATAGATCGTTGTTGATACGATATATGGATCGTGGTTATAATGTGATATGGGTCGTGCCGTATAATCTCAGGATAGACGGATGGGCGACACGGACACTGACCACACTTCAATCCAAGCCCATATGGGTCATGGTTATCATTTTATGTGGTCCGCGGTTGTTCCGTGTCCACTTCTAACAGCGTGGTTCGAGGATGTATTTGCCCTGTTAGATCGGTCGTGGCTGAGTTACAATAGGTCGTGTTCCACATGAATAGTGGGTTGTGACTGTCAGGATGTTTAGTTCGTGTTTCACATAAATTGTGGGTCATGATGTATTTGACAACAGCGATCCAGTACTCATCATGACCACGGCGCAACGTTATGTCTTGGTTTTTAAGAATGTTGGATCCTGAATGAAATTATCAGCTGGTCGTCGTCGTCTTCTCATTCCTATTCCGATCGTGGTTTTCGTTTAATATGCTTCGTAATTTAAGTGAATAATTGGACGTAGTTGTTTGACATGGTACCTATTGTAGTTTCTTGCACTGATATTTTTGCATCAACCATTTACAACCACGATCGTTATATCATGAAAAACATGGCATATGGTTGTGTACACTATATACATGGCCCAGATGCATAAAGGCCTGTTGATTATTATTCACGTTGGTTCGTGGTTGTCATGAAACATAGGTCATGACTGTCATTGGATAGGTCTTGGTTTTCATGATACGTGGATCCTTGGATGGATTAAAACATGGGTCGTTGTTGTCGTTTTATGTTGGTCGTGCTATACGTGAAGCGATAATCATTGTTGATCTGGATCGCGGCTGTCACCTTCAATTGGTCGTCGTTCCCATTTGTAATAGTTCGTGGTTGCCGTCCATGTTGGATCGTCGCAATCAACCATTATCTTGTAATAAACACGGGGGCATTTATACGACAACATCGGTCCAACTTTGTGAGTGACACTACGCGTTGTTAAGCTCATCGTTTCCTCTATTGGTCGTCGTTCGAATGCACAATAATTCGTGGGTCGTGTTTAACACGCTCCTAGGTTCATGTACCTTGAAGTATATACATTACAGTTCAGACAACATTTCGCAACCAATGTAAATTTAAAACCAACATATTAAGTCATCGATAGCCTCGGCCTCAGCCAGCCGGGACGAAGGTGCATCGACGCCGGTTGTGACCTGTTTGTTTTCATCTAGAGCATTTGGGCCTTGTCCCCTCTTCTGTGGGTCGTGGCTGTGAATCATGGTAGTAGTGCTATATGCGAACTAGTGGTTATCGTGAGTAGTATGTCGTGGGACTATTTGTTTGCCAAGGCTCGTGGCTGCCAGCCACGTTTGTTGACATGCCTGGCCTTCTCGACAGAGTTTTAGATCAGGCTAAAACAATACATTATCGACAGAGTTTTTCCGATGTCTGTATGCCTGTTGTAGATACCTGCTCTTCGGATTATCACTGTGAATATGGTCGTAGTTATTAACTACTGATGATAAGAGTGAGGAGAATGATAATGTCCCCATCTGCATGCTTAAGTGGGATAGTCTTGTGCATCACTGACCTTGTCTGGTGGTAACTGCGTTATATGAATTGTACATGTAATGGATTGTTGTTTCGTATACTGTACTGAGCTTGATTTACGACTTATTTGGCCCCTGTTTGAAATTTTACATGGCAGTGCACACTAATGAGGTTATGAGATTATACGGATCGTCAGTGGCAGCCTATATTGGTCGTCGTTGAATGACAGAAGGGTCGTGAAGATGACAGGGGTCGTTCTTGGCTGCTTACATAGTGCTGTGTGACCAGCCTATACTGGTCGTCCTTGTCATGTTATGTGGGTCGGGATTGTTACCCTACGTGTCCCGTCTATGTCTGCTGGTTTAATGCAATGTGTTACACATTGTATGCTGGTCACACACCACAGAAAAATCCGCCGACAACCAATGAATCGTACTGTAACATCCACCACCCACATAACATGACAACAACTACCATTCAATATTAGAATACGACCCATATAACACGACAAATACGACCTATGTAAATGGTCGTGGTTCTCGTCTTACGTGCGCTGTGGTTGTCATTCCCCTTAACTCCTACCCACAAACCAAGTTGGATGACAACCCTGATCTAACCGTAATGGCTCTCACGCAAACCTAGTGAGAGTTTATAGTGTGGATGGATTGTCATATTCACGACCCATATCATTTAGTGGATCATAATAGAAAATATTTTTATCTAACAAAGATCAAATACACCAATACATCGAGCATTTAGTTATCAGTCAAGAATTTGACTCTCTTCTGCGGTCTACTGTTCGTCTCAGCCGCCTCTTCAGACCTCCTGAGCTATAGACAGTCGTATGCAATCGTCCTTCAAAATTTCGGGATGTCCTTCTACCGAAAAGGGAACGAACTAGTGTTAAATCAAAGGAGAGAGTTAACAAGATCTCATATAATCGGATACACACACACACCTTCGTGAAGTCAATCTTGCGCATGCTGCTCAAGAAGTCTATATACTTCAGCATGAATACGCCACAGTCATCCGAGTTGTCTTGCCGCCTGGTCATCTTGACTGTCTTCAAAGTCCATGGCTTCTCCCATATCTTGGATCCATTATCAAGAATACGGAATAGCCATCGCAGTCGGTCTGTAACTTACGCGACAATCAGCTCATTTTTCTCTTGCATCTCGGTACTCAGGTTGTCGTACACAGTGACATCTTTATCTTTATTCTTCAAATTAACAACTGATAGGAACCAATGCTAGCTCCTCGCGTTGAGTGGGATGTATAGCTATCAATCACAAGAAATACGACAATAGTTAGACACGCCTTTCCAAAATAATAGGGAATCGTTTACGTTCATGGATACGTGCAAGTAAATAACCTCTTACCACATCATACTTCCATAGAGGCTTCGATCTACATCGACCGTTGATTATATCTATAAGAAGATCACTCAAGTTGCCACTCTTGATGATGTCCAGTTGATCCGTATGGTTGCCAGCTCCATAAGTTTGTAAAACGCTAAGCTGGACATCCATGATAGACTGTCGATATATTGGAAAGGGTCAGAAACATAAATAGTTTTAATGATGTTTTAAATACAACTATAATCCTTAGTTACATAATACCGTGAATAGCGACGGGACTAATTGTAGTCCTATCTTGGCCGTCGTCTCTTTTCCTGACGCTCTGATAGATAGCGTAGGTATCGATCGATTGCCTACACACCGAGGAAGTCGTGTGATATAATTATCAGACATTGATGTTAAGTTTAAAATCAATATGTATAAACCTACATCAGAGTCGACCCATGATTTTAGGTCACAGATGCTCTTCAGCCATGCAGGTGAATCCGATGATAATCTGGCAACTCTCAATTCCTAGTCTTCGGCTTCGGTTAGAGTTCGGTGCGGGTCCACATACCCCTAGCGAGTCTCCTTTACGGGTATAGCTCGGTGAGGTTCCGATGCATAGCGGTGCGGTATCCCTTCCTCACACACTTGCGAAGTACCAATATTTAGCTATAATAACATGATACGTTATAATCTATGCAATCCACAACATAATGTCCATTGAAAATCACGATCCGAAAGCAGTTTCACGTGCAGTTTTCTTATTAGCCTCATCCTGTAATAGATTCATGTCCTGTCTCAGCGAAGCCTGGAGCTCTTTCAGGTGCAGAATTTCTTCTTCGTTGCGTTGCACTGAAGTGATCTTCTCCTGTAACACACACATATTACTTGATTGATTTTTATGTATTTCAACACGACCCACGTAGTGAAGTCATGGTGTGGTTCACAGCGCGACCCGGATCGTGGTTGTTGTCCACATAAGGTCGAAGTTCACACCCGACGTGACATGGCACGTGAATCGTGCTTGGCATTCATACCGTGTCACTCTTCACGCTGGATCTACCTTCACAGTGACCACGTCCAAACGTAGAACGTAACTACCTTCCCTTTGGAAATTTTATATACCTTTATTGCTTGCATCTCCTCTCCGATGTGCATCATCTGCTCATTGATATACGCATTCTCGTCCCGGAGATCGGCCACCGATTGGACATGGGCCTGTCACAACGACCCGTTATGTATCATAACCACGATCCAAATAGGGCCACAACAGCGATAACTATAATTCAGGAAAACTTCAACTTCACATACCTGCATTCCCTGTATCTCCTTTCTACAATGCTTCATCTGTTCCAGCAGTGAGGCAATCTCTGCGCTTGAAGGGCTGCTGGAAGGGACATTGTCTTGTAATAAAATCATACACAAGAGATGAGCCAAAAAAGTGACCGAACAACGACCAAGTAAGGTTCATGATTAGTTAATAAGTTCAATTCCATGTACCCTCGTTGACTGAATCTCCTTCTTGAGTTGCTTCACTTGCTCCTGCAGTAAAGCATTCTCTCCTACGAGGGGGCTGATTGAAGCAACGAATTCCTGTAATGGAGCACTATATTATTATGATTCACGACCCATGTTTCATATAAATCACGACCCATCTTACACAGAAACCACGACATTCGGCTGAATCGTGAATGTCACCAATGTTGGGCCGTGTATGAACCACGACCCAATCAGCATGGCATCCACGACCTTTACTAGATGGTAACAACGATCATATATGAATGATAACCACGATCCATATTTCATTTACCTTCGTTGACTGAAACTCAACTAGTAGCTAACTCATCTGCCCTCGCAGTGAAGCAATGTCATCTTTAAGATGGCTCATCCCATCTTCAAGCCGTTTGATACGGTTCATCCCATCATCAACAGTTGTTGTTGTTACGCTATTGCCCTGTATTAAAATCGTTATATTAGACTGTACATTCACAAAGACCTCTAATGGATAATAATAAAACAGGGCAATTTCACGTACGTATTTTGTATTAATATCGTCCATCAGCGTCTTCACTTCTTTGCGTAAAGAAGCATTATCCGCCTTAAGGTTATTTACTTCTCCGCGAGCCTCCTCCATTCTTTTCACTTCAGCGGTAAGGAACTCAATCTGCTTATTACATTTTTTTCTTGCGGACCTTGATTTCTTACTCTCTCTCAATACGTGGCTAATATCATCCTGGAAGGAGGCTCTAACCTCAGCCACAATTTCACTTCTCATTTTCAAGAGGGAGGTTGTAAGATCAGCATCCACTTTATTTCTAACTTCATCCGCCTCCATCGCCGTTGTCACTGTCGTGGGTGGTGCCAACCGAGCCTTGTCAATTGTAGGAATCTCATCGGTTATACTCCTGACAACCTCGGTCTCTGCTTCTTCCACTGTCGGTCGAAGCTTTGAAGCCATCGTCACCTGCATGGGTAAAATTGATTTATTTATTAACTATCAACACACTGCATAATTAAATTACACTACTATTTAAACAACTCTCACCGGTACAGCTGTGAAGATGGCGGATAAGGGGCCGTATCTGCCTGACTTCTTTAGATTCCAATTTAGTATTCGAGGAATCAATGTATGATGTTTCCTATCTGCCCACCCACTGTCTCCTGTGAGTTTTTGGAATCGTTCGTATGCCTAGACCTGCTTAGGATCAATTATAATGATCTATTACATATTGATTGACGTGTATGTAATACACATTCAACCTTAAAGAGTATGAACCAGGACAAGAATAACGTACCTGCAGGGCGAACGCGCATCCGCATATGTTGTATGACTTGGGGTACCCGCCCAGTCGCCCGAATAATGCCAGATTTGCGTTAATCCCTTTCTTCGATAATCATACCCCACACTGCCCCAGGGGTAGTTATTAAAATAATCCAAATCATCGACCATGTCGATATACTTATCAACACAGTTATTCTTCCCTGGAGATCCAACTAATAGACTTTCAACGCAAATTAATAGAGCCAGCTTCACCGCATCCATATGCTGGTCTGAATCGGCAAGTGACAAATAGGCTTGTTTCAGGTCTTGTTTACTAACACTACCTGTTCTCAGGTAGGTCTCCCTAATAGATCTTCCTCCCTCTTTTCTTTCGGCATCTTCCTCCCTAATTGGTCCAAATTTCAGTCCCATGATTAAATCAAAGTCAAGCTCGGTGAATTTTATCCTGGTGCCCTGAACATCAAATTTCAGATCACCAACATGCCTTTGCATTAGGCAATGCAAGATCTGTGAATGTGCCCTAAATCCAGTCTTCGAAAAGCGAAGAAGAAATTCGAAACAGCTGTCTCTAAATATATTCTGTCTATCAGGATGCTTCTCCAGGTCTACAATCATATACTCCCAAAAACTGACGGGGCACTTGGCGGAGACCCGTGCCTCTACGAAGTCTAAGCAAGTGGTCATCACTGGCTTTCCTCGACCTGTATACCAATATGGTCATCGACTGCTGATCAATCAACAATAATGCCGTGAACAGACAAACGATCGTGACTGAACTACATTCTTGATCGCTAATGTAACCAACAGAGGGTCGTTGTTATCAGGTGTTCATTACGGATTGGGGTTGCCATGCAGCACGGATCGTTGTTGTTTTCTACCCTGGGTCGAGGTCCACGGTCAATACGACCCACCCAAAATGTGATCAACGATCCACTGTCCTGTCAACCACGATCCAATGGGCAAACTAACCAACCACCCACAAATGATCGGGTCAACACGATCCATTGAGGAAATTAACCACGATCACAGGTCACCAGGGTCGTGAATGTCATAAACAACTGGTCGTGGTTCACATCCACTTCCGACATAAACTATCCATGTCAACCACGACCTTTACTGGATGGTTCACATATACGACCAACATAACGTGTCATACACGACCTACTGGGCACATCAACCGCGATCACAGCCACGATCGCGATTGTCATGCTATATGGGTCCTTACTGTCGTGTACAATGAATCGCAACCACGGTCGTGTTTGTCAGTTTATGCGGTTCGTGGTCACCATCTATGTGGCATAACCACTACTCATACAACATGTCTACCATAACTCACTTCCCCGTCCCAAATAACATGAGAGCAACGATCCGCTGTGCTTGTCAACAACGATCCATGCTGCGGTTCACGCCTACGACCCACACAGCATGTGAGCCACGATACACTGAGCACAGCAACCACGATGAAAATCGTAATCGTGATTGTCATGCCATATAGATCGTTGCTGTAGTACAGCGAATCGCAACGAACCGTTCGTTGTTGTCAGCTGGGATGGCATACCCACTACCCATATAGCACGACTACCATGACTCACAGCCCCGACCCAAATAAAGTGTGAGCAATGATCCACTGCGATTTTCAACCACGATCCGTATAGACATCAACTATGATCACAACCACCATCGTGCTTTTCATGATATACAAATCGTCTCAGTCGTGACTACTGAGTCGTGGTTGACAACACTAAATCAATTAACATGTGAACAACTACATACTGTCCCTACGAACCATTACCTTGCTTTGCCATTGATAGGAAATGAGTTGCACCCTACTTGTATATATGTAGTCGCTGAGTGGCGATGGAGGACCCAGTGGAGAAGATTCGGAACCAGTAAAAAAACAATTGGTAGGGATATGAAGTGAATGGGTCCCAGTGAAGAAGATTCGGAACCAGTAAAAAAAATAATTGGTAGGGATATGAAGTGAATGGGTCCCAAAGAAGAAGCTCTAAATATATTATTTTATTTTATTTCCCTATATATAATTATAAATGAAATATTATATATATAATCAGTGTTCTGACTTACGCGTGGGGAGAAGCGGTTGCTTTACACTGTATACATCCCAATATGGGTCGTTGCTAAGTCACACTGAACTGCCCTTACTCTCATCCGCACCGACCAATCTATTTGCATCGAGAAGATACGGAATTACCCAACGGATGATAGGAATATGTAAAATCCAATGGACCGCAATAGAAGAAACACGCTGGTTCCGTCAAAAGTTATAAATTGTCATCTTTACGCAGTGTGGGCCACTGATGGCTCGATACGTGTCGTAATTAAACTTATCTAAGGAATCCATCAGCCATGAACTATTCCAACTGATTAGATCCGATTGATGATGGGCCCATGCACTTGACCACGATGATCGACGATTGATCTTAAACGTTGGGAACCGCAAGTGACGCTGACGCCCTTTACACGCCATTTTAATGAAATGTATGTACGAGCGACGTATTTTTTCAGTACAGACTAATATTGTGGGTTGTGTCCCGCCCTGATGTTTGTCAGAAATCAACTCCGTCCATCAGCTTCATGCGCTCAGTTTTGAGCCAAAAGATGAACCGGATCTAAGGCTCAAATGTGCTGAAAACATGAGGCTTGAACTTCCATAGTATAAATATTTATGGAAGACGAAGTATCGTGTCAGGACAGGAGTTGGGTTTTCAGTTCATCCCAATAGGAAAATAAGTTATAAATGGTGTGGATGACGTGTAAACATAAACGTCGACCCCAGTGAAGTGTCAACGGTTGGAATAAATGTCGACCCTATAAAAACTGTTTCAACAATTGGAATATGACTCCTTCACATTTTCCTGAATGCTGTCTGCCTGAGTAATGGATCCTGATCACTTTTTGTCTAGAGCCCTAAATTGACCTCAAGAAACTGATGAACGGGATAGATTCATCGCAAACATCAGCGTGCAGCCCACTTCAGATTCCGACGAATGACCTTCCTGCTACAGGCATTCGCAGGAAAGTACGCCCGTGCTGACCTTACACTTTCATCATTACATCGTTTGGAGTGTCGACGGTGTCTTCGTCCGTAAAATTTCAATACACGATCTATATCTCATGACTACAGCGAGCCATATACACCGAATACACGATCTAAATCGTCGTGTCAACCATGACCCATCGAACATTTGTACCACGACTATATAACAAAGTTAAAAAGCCGTGCGCCGAATCATTGGGCTTCAAAAGGCCCCCTGAACATGGGGGTCGTGGTTGTAAAGGAGTATGGTTCGTATGTTCTGGTGGATATGGGTCGTTCATGTCATGTTACATGGGGTCATGGTTGTAAAGGAGTATGGTTCGTATGTTCTAGTGGATATGGGTCGTTCATGTCATGTTACATGGTCGTGGTTGTGAAGGGGTATGGTTTGTATGTTCTGGTGGATATGGGTAGTTCATGTCATGTTACATGGGGTCGTGGTTGTGAAGGAGTATGGTTCGTATGTTCTGGTGAATATGGGTCGTTCATGTCATGTTACATGGTCGTGGTTGTGAAGGGGTATGATTCGTATGTTCTGGTGGATATGGGTCATTCATGTCATGTTACATGAGTCCCCATTTGCATGTTGGAAGGGTCATGACTGTAAGACGACAACCATGTCCCATTGTAAAGACTAAAGACAACCCCGATGCCATTAACATGACAACCACGAAACTATCTAAACAATCGCTGTGTACAGTTTTATCGTGCCTTTCATGTAGAGTTAGTGATGGTTGTTATGATATATGGATCGTGGGTTACAATGTAGCATGGGTAGTGGAGTAGGTTGCTATGGGTAGCCCTTTTCGTGTTTTCTGGTTCGGCGTCGTGGTATTGTACGGATTACTGTTGCAAGTTCCACAAAATAGTGAGTCCGTTCATTAAGCTTTCACGTCCGTTTAGAACCTGGAAGAAGCCATGCTACATCGGTCTGGATTCCTAAATAAGCCATTACACACACCGGGTCCCCCAACTACAAGTAGCTGGTCATTGATAAAGGTTTAACCACGGCTACAGGGCTTCTACATCAGCTTGGAACTCAGAAAGGCGGAGAGGGAACAGTTCAGATTATAAGGTCGGGCTCCGACAGAGACGAGCCATATGATCGCGCTCGAAACACGATATAGGGGTCGTGACCATTGTTGAACATGGGTCGTGCCTCTCATTGGTTATGGGTTGGTCGTGGGTGTTAGCATGGGTTGTGCCTCTCATTGGTTATGGGTCGTGGACATTTCATATGCAAATAAACAGCAAAGGGACATCAAGAACAGTAAATAAATAATAAATAAATGAAAACAATCATCCAGAAATAAAAAATAAAAATACAAAAGAAAACTCGTTATCCCCGCCGAGCAGAGGGACCAGATACTGATGTGGGGGACTGAGCATCGACGGCATCCTCGGCGACAGGGGCATATTGGCCAATCTCCGCTGCAGGACGGGCGCTATCGGTAGCGTCTGCCATGTCAGGCTCCGCATCACCGGAGGTGTCTGCCGTGAGGGCGTCCAAGTCGAGGGTCGGGTAAAGCTTCCTAACTTCGGCCAGGCAAGTATCAAAGCCACTGTCATAGCTGAAATTGTATAATTTATCTAGCTCCTTAGCCCTCTCAGTAGACTCCTTGTATTCCGCCACTGCCGCGGCCGCCCGTGAGACTGCTTGAGCCTCAAGCTCTGCTCATAAGGAATCCCATTCTGCGGACGTGACAGACTCAAGGACATTCCGCTGCTAGACTAGTTGTTTCGCCGCCATCAGTCGCTCCGACTCGAGCAACTCTTTCGCCGCTTCGACCCCCGACTCGGCATCCAATGCCATGAACTGGAGGTCCTCGTTAGCCCGGCGCAGCCTCCTGACTTCAGGCTCGGCCACGCCCAAGCGAGTTTCAAGCTGGTTGACTTCGCCTTGGAGCACAAGCTCTCTCACCGGGCATTCCACAACGACCTTCCTCAGCTCCGATAAATCAGCAGTAGCGGCCTCCAGCCTCTTCTTGAGCTCGACTCATAGAGCGTCTTGCTCGGCCTTCTCGGCCACGAGTTTGGGCTGCTCAGCTTCGAGCTAATCCATCTCCTTCAGCCTCTCCTTAACCGCCAACATCTTCGGCAGCGACTTGTAACATACAGCTGCAAAATCATCCATGAAACTGACATGGCTGCTAGAAAGGGTGTCGACGATTTGCGACTCTGGTGCGTGCTCAACTGCCCAAGGAATCAGCTGAGCCATGTGAAAACCCAGCGCCGGGGCCGTTGGAGAGGGGGCGGACTCTGGTAGAGCTGTAATAGGCACGATCCTAGCCGGGTCTACAACTGGATCCGCCTCCGTCTCGTCCTCAGGAGCCTTCCTCTTCTTCGACGTGGCTGTCATCCTTGGTTCAGAGGAGAGGACGACATCCATCGGAGGGCGAACAGGCCGCCTCGTCTTTGAGTCACTTCCCACCATACCTGCAAAAAGCGGAGGGAGAATGCGCCACGGGACACGTGGATTGATGCAAAATACCAAAGACCATTATTGCTAGAATCTTCTTAGCATTTAAAGAAATCTAAAAGCGCCGGGATATCCTCGATCCTCTACTACACGTGGCGCAATTCCTTCGCCCCGCCGTTCCTAGCATTTAATACCATTTAAAGGAAGCAGAATGCGTACAGAGTAAATCAGTACCCTTTACAAGATGCGGATTGGCTACTTCCCATGACACCAGCCAATGGCTGGTGGTAGATGCTCCGTGGGACCCACCATGATGTATGTGTTTCATCTATGCCGTCCATCTATTTTGATGGATCATTTTACTGTATGAGACCAAAAATGAGGTATATCCCGAGCTTAAGTGGACCACATGACATGAAACGATGTGACCATAAAAGTTTAGGATCAAGATGATTTTTGTTTTTGACCTTCATCTGGGCCTGTATGACCTAATCAACATATTAGATTTCAAATAAACAGTATAGTGGGCCTTAGGATGATTTTAATAATGGATATCCAACCACCATTGTTTTCATGTGGTGTGGTCCACCTGAGATATATGTACCTCTAATTGTTGGTATTAAGCCATAAAATGATCTGTAAAAATGGATGAATGGAACGGATGAAACAAATACATCATGGTGGGGCCCACGGAGCACCGACCACCAGCCCCGGGGATGGTGTCAGGGGGAGTAGACAATCTGTTCCCCCTTTACAAGGGGGAAGCATACTGAATAGACTCCGTATGGTTTAGACCAAATGTCAGCATATCTACAGCTCAAGTTAACCACCCCAAAGGAAACAGTGCGATTGAACCTCTGCCATTGAAAATTTTGATATCAACCCCCAAAAATATCAGGAGAAAAGGATGGACGGTGTGGATAAACCATATACATTCACAGTGGGCCAACTGAGCATAATCAGTACGATAAGTACTGAGTAACTCAGTACCGCAATCCGATTTCGTCCTTTCACGAGAGGACGGTAGTGGAAGATCGTCATACATGGAACGTCCTAAGTGTAACCATCGCCCCGCGTCCTTGAAGCCTTTCGCAGGAGGTTACTGTGAAAAAATCTGTGAGGGGCCCACTGTGATGTTTGTTAGAAATCCACCCCGTCCATCCTTTTTTGAGCAAATCATAGAAAAGGAGACCGAAAATGATTAAGATCCAAGACTCAAGTGGGCCATACTAGATGAAGCAGTGTGGAAAGGAACTCTGACTGTTAAAACCTCCGTATGCTCTACCTTGATGTTTATATTCCAACCAAACAGTTTGTAATGTCACTTTCACTGTGATGAAGGGAAAAAGCCAAGACAACTTTCACTGTGGTGAAGTGAAAAAGCCAAGACATTAAACCGATACACAACTTATGTGGCCATATAAATGTTCAACGGTCGTCACTAAATGCATTGATCGCAATTATCATGCAATAAGGCTGTCATTCAACGTGGATTGTGGTTGTCATTATACATGGACCATGAACGATACGATATATGATCGTTATTGTCGTGTAATATGGGTCGTAATATGCTCGATGAATGGGTCGTAGTTGATATGGATTGTGTTCTAATGTTAAATTGGTCGTCGTTCACAGCTGTAATCGACCGTGGTCCTCGTCCATGTTGAATCGTGTTCGACAAAAATGACAGTATGAGGAACACGACCCATACGACATGGAAACCACGATCCATATATACTGATAACCATGATCCATATATACTGACATCCACGATACATACATACTGAGAACCACGATCCATATATGCTGAGAACCACGATCCGTTGTTAAGTCATTGATCCATTATTAACGACAACCACGACCAATTCAACTTGTAGGATATTGCGCACCACTACAACGGTCCAGTCATTATGACAACTACGATCCGTATAACATGGGAGTGACAACCCATATAACATTGCAATCACGACAATGTAGCATGACAACATCGACCCTTACAATATTGCAACGACAACTCATATAACACGGTAACTGCCAGAAGAGAGGGGCGTCGTGGTCTGTGCTGGGTCGACGTTGAAAAATCAAGCCCATCCACCATTAGATCCATGAGTTTCCTTACTATCAACCACGAGTGTGATTGTCATGTTGTAGATATCGTTGTTGTTATCTATGTTGAGTTGTGGTTCACATCAACGACCCAACGTTTGTTCTATCCACGAGCCTTCCCTGTGGAATCAATGCCACATTCAAATTCAGGAAATCACATAAATGACGATACATTCCAGAATTCATTTGGAATCAAAGCGACCCTTTCGAATCACCAACCCCACATTAACCACGAGTTGAACATCCTATAAAAATGGTACTTGGGTTAGACACTTTTTTCGGACAAGATGCCGACCGACGAGTCCTTCTCGCGCTATTCCTTCATAGTATTGCTATGTTTTTTCATGGTGCTCATTGGGTCGTAGTTATCATGTTATTTTGGTCGGGGTTCACATCAGCCGTGGTTGCTATCATGTTATGGGTCAGTCTTATCATGTAAGAGTGGTCGTGTTGGTAATGCAAGGTGCATCATTGTTGTCGATGTAATATGGGTCGTGATTGTAATATAATATGCTCATTGTCTCCATTGTTATATACTATGGCCCTGGTCACCAGCCTTGGGCCCAAGCATGACTCATGGGTTAGATCTATTCCGTTCATCTGCATCTACAGTGAATGCCACGGTCGGACGTCAGCTCTTACAGATCATTCGTTGGCTTGATCCTGAAAATGGGAGGGATAATTATAATGGTCTACGATGGTGAATCATCACTGTTCCATGTAATGTCCACCGCTTGTGATTGGAGTGACGTTCTCATTTTTGGTCTCCTACCCTTAAATCATCTGGAGAAACGTATGGACGGCATGGATGAAACACATACGTGGTGGTTGGGCACATAGACCGCCGAGAACCGGCAAATTGGCGGTGCCCTGTGGAGTAGCCGATCTGTCAGTTTATCTGGAGTTGAAACCGGAGGTAACTTCTGCTTTACTCCATGTCCGTTCGTATCCTGAACCGAGGTCAGGGGCATTTTCGTCGGTCACAATCGTTCATCTGTTCTGCCAGAACGTTTTAGGGGTTCAACAATGAATGAGAGGGAACACCGACAGCGCTATTCACCACTGTTTGCTGTGGTGTGGTCCACTTTTTATTGGGTTAAGGATCATTTTTTGTTTTTTAGTTACCAATAAATGATTTATAGGTATATATGGACGTAATACGCTTGCTTGCTTTAAAATGCACAAAGCAATAAAGGTCAGTTGTATGTGTGACAATCCCCTTGTGATCTGTAGACAGTCAATGTATAAAGTAGTGTTTATTGAAATGTCTGAATGGGATTTTGTTGATGGATTGTAAGTATCTGTGATGTGATCCAGTTGACCATTTGATCTACCCCACCCTAGTTTCGATATCTTAAAATAACCCGAGATAAGGGATAGACGGCCTGGATGTACAGATACATCACGGGGGGCCCGCCCATAGAGCTGCATGTGGGGAGTTGGGCCATGCGGGGGTAGTATGCAATCCTCGCCCATACATGAAGCCCTTCTGTATCCGTACGATGGCCTGGACGAAATTGCCCGTGACCTTGATTCAAGAGACATACGGACCTGGATGAAGCAGATGTCACCTGATGTTACAGCCATTAAGCCACGGACGGATCGGGTACTATCCGGGACACCGGCAAATGGCTGGTGCTCGGCGGTCGGTGTGTCCAATCACCACGCATGTGTTTCATCCATGCCGTCCATACGCTTCTCCAGATGATTTAAGGGTAGGAGACCAAAAAAGAGAACGTCACTCCAATCACAAGCGGTGGACATTACATGGAACAGTGATGATTCACCGTCGTAGACCATTATAATTATCCCTCCCACTTTCGGGATCAAGCCAACGAATGATCGATAGGAGCTGACGTCCGACCGTGGCATTCACTGTAGATACAAATGAACGGAATGGATCTAACCCATGAGTCATGCTTGGGCCCACGGCTGGTGACAGCCTAGTAGGGGAGTAGCCAATCCATTATCCCGAGGACTAAACGGAAGAATATATGAGCGTTGGAAGGGCCGAATGTAGCATTTCAGCTTCAACTTTTATGGACTTTCTACTTACATCCCTTTATATGTAAGGGAGGGGAAAAGAGAAGATCCAGGCTCCCAATTGCCAGAGAGGCACGTTATCTGTCCTAGGCTGTAATCCTCTTCCACTAGGAGGTCAGTTTGCTACGGTCAAGGTATAATCGAGAAGGTCACATTCTGTGGATCGTGGTGCCGTATTCCCATGCACACCTAATATTGGTTGTCACGTCGCAACCATCTTGGTTGGCACGCAGTACGGATCGGATTCCCGTGCACATTATGTGATGCATGGGTTGTGGTTGGCAGGTGTTATGGGTCGTGGTTGTCATTGGGAGCCACGACCCTTTTAGTGATTCCTAAGTGTAAATCACGACACCTATATAACTGTGAACCATGACCCATGCAACCTGTCGACCCCGACCAATATAACAACTGCGAATATTATGGCCTACGTAACGTGGGAACCATGACCCATGTCAGCTGATAATCGTGACCATTCGAACGTTTGGTCGTGGTTCATATGCACAACTGGTCGTTGAGCATGGTTGGCAACCCATGTCAGCTGATAGCCACGACCCGTCGAACGTTTGATCGTGGTTTACATGCACAATTGGTCGTTGAGCATGGTTGGCAAACCATGTCAGCTGACAAGCACGACCTTCGAACGTTTGGCCATGGTTCACATGCACAATTTGTCGTTTGCCATCAAATGAGGATCGTGATTATGAAAAACCGTGGATCGAAGTTGTATATCGGTTGTTAAGCGTGGTTGCCATGTTAGGAATAACGCGGGGAGGGTTCGAGCCCTTCATCAAATATCTTTTCCATTGTGATGGTTGTAATAGCAACGGAATCCATGAATGAATAAGATGTAGCAATGGGTCGTTGAACGTGCCTGAAAACCACGATCCATGTACCGTGACAACTACGAATAAGATGTTACTGGACTGTGCGACGCTCATCATTTGACAACGACGGCCCCTCTTAAAAACCCTGAGCCATATAACATGACGACAACTCCTCAACAGATTGGGCGTCGCACAGTCCAGTGAATGGGATGATCCTTACAAGAACAAAACCGTGATCCATTGTGGGACAAAACTACGACCCCTCACGCAATTCAGTTTTGTCACTGGATTAAAACCACAACCCTTCGCGTTGTACTTTGTTGTGATTCACAGTGGGTCGTTGTCGCCAACCACAACACAATGTGGATTGTAATCCCGAACCAATGTAGATGATAACCATGACCCATTTAATGGACAACTAGTATCCTACATTACTCGCAAGTTGGACCCATTCAAAATTATTATTTTTTAAACAGAATAACCAGTATTCGAATGAGTATGGGTCGCAGGGCTATATTATGCTATTATGATGGAGAGGGTGTGTACGACAAGGCAATGTTCACCTACCAGGGTGGAGACTCAAAGGGATTTGTTGTGAGTGATGATATCACTTATCGACAGTTGCTCGATAAAATGCACCAGATTACGAAGACTACGTCAGATGAATGCAATTTGATGATTACAGTTGTGTACGGTGATCTAATTCATGGATTCCTACGCCCACATACAATTAAAGACGATGAAGATCTCGAAGCATTCATGTTATTCTGTGGACAGACACCTTCAACACATATACCATTGTATGTGGAGAAATTGAGGCATTTTTCTGTCGCTGAGGTTTACAACAGCGATGACGCATTACATTCGAACCCATCGTCTCTTCATTTGCAACCTGTAGGCAATGATCGAATAGCCGATGCTTCCGATATGCATGACACTTCTGTTAGATATCGAGACCGAGAAGTCAACGACTGCGATGTAAGTAGCCCTTCCCATAACGATACACATCATGTTTCGGGGAGTGATGATGTATGCGATATAGCTGGCCCATCAAGGAGTGATGGATATCACGATCGGGAGCTCGACGAATGCGATCTAGCCGGCCATTCAGACTACGACACACAACATAGATTGGGGAATGATGTCTGTGACATACCTGGCCCATACGACAACTGCGGTATGGGTGGCCCTTTAGCCAACGATACACAGCATGATTTGGGGAATGATGACCGCGACATACCTGGCCCATCAAGTAGTGATGGATATGATGACCAAGGAATAGCTGACCAGTGCGATCTCCAAACCCCACCCGCCAATGATCCATCTGATGATGCGTTTATCAATTCAGATCGACAAGGATACCTGGATTTTGTGGATGATCCGAACGACATATTACGTGGGCAAGTGTACAAGGACAAAGGTCGACTACAGTATTCTCTATGTAAATATGCGATGCGCCGTAAGTTCCAGTACAAGGTCATCAAGTCCAACAAGGCGATATATACGATTGGCTGCATTGTAGCAGATTGTAGCTGGAGGATGCATGCTTCAAAACTTAACAGTCTAGGGATGTTCAAGATCAGGACTTACAACTCAAAGCATACATGTACTATGTCGTTTGAGGATATACGCCAATCTGAGACCACGAACGCGGATGGCCGTACTGAGAAGGTGACATCAAAGAGAAAGGGGAGAGATCATCGCCAAGCCACCAGTTTGATAAGTAGTGAGTTTGGCGTCGGTCGTATGAGCTCGGGGCTGACCTGCACGGCAAAGGAAATTCAATATCGTATGAGTGAGACGTACGGTGTTGAGATCAGTTACAAGAAGGCGTGGAAGGGTAAGGAGATGGCAACCAAACAAGTATTGGGATCCTACGAGGGCTCCTATAACGAGCTCTCGGCGTACCTTCACGAGTTGAAAAAGGCCAATTTAGGGACTGTCACGGAGTTGCAGGTGAACGAGGAGACGAATAGTTTCTAACGATGCTTTATTGCACTTGGGTAGTGCATCAGAAGCATAATTTTACATGTTCGGAGGGTGTTGTGCGTTGATGCCGCGCATTTGACAGGAAGATACAAGGGCGTTCTTTTCATGGCTACTGCATTAGATGGAAACAATCACATCCTCCCTGTAGCATATGGGATCAGAGAATCTGAGAACAATAGTAGCTGGAGGTGGTTCCTTGGGATTTTATTAAGGTCACTCGGGGACCTTCCAGGACTAGTGATAGTGTCAGATCGTCACAAGGGGTTGGTTAGTGAAGTCCCTGGCATGTTCCTGCATGTGATTCATGGATATTGTGCTCATCATATACTTGGAAACATGAAGAAGGCATGTTCGGATGATTCTATGAGGGAGTACTTTTGGGTTGCCGTGAAGAGATACCGCACATCCATGTGTTTGGGAGATGATGCGATGCATTCAAACGTCGAATCCCACAGTATATCAGTTCCTCAGTGGTATTGAAAAGAAAGATGGGTGAACGCTTTCTTTCCTGGCATGTGGTATAACATCGTCACCACCAACATCGTAGAAAGCATGAATGCATTGTTCGTAGATGCAAGAGAGTACCCTGTCACTAAACTTCTCGAGACAATAAGGAATAAAGTCCAATACTTCTTCCTCCTCCGACGGGACGATGCCTTGGCATGCAACGAAGATTTGACTCCTTGGGCATCAAAAATATTGTCCTACCTATATCAGTCGGAGGTGCGAAGGACACAATGCACTGCGATTTCAGTGGATGAGTTCCAAGTGACAGCACAGGGAACGACGAATGTAGTGAATCTAATAGACATGAAGTGTACGTGCAATGAATTTGTAAAAATGCTGCTGCCTTGTGTTCATGTGATGGCGGCATGCGATAAGTTTTAGCTTGATATGTACAAATACTGCTCTCCATTATACTTCAATGAGATATATCGCAAAACATATCAAGAGTCGGTTTACCCGGTGCTGGACAGAACACAATGGAACACTCCGGACGAAGTGAAGGTTTTATAAGAGAAAATGAAGCCGCCAGAAACGAGAAGATCCGCTGGAAGACCGAAAAAAGTTCGCATTACATCCCAAGGAGAAGATAGGACAAGACCCAAATGCTCTAGATGCAATCGAACCGGTCACAACCGGCGTCGATGCACTTTCATCCCTGCTGGGTGAAGGATGCACTTTCATCCCTGCTAGGTGAAGCGAACCTTACCTGGAATATATTGTTAACCACGATGCATATTAACAATATCCGGTGTGGAGAATACCCAGGAATTCTTGTGCTTCTGAACCACGATCCATATTGGGAACGGTGAACGTTACCTACCGTGGCACTCTAATATATATATATATATATATATATATATACACCTATCGATTCATGAACCATGGTGCATGTCTACGACGATCCACAGATTCTTGACCATTTGAACCACGACCCATACAGGTCTTAGCGAGATTAACAAAGGGTCGTGGCACTCTTGACAGGTGGACAGTGGTTGTCATGTTGTATAAGTCGTGTTTCTCACTATGTCGTGCTTGTTCGCGACGATCCAACCTGGATGGCAACCACGAACCATCAAAACTGTGGACCACGGCCTATTTACCGTGACAACCATAATCACAATCCTTTATGCATCTGGGTCACTAACAGAAAAGTCAGTGCAAGGAAATAAGGTCTCACAAAATGACAACTACGATAAATGCTTCACATCAACCACGAACCGCATAACACTTCAACCACGATCGGTATAAAAAGAAAACCAATAACCAAAGGTTCAGTGACGCGCAAGACTCTGCTAGTGTCTTCCACTTAAGTATACAACATAACAAGAAAATGCGTATTTTAGGGGTTGATTATAATTCGATTCTCCATATTCCGGGTGTCACTTTTCGCTTTGCAAAAGCATGTTTCATTCATACGGTTACCTGATTATCATAACCATTCATAAGAGCTAATCTAAACGGTGTATATCATCATGATTATAAGTATAAATGAACAAAATCTAAAATGTACAACCATATAACATCATGTCACAGAGTCCACCCCGATTGGGGACTCAATATACATATCCAAAAGAATTGTAATGTAACATCCCAGATTTTTACCAACATGGGATTAGACGTCCTTAGGCAATGGGTCGATCCTAACACCTTATGAACCTGTCAGAACTCAATCCCAAAGTCTAAAACGCTTTTGAACCCATTTCCTTCACAAATCTCACGCAATTCACCACCTTGATCCTTCAATTTTTCTAAGTACTTTCACTCTAGACACTATCTTAAACTAGCTAAGTATATAACTTGGATCACCTTATATACAAACTACAAAGGCCTAGGTACCACCTTAGACAGAAATCTTATAGGACTAAATCCTTTAATGTGACAAAGTTAACAAAGTGCTAAACTAGATTAGCTACGAAATCCATTTGATCCACTTTAAATACGATCTGCAAGACCCAAAACTTGTAGAATTATTGACGCTAGGTTACCCTAAAATCTAAGATCAAAATCATTACAACAACCACACATACTACGTGACAACCACGACCATATAACATGACAAGTACGACCCATGGAAACAACGACCCATAAAATAGTCAAACCCAGGTGAGAAGCTAACGTTGCAATATCACTTCATTAACTGCCAGAATAAAGGCTAGAACCGCTGATAAACACGACCATGTAACGTAACAATCACGAACCATGTAACATGAAAACAACAGCCCACGCGAACAACGACCCATCCAGCTCCCTTACTACAGGAGAGAAGCTAATGCTGCACTCTAACGTCTGTCATTGACAGAAGAGAGGCTAAACTGCTGATAAACACGACCATAGTTGCAATACGGTATGAAAAACAGTTCCTTTCAAAGGGCACCCAACAAGCTGAAACACTCGTTTTAGAAGGTGAATTCAGCATTTCCTGTGGAGGCCGTTGATCTTCAGGAAGATCGTCAAGACACATGAGGAAAGGGAAGGGATCACCCCTAAGCGAAGAATGGGAGGAGAAGAAATCAATGGCTCCGTCAAGTATCTCCACCAGTATTTTGATTGGCAGAGCAAAGAAATCCATGAATGCTTAAGGTGTTGCAATAGGATCCAAGCTCGGATGAGCCTTTGAAAATAATTTCAAACCCAATTACTCCTTTTATAGGCTGGTAGAACATTCCGAAAGGATGTGCGATTTCATAAAACACGAGTGTGTCGCTGAGTCCAAAGGGTAAAGATTCTGAAGGAAATGGTTGTGGAAAGGGGGACCCATATAAGACGACCCAGTCTGTACGACAACCACGACCCTGTCGCGTGATCGTGGTTAACATGCAAAGTGGATCGTAGGTATTATCCACGTTGGATCGTGACTTTAACCATGGGGAAAACGACCCATGTGAAACTAACACCACGACCCATACAACTTGAGAACCACAACCCACTTGACACCAAAACCACGTGATCCATATACCTGTGATAACACCATAGATAACAATCTCCTTGTTAAATTTGTCGTGGCTCTTAGTTGTTGTGGATCGTGGTTCTCGTCCATGTTGGATCGTATTCGACAACCACGACCATATGAGGAACACGACACATACATCATGGAGACCACTCCAGGTGTCATAGGAACCATGACCCATACAACTTGCAGGGTCGTGCGCACATCAAACACGATGAAGGCAACATGACAACCAGGACCCTTAAAACATGGCGACTACAACCCATATAACATTACAATCACAACAAACACGATGAAGGCAACACTACAGACACGACCCATATAACAAAATAAATGCGAGAAGAGAAGCTCAGTGATGCGCGAGACTCGGTTCGGGTCTTCCACTTAAGTTTACAATATAACATAAAACGCGCACACTCAAAGCAAATTTAACTGGTCGTGATTACAATGACACGGGGGTCGTAGTTGTCATGACTTATAGATCGTGGTTTACATGACGTATGGATCGTGTTTCTCTCATTACCGTGGTTGTCAACGACGATCCAAGGTGGATGACAACCATGAACTATTACGTATTTGAACCATAGAGATATTGACACGACAGCAACGACCAAGCGATCAATCTATCCAGATGTTCTTTTTTCTAATCTCTCATACAACCGATATATATATATATATATATATATATATATATATGTATGTATGTATGGGAAAAGGTAATATGCGTTCGAGCGGCATCACGGTGGCGTCCACATCAGCTCGACCTCATGGAGGACCGCTTTACGCTCGAGCATAGTACCTTTTCCCTATATATATATATACACACACACACACACAAGGGATTTTCGGTATCTACGTCTTCCACATCCTAACTTTGATAGGGAGATTTTCATACACTTGTGATATAATTTATCAACCACACCTCTCTATAAATACGATGGCGGATAGAAAACTCTCCACGGACAACTGCGACCCATCTCACTCTCCAACCCATTGTAGATGATGATAACAAGTAGAAACATCAGATACACCTATCCATTCATCATTCAACACCAATTCAGTGTTTGGCTTTCTTCGCTGGTCTACCTGACGCCTCTTCTCCTTATTTTTGTGGGAATGCAGCATCTTCTGCTCTTGACTGCTTTAGACAGTCATATGCGATCGTCTTTCGAAATTTAGGAATTTCCTCCTACGGAATCAGAACGAACTAATATTAATAATACAAAGTACAAATCAATAAAAATTGAATATAGGCAATTAAATATATATCTTACATGCGTAAAGTCAATTGCACTCATACTGCAAAGGAAGTCTATATATTTCAGCATGTAAACGCCACAATCGTCTGAGTTTGGTTGCGTAGGCCTGTCGGCGGATGGCTTCACAATCCATGGATTCTCCCACCTAACGATCCGTCATCAAGAACATGGAATAACCACCTCAGCCCATCGGTTACATGCATGATGACCACCATTCATTTTCCCTTCCAATACGGTACTCAGTCACATGTACAAAGTGACCTCTCTCTTCATCGGATAAAACAGTGACCATCCAAAGGTCTTGATTTCTTACATTAAGAGGGATGTACACCTATGACGCACAACAGATACGACAACAGTTACAGCATTGCCTTTTAATAAATGCATCTAGCCATTGAACTCCATGTACGTGTGCAAGAAACTAAGATCTAACCACATTATACTTCCATAGAGGTTTCGGTTTACAGTCGACTATTTCTATAAGCACTTCAGACAACCTTTCAGACTTCATGCTACCACGATCATTATGGTTCCTAGCGCCATAAGTTCGCAGCAGGTCAAGTTGTTGTCCCATGCATTGCTATTGATATATTGAAGAATATTGTTAGAAGCAGAGGTGAGTTAGAAACGGAAGTGATTATCGACGTTTTTAAGATAACTATGGTCCTCAAATTCACCTTATCATAAATAGCGACGAGACAAACGCACAGTCCTGTCTACCTCTCCCTCGTTCGTCCTGGCGCGCTGATAGGTATTTAAGGTACCGGTCTATGGTCTACGTAACGAGGAAAATGTGCGATGTAACTATAATATTCATACATTGATATGATGCAGTGAAGAGAAAGGGTAGAAACTTACCTCAGAGTCGACCCATGAATTTAGGTCATAGACACTTTTCAACCAGACATTTGAACCTGACTCTCTGACAACTCTCAACTCGTCCTCTTCGGCATCGGTAAGAGCTCGATGGAGTTCACTGAGCCCCTGACGAGGCTCACTCACAGTTAGAGCTCTGTCGGGATCCTCTGTATCATGACGTGGTCTCCCTTCATCACGGAGTTGCAGGGTAACGATGTTGATCTATAATAAAATGACACATTATCTATGGAGTTCATAATATAATGTCCGATTTAAACCACGATCCAAATATAATTTCACGTACAATTGTCTTATTCACTTCATCCTTTAGCAGGTTCATATCCTGCTTCATTTGCGCTCGTAAGGCAGCATTCTCATCTTTAAGATGGGTCATCCCAGCTTTAAACTAGAGAGCTGCCTAATCCCAGCCTCGAAATTGGAGACCTGTTAAAAACTCGTATTTTGCATGCATGTCATATCTCGTCAACTTTGTGTCGTGGGTCAACTAGACCAGTGGTGGATGATAACCACGACCAATCAAACATGCTAGCAGCGATCCATCATTGACATTAACCATGGTCAACTACACATTTATTGCTTCTACCTCCTCTGTAAGCTGCATCATCTCCTCATTCAAGTAGGCACTCTCATGATGGAGGACTCGTTGAATGGGCAAGGGCATATAACATCGACCCTCACTGGATCATAATCACGACCAAAAAAGGAACACTACACCAGCCAAATACGACAGGGGGAAAATTCTATTTTATATAGAATTATATACATTTATTCCTTGAATTTTCTCCCCAACACTGTCCTGTAATGAAATCGTATATCAGAAATGGCTAAAACATCACCACTGGAGCCTGGTTGTCATCTATTAGTGGGTCGTCGTTCACGTCCATAAAGGTTCGTGGATGTCAACAATGATTTACTATGTATGACAATCGCAATCGACATTGGATGGAAAGAGCAATCGAGTCGGATGATGATGAAATCCACACTGAACGATAATCACGATCCACATTTCTTATAAACCACGTCCAGTGTCTACATAGAAGACTATCATTTTGTATCGATCGCAACTCATCTAAGATCCACTGTGCATGTCAACCACGACCTCGGGTGTATGATAACAACAATTTAAGATAGATTCAACTTCATATACCTTAATAGCCTGGATCTCCTCTCTCAATTGCTTCATCTGCGCCTGGAATGAAGAATTGATATCCTCTCTAATTTGTTTCACCTACTCCCGAAGAGAAGCACTAATCTCCTCCATGAGTTGCTCCATCTGATCCCGCAGTGCAGCATTGATCTCCTCTCTATGCTGCCTCACCATCTCCTGCAGTAAAGCATTGATCTCCTCTCCATGTTGCTTCACCTGCTCACGCAAGTGAAGAATTTTCTGCACTTGAAAGGGCTGATTGAAGAGACAATGTCCCGTAATAAATAAAATACCTATTATTATGTATTTCAATATGTCTTTCTACAAGGAACACGACCATGATATCATGTATGTGAACCACAACATACCGTGGATGACAACAACGATGAACTAAGTGTCGTGGTTATTACAAAGAGTGGATCGTGTTTCTCGACCGTATCAGGTCATGGTTGACAGATATGTTGGTGACAGCTATGATCAAGGATAGGGTCATGGTTATTACGACCAATGGGGCGTGGTTGACGTCCATATTAGGTCGTGGTTCAACCACACGAACCATCGTGGATGAAAACCACGATCCATTGGTCTACGGTAAAAACGATCCATACTTGATCTAAACCACGAACCACGTTACACGACCCTAGACCATCAATGTTGTCTCATGGACCCTCGGCACATGAAAAACACGACCCGTCCTGTGTGCAAATAACGAACCTTAAGCTTATGACAAGCACGATCCATTTTTCATTTTCCTTTAAATAAGCTATTAGCAAATAGGTTACAAGAAGGAAAGAGATTTCACGTACGTCTTTTGTATTAATATCATCTCTCTTCAACACCACTTCTCGTAAAGATGCATAATCCTCCATGAGGTGCTTTATTTCTACTCCAGACTCGTTAGTCTACTTCAATTCACCCTTCATTCCTTGCACTTCAGTGGCGAGGAAATGAATCTGCTTACTCAATTTCCTTATTGTAGATCTTGTAGTCTTATTATCTTTCAGTTCATTCCCAAAACGGGGAGATTTCCCATCAAGCTGAGTTGTATTTTTCAGTTCCAAGAGGGAGGTTGTAAGATCAGCTTCATCTTTATTTATTACATCATCCACCGTTGTCTCTACCGTGGATGCTGACCGCAAAGCCTTGTCCTTCGTTTGAATGTCGTCGTCATCGGTTATACTCTTGACAACCTCGCTCTCCGCTTCTTCGACCGTTGGTTGAAGATATGGAGCTAGCACCACCTGCAGGAGCAAAATTGATTGATTAATTAATTACAAATATACTGCATGATTCAAATTACAATACTAATTGAATAAATCTTACCAGCACAGCTGTGAAGATAACAGATATTGCGTCATATCTGCCTGATTTCCTGTGACACCAGTTTAGTATTCGCGGAATCCTTGTAGGTAGTCTTCTAATGGACCACTTACGGTCACTAGTGAGTTGAGGGAACCATTCGTAGGCCCAAATCTGTATAAGAACAATTACCATGCATTACATCTTGGTTGACATGTATAGAGGAAAAAGGAAAAAATACGAACTCAAGGTATGAATCAGGATAAGACTGACATACTTGTAGGGCAAATGCGCATCCGCATATGTTGTATGATTTTGGGTACTGGCCAGTCGCCCTTTCCCCCAGAATAGTGCCAGACACAGCGTTAACCCCTTTCTTCAGATAATCATACCCCACACTACCCCATGGGTAGTTATTAAAATAATTTAGGTCATCAACCATGTCGATAAACGTATCAATACAGTTATTCTTCTGCGGAGATCCAACCAATAGGCTCTCAACGCAAATTATTAGTGCCAGCTTCACCGCGTCCATATGTTCGTCTTGATCGGCGAGTGACAAATAGGCTTCTTTCAGTTCTTGTTTACTAACACCCCCTGTGCTCAAATAGGTCTCCTTAATGCCTTTTCCTAACTCTGCTCCTCCAGCCTCGGCACGACTGCCACCATCTATCCTAAGTGGACCAAACTTAAGACCCATTATTAGAGCAAAATCGAGCTCTGTAAATCTGATCTTGGTGCCCTGAACATCGAATTTCAGATCACCAACATGCCTTTGCATCAGGCAATGCAAGATCTGAGACTGTACCGTCCACTCGGCCACTGGAAAGTCCAGCAGAAATCCAAAACAGGTGTCTCTAAATAGTTTCTTTCTATCGAAAAACTTCAACATATCTTCAACCAAGACTTTCAGAAAAGTGACGGAGCACTTGGGAGAGACCTGTGCCTTTTCGAAGTCTAGGCATGTGGTCATGGTTGACTTCTTTCGACCTGCATTCCAGTATGGTGGTGGATTTTTAAGTAAAAATTATATGATGGTCTTGCAGAATCTAACATCGGTCGTAATTGTACTACACAGTGGATGGGGATTGAAATCCAAGAAGGGTAGTGTTTATAACGAGTTTTAAAGGAATGTGGTTATCATGCGACACGGTTCGTTGTTGTCACGTACGCTGGATCGTGGTTGTCATCTGTGCTGGGTCGTGCTTGACAGTCGTGTTACAGGGTTCGTTGATGTCATCCATGTGGCCGTCACCAACGATCCATTAGGCATTATGGCATACAGATCGTTGTTGTCGTCTACATTGAATCGTGGTTCACAGGCACGACCGAGACAGGATGTGATCCACGATCCAGATCAACCGTCAACTACGACCAATTATGCGACAAGCCATGATGACGACACTGATCGCGGTTGTCATGCCATACATATCGTTGATGTCGTCTGCGTTAAGTCGTAGTTCACAGGGTCGACGACCCTGTGAACCACGATCCATTCTACATATCAACGCCGATCACAACAACGATCGTGATTGTCATGCTATACATCTCGTTATAGTCATATACATTGAGTCGTGGTTCACAACCCAGACCCACATAACATAATGGTCACCGTACACCGTCCATGTCAACCATTACCATACCTTGCTTCGCCATTTATATTGACTAAGCTGCACTGAACTTGTAGATGTACTCGCTGAGTGGCGATGGAGGGGCCCAGTGAATAAGATTCAAAACCAGTAGAAATGGGTTAGGGATAGAGAAAGTGAAGAGGTCCCAGAGAAGAAGAATGCGCAATATATAGTCGGTGTTCCGCATGGGGATAAGCGGATGAAGTTTTACTCTCTCGAAAGAAGCGTCCGTAAAAGCGTCCATTGATGTTATGAGTTTGGGATGGAATCATAACCATCCGTAACAGCGTCGGTTGATGATCTGTGTTTAGGATGTACTCGTGTGCGTCCGAAAAGCATCCGTAAGTCGGTGTTGCGAAAGTTACATCGAAGTGCCTTATCTCTGATCCGCACCGTCCATCTTATTTGTAACATCCAGCAACCTAAAGAATGGTCAAGATATTGGAATCCAATAGACCACAACAGTTCAACCAATTGATCCCCACCATTAATTGATTCCCACCATTAGAACGCCATCTTTCGTGCATGTACATGCAACACATTACTTCCGTACAAACAAAGATATATGGTGTCCACATAGTTCTCGACACTTTCTAGCCGTTAATTTCGGTGTGATCAGTTCCGCATAGATGTATACAAGTGAGTTGCCCTATTCTCGTTTCCAGGCAAACGAAGTCGATAGTATAATCAAGGGAAATTGACATGACAATGGCAACCCATATAACAGGAAAACAACGATCCATATAACATGAAAACAACGATATATCAAGCATGAAAACAACGATCCATACAAGCCGACATCGAAAGCTAATCCACATAAAAAGCAACTCAATGGTGCATCGTCCCACCGATGATTGTCGTGTTGCATGGATGGTGATTGACAATTCGCATGCGTCGTGGTTGTCATATTCACCCGGATCGTGGTTGTCATCCGTAAAACGGATCGTTGTTGACAACCACACGTCACAATTGAGACACAACAAAAGACAACCGATTATCATGACAACCACGATTCGGAAAAAAGACAAAACCACGACCTATGTTATGTACACTATTCCATCCTCACCAACAATGAGTGGCACGATCGAATCACGCCTGATGTGGTTTTTGAGAAGGGCCACGTAGTTCATATTCATAAAAGCTCTTCATTATCATTCACATTGGGTACTGTTTGTCATGATATATGGGTCCCCACTGTCATTGTATATGGGTAAGGGTTGTGAGGTTGTATATGTTGTGGTTGTCACAATACATGGACCCTGACTGGAATGATACGTGGGTCATTGTTGTCATCTTCCATGGGTCGTGGTATACATGAAACATTGGTTGTAGGTGATATGGGACGTGGTGGCCGAGGCGTAATGTTAAATGGGGCGTGGTCCCGCGATCTACCGGCCATTAAATTTGTAACGGATCATGGTTTGTGGTGCTTGTTGATCCTAAGAATAGCGATCCTCTTCCGACAACCACGACCTAATGAGAAAGAAGACACATATAACATTTCAATCACGATCGTATCGTCATAAAACGACAACCACGACCCGTTGTTGAGTTCAGTTAATGCGTTTTCCTATATTGGTCGTGGTTAAAAGGCACAAAGGATCTTGGTTAGCATACACATTAGAAGGTAAATAACATGCAACAAAGTTGATGAATCAATAAATCAATAAGATAAGTACATATATTACAGTTCACATTACATTATCACAAGCAACAAAAAATACATAATGTCATCACCAGCCTCGGCTTCATCCTCACCGAGGGGATGCTCTTGGAGGCATCTCATATCCCACACTCACTTGCTCCTCTCGGGAAAAATTCCACGAAGGTGGATCGCCGATGTCACCTATTCGTTTGCATCTCGAGCATCCGGGTGTTGGCCCATCTTCTTCTTTGGGATGTAATTGGAGAACCTTCACCTCGTCCGAAATGTCCCGCTCCGTCCCGTGTAAATTGACCTCTCTCCGTACACTTCATTTCCCTTAGATTCACTACATCGGTCATTCGCTAATCCGAGAGCCGAGACTGGAGATAGCGGGCCTTTCAACCCCGCCAGACTTGAAGAACATGGATATTACCAAAGCATTCTTGGTGCGGTGATGCACTTCCGAACATTAACCATGAAGGGTGCATCACCTTTGTACACAACTACAAGAAAGATTTCAAAATTATCAAATCGAATTCAACCGAACGCATGGAACATTTGTAAGGACCCTATCAAGTCTCTCGCCTTCGTAATCTTAAGGTAATGAAGCACACTAGGTCATAATCTTATGGTAATGAAGCACGGTAGATCGAGGTTATCCTACACGTTGGGTCATGGCAATTAATCACAAGGGGTCGTAGTTGTATCCAGTGCCATATCCTTGATGAGCACGACCCATAATACCGACATAAACGGCGTTGAATTCCCTCCTTCTCTCCAAGTGGTGAGTGATAGGCCAAAACCGAAATTTGAGGCGACCACGATCCAAATACCGTCACAAACATGATACCGTGGTTGTCTACCATATAATTGTGAAGGTTTGATCAAGGTGTGGCCTATGTTACACTCCCTTTCGCGTGACCACCACAGTACCTCGGCTTCCGTTTGGCTCTAATCCGACTCTGTTCTTTACTGCAGCGGTGCCTACCAACAGTTGAAACGGAATAGAGTACAAACCTCGCAGTGGAAGAGGCTTTCAGACGAGCGAAGCGAGGAGGAGAAACAATGTCGCCCTTTGGCGGTTGGCCCCTGGATGTTGGCTTCTCTAGGAAAGCAAGAAAAAGAGAAGGAGAGGGCCTCTCAAATGTGCATTAGTGCGACATCTGCCCCATTAGAGGCTCGTGGTGCAGGTGATGGGTGGTATGTGGGGCCCGGCAAGATGTATGTGCTTCGTCCAGGCCGTTCGTCCGGTTTAAAATATCATTTTACGGCATGAAGCAAAAAGCGAGAGTGATACAACTCTCAGGTGGACCACACTGTAGGAAAATAGTCGTTATTGGATATCCACCACTATGATCCCCTTAGGTCTCACCGTGATTGAATCATGGTCGTTTTTGGTCTCCTGCCATACAATGATTTTTAGAGATTATATGGACCGCATGGATGAAACACGTAGTTGGTGGTGGGACCCATAGAGCGCCGAGCGTCAGCCATTGGACGGTGTCCCGGGGAGTAGCCGAACTGTCCATTTCTCGGGGGTTGCAACATCGGGTGACTACCGCTTCACTACAGGACCGTACAATTCCTGAACCAAGGTCAGGGGCAATTTTGTCCGAAACATGGTCCAAAAGCTGTCAGAAGGCCCTTTAGGGAATATGTAGAGTGTGGTGGCGATCGAGGTAATTGACCCAAACTTCGAGGCGAGTAAGGTCAAAATCCCTTCCTACGCCTATATATCACCTTCCTCTCCCTCTCTCTCCATACACATCTACATACTTTCACTCCATGGCCGATTCAAAACAAGCCAACCTAAATGGAGCCTACTATGGCCCACCCATCCCTCCTAAACGAGATTATCACCGACCTGGTCGATCGAGTGGATGCTGCTGCAGCCCATGCTGCATACTAAGCGCCTTGTTCAAGCTCATCTTCGCCATCGTCGTCGTCCTTGGCATAGCTGCCCTCGTTATCTGGCTTGTTCTCCGCCCTTCAAAGGTGAAAGTGCATGTCGAGAGCGCCACGCTTACTCAGTTCAACCTCACTAACAGCAATAATCTCTACTACAACCTTTCTCTAGACATAGAGATAAGGAACCCCAACAAGCGAATTGGCATTTACTACGATAGGCTCGAAGCTAACGTTTACTACGAAGGACAGCGGTTTGATTACGTGCCTCTGCCGACTTTCTATCAAGGTCATAAGAACACAACCAATCTCTATCCCGTTTTCACCGGGCAAGCTGCTATTCCGTTACAGATTTCTGATGTTGTGGTTTTCAATAGGGAGAATGGAGATGGGCTTTTCTCCATTGATGTTAAGATCTATGCAAGGATTAGGTTTAAGATTGGATCAATCAAGACTAATCGCTACAAGCCGAATTTCAAGTGCGAGTTGAGGGTCCCTTTAATGACGAGCGGCAGCTCCTCTGCTGTCGGATTTACTAGGACGAAGTGCGACATCGATTTCTGATCACTATTCCATTAGCCCTTCTATTCTCTTTTCTTTTTTCTTTTTTTGGGTTCGTATATGATTTATTTTTTTCTTTGATTTTGTTGGGAGGTTTGCTCACTTCACAAGAGGCACATGTGTAAATATGAAGTGCTTGTGTGTGATCTGTACTTTCCATAAGGTTGGAAATCATGCTTAGATCTTCTGCTTTAAAATTCAGAAGATTTCAGTCTTCAGGTGGGCTACAGCTTACAAAGTGAATTGCTGGTTAAGATATTTTATAGCCGTTCATTCATTTGTTATATGATGTGGCTCACATGAGGTGTGGAATGGGCTGATTTTTATGCCAGAAGATCTAAATCGTGTAGTTCACCTCATGAAAAGCTTAGATCTCACACATCTGTTTCATTTTTTGCACTTGTGCTGGCGTGGGGTTAGCAAAGTTCTATGGTTTTTATTATTTTTCTGTATGTTGAGGTGGTTGATTGTATGATATCATATGTTTTTTATTTAATAGATATACTTTTCTATTTAATAGATAGTGTTGTCGTTTGGCTTTGGTTTTGTGGTCAATGGAGATGAAAAGTCCCGCCAAAGATAACAGAAGTTTGTTACAATGCATTCGCTTGTATGGTTGTAGGGTGCATCGAAATTATAGCCGTTGAATCCTGGTTCATGTTTCAATGATCCAGACCATTTATATGATGGCGCTCGCCGAGGATGCGTCCCAGAAGTTACAAATTGGAACTTTTCTATCCTTTGATCTTAGGCGGCCACCACCAGCTATGTTTCTGGTCAGATCAACGTCGGAACATGACGCTGGATCCAACGGCCATAGTCAGATGTTTACCAGTTTAGATATATGATGTCCCAATAATTACTCGTATTTAATTATCTAACCGTCGGATTGATGAAAATTTATTGGATGGCAAATGATAAAATAAATCCAATGGTCCTATTACAATTTTTTTTTTTTTTTAAATGACCATGAATCACACGCTGGATTGTTTAGTGAATCTGATTTTAGGACCTGAGTTATCATCGATGCATGGGTTATACGGTTTAGTCTATTTAAGTTTTGTTAGTGCACGCCACGTGCACAATCTTCTAGTGCCTACATATCATGAGTCGTGCAGCCAACGGATCAGATGAGTCCACTTGTACACTATGTAAAAAAACGTCTGAAATTGACAATAAAATTGCACTAATTTGAATGACCAATGACTGTTGAATAACTTACACGGCCTGATGTAATTGAATTTATGTTTTTTTTAATAGTCGAATTTATTCAATAGTCATGGGCCATGGAAGTTATCTCTTATATATCTATCATACCCTAATTCTCCTCTGGCCCTGATTTTCTTCTCTTTGTCCTAATGGGTTTTTTTGACCCGTCGTCGAAGGTTGTGCACGACCAGTCGTGGAAGACGAGCCCTGACACGACTCAAACTCCATCGACTTTGGGTTATTTGTTTCCGGGGTGCTCGACCGGTCGAAGGATGTACTCGACTGGTCGTGGGTGGTGCTCGACTGGTCGTGGGTGGCGCTCGACCGGTCGTAGTTACACAGATTCGTTCTTCAATTTTGCGCGGATTTCGTGTCGCAAGTCCTTTCGCAATTGGGATGCGGAAAATATTTTCCTAAAACTATAAATAAGAGGTACCTAGAGCTTTCTAGGTATGACAAGAGGCTTTCCTAAAGCTTTACAAGGGATTTGCTAAAGGATCTAGGGCTATCAAAGGTGAGAGAGAGAGAGAAAGAGAGAGAGGAAAAGAGAAAGGGGAAGCTTATAGAAGGGAGATTATGCTCGTGGAGGTTATCTACTGTGCAATTTATATCTCAGTGCTTCTTTGTCCTCGTAATCGGTGAGATCTCTTCGTTTTCTTTATTTCTCTCATTGTTTATCCACTCCTACGTGAGTGAAGAAGTTTGTAACGTTCTACTTCATAGTGGATTGTTGATTTGGACGAGGTCCCGTGGTTTTTACATCTTTGAAAGTTTTTCAAGTAAAAATCTCTTATGTGGTGTGTGATTGATGCATTGATTATTTTCATTGCCTTATTATTCATAATTCTGGTTTATTCTGGAGGGCTAGATCCTAAGGTTTGTGCAAGGCCCCCAACAAAGTGGTATCAGAGCTAAGTTCATTGAACGGGTTGGATCAGTTTTAAATTATGAAAGGTGGCTCATCAAGGGCGATCAGCCTCAATGGTTCTAATTGGACCATATGGAAGGCTAAGATGGAGGACTTGCTTTATTGCAAGGACCTATATTCTCCAATTTTAGGCATATCAGCAAAATCTAAGGATATGTATGATGATGATTGGAAGAAGATGGACCGAAAGGCGGTGGGGTTTGTTAAACAATGGTTGGATGATTCAGTGTTCCACCATGTGTCTACGAAAACCTCAGCCGCTAGCCTATGGTTGAAATTACAAGGGTTGTATGAGAGGAAGACAGCCGGTAATAAGATTTTTCTGATAAGACGACTTGTGAATCTCAAGTTCAAGGATGGTGGTTCTGTGGCCGAGCACATGAATGAGGTCAGCAATATAGTGAACCAACTCTCCTCTATGAAGATGATCCTGGATGATGAATTGCAAGCTTTACTTTTGCTTAGTTCATTGCCTGACAGTTGGGAGATATTGGTGATGTCTCTAAGTAACTTTGCGCCAGACGGAAAGATATCCATGGAACAGGTAGCTAGTTGTCTCTTCAATGAAGAGACAATGAGGAAGTCTCAGGGGTCTATTCAGCAAGAGGCTCTTGTGACACAAGAACAGGGGAGAGGAAATAACAGGAAGGGCGGGAAGGCCCGAGATAAATCAAGATGCAAGTCGAGTAACAGAAAGTATGTTGATTGCTGGAATTGTGGTAAGAAGGACCACTATAAACATGAATGTCATGGTAAGAAGAAAGACAAGAAATGAAAAGGGAAGAAAGATGAGTCAGATTCCACTGTGGTCGCTTCAAATGGCGACGTTATAGTTATTCTTTCTGCAGATCATAATGTATGTCTCATGGCTACGAGTTAGGACACTGACTGAGTGATAGACTCAGGAGCTTCTTTTCATGCAACTCCACGCAGGGACTTCTTCACAAGCTACAAGTCAGGTGACTATGGGACTGTGAAGATGAGAAATTCTGGCATATCAAAAATTGTGGGAGTCAGTAATATTTTTGTAAAGACCGATGTGGGTTGCACATTGGTTCCTAGGGATGTGAGGTATATCCCAGACCTTCGCCTCAACTTGATGTCGACGGGAAGGTTAGATGATAATAGCTATGAAAGCCGATTTGCTGGTGGGCGCTGGAAGCTCATCAAGGGTTCATTGATCGTAGCCAGAGGAAAGAAGTGTTACACCCTTTACAAGGCAAGTGTCAGTATGTGCAAGGGTGAGTTGAATACAGCGGAAGATTTAGCTATTGACATGTGGCACAGGCGTCTAGGCCACATGAACGAAAAAGGGTTTCAGCTACTATCGAGGAAGCGGCTCCTTCCACACATGACAGGTACACCCTTCAAAACCTGTCTTGAGTGTTATCAGAGAAACAGCATAGAGTTTCATTTATTAAATCTGCTTCTCATGTTAATAAAGTGCATGCATTAGATTTGGTTTATTCTAATGTTTGTGATCCTATGAGGACAAAAACCTTGGGTGGGGCATTGTATTTTGTTACTTTTATAGATGATGCATCTAAGAGGGTTTGGGTTTATGCTTTGAAATTCAAGGACGAGGTCTCTGGTGTGTTTAAATTATTTCATGCTATGGTCGAGAGAGAGATAGGTAGACCATTGAAGTGCATCCGCACTAACAATGGTGGTGAATATATTGGCGACTTTCATGAGTACTGCAAGTCCCTAGGTATACGACATGAACAGACGGTTCCCAAGACCCCCCAGCATAATGGTGTAGCTGAGCGAATGAATCGCACCATTGTAGAGAGAATCAGATACATGTTATCCCATGCGAAATTGCATAAGACATTCTGGGGATAAGCAATGCACATGGCAGTGTATTTGATAAACAGGTCTCCATCAGCCCTGTTGAATGGAGAAGTACCTGAGAAGGTGTGGACTGGACATGATCCATCATACAGTCATCTCAGGGTGTTTGGATGCAGGGCATCCCTTCACGTACCAAAGGACGAGAGGTCAAAGCTCGATATGAAGATCAGGCAGTGTGTGTTCTTAGGGTATGGTGAGAAAAAATTTGGTTACAAATTGTGGGATCCGACCGAGAGGAAGGTCGTCAGGAGCAGAGATGTAGTTTTCTTTGAAGATCAGTGTATAGAAGACATTGGTAAGCTAGAGAAGAACTAGCCTAATTCAGGTGAGCTAGAGGACATGGATCCAGTTACTCCTCTCGTGATGCCTAATGACAGGGGAGTACAGCAAGGTACAAAGGACAAGGGAGTTCCTTCAGAAGATGGACCAGGGGAGCAGCCCCCACTTGATCCACTTGTTAAGCCACAGGTGAGGAGGCCATCTAGGGACAGACAACCGTCTAAAAGGTACTCGACGCATGAGTACACTATGCTCACTGATGGGGGAGTGCCAGAAGATTATTCTAAGGCCCTAGCCAACGAGCATAAGGAGGAGTGGTTGAAAGCTATGCAAGAGGAGATGGAATCCTTGCATAAGAACCACACCTATGATATGGTGAAATTGCCTAAGGGCAAGAAAGCTTTGAGCAACAAGTGGGTGTTCAGAAAGAAGATTGAGCAGAATTCACAGACGAGGTTCAAGGCCAGACTTGTGATGAAAGGGTTTGGTCAGAGGAAAGGCATAGACTTCAAGGAGATATTCTCACCAGTGGTGAAGATGACATCCATACGGGTGTTGCTTGGGTTGGCAGTAGTATAGATCTGGAGATAAAGCAATTAGATATTAAAACTGTCTTTCTCCATAGTGATGTGGAAGAAGAGATCAACATGTACTAACCAGAGGGGTTTGAATTCAAGGGTAAAGAGCATATGGTGTGTAAGCTGAGGAAGAGCTTCTATAGGCTGAAACAAGCTCCAAGGCAATGGTACAAGAAGTTCGATTCGTTCATGTTACAGCATGGGTATGACAGAACAGAGTCGGATCACTGTATGTTCACGCACAAGTTCTCAGATGGTGATTTCTTAGTTCTTCTCTTATAGGTTGATGACATGCTCATCATGGGAAAAGACATCAAGAAGATCGACAGGCTGAAACAAGAGTTGGGCAAGTCTTTTGTGATGAAATACTTAGGCCCGACTAAACAGATCCTAGGAATGGAAATAACCCGTAACAGAAGCAACAGGAAGCTTTGGCTATCACAAGAGTGGTATATTAAGAAAGTCCTAGAGCGGTTCAATATGAATGCAGTGAAACCGATCAGTACTCCACTAGATGGTCACTTCAAATTGAGCGGTAGGCAGTATCCCAAGACGAAGGCAGAGGTGGAAGAGATGCCGAAGATACCCTACGCGTCAGCGGTAGGAAGTTTGATATATGCTATGGTGTGTACACGCCTAGACATAGCATATGCGTTTGGTGTTGTCAGCCGGTATCTTGCCAATCTTAGCAAAGAACATTGGGCAATAGTTAAGTGGATACTGCGGTATCTAAGAGGCTCATCCATGTTGAGCCTATGCTATGGTGACGGAAAACTTGTGTTAGAGGGCTACATAGATGCAGATATGGCAGGTGACATAGACTCCAGGAAGTTACATCAAGGTTCATGTTCACGTTTGTAGGGGGAACGGTTTCTTGGCAGAGCAAGCTACAGAAAGTCATAGCATTGTCGACGATAGAGGCCGAGTACATTGCAGTCACAGAGGCATGTAAAGAGATGCTTTGGATGAAGAGGTTTTTATAGGAACTTAGCCTGAAGCAGGAGGAGCACATGGTCTACTGCGATAGTCAGAGTGCTATACACTGGACCAAGAATCCAAGTCAACATTCCAAGTTAACGCACATAGAGATTCGATATCACTGGATCAGGGATACTTTAGAACAGAAGGTGTTACAGCTTGAGAAGGTCCACACGGACGATAATGGGTTAGACATGATGACCAAGGCTTTGCTCAAGGGCAAGTTTGAGGTTTGTAGAAACCTGGCTAGGTTGAAGAAGGTGGATCCCTCCTGGGTCAAAAAGGGAGAGATTTGATGGGTTTTTTTGACCCGTCGTCGACCAGTCGTGAGCCCTGCTCGACCGGTCGAAGGCTATGTATGACCAGTTGTGGAATACGAGCCCTGACACGACTCGAACTCCATCAACTTTGGGTTATTTATTTCCGAGGTGCTCGATCGGTTGAAGGATGTACTCGACCGGTCGTGGGTGGCCCTCGATCGGTCATAGGTTCGTCACGACCACTCGTAGTTACGCAGATTCATTCTGCGATTTTGCACGGATTTCATGTCGCAAGTCCTTTAGCAACTGGGATGGAAATGAGTTTCCTAAAACTATAAATAGGAGGTACCTAGAGCTTTCTAGGTATGACAAGGGGGTTTCCTAAAGCTTTACAAGGGATTTGCTAAAGGGTTTAGGGCTATCAAAGGTGTGAGAGAGAGGAAAAGAGAGAGATGAAGCTTATAGAAGGGAGATTATGCTTGTGAAGGTTATCTACTATACAATCTATATCTTAGCGCTTCTATGTCCTCATAATCGGTGAGATCTCTCTGTTTTCTTTGTTTTTCTCATTATTTATCCACTCCTGCGTGAGTGAAGAATTTTATAATGTTCTACTTCATAGTGGATTGTTGATCTGGACGAGGTCCCGTGGTTTTTACCTCTTTGATGGTTTTCCATGTAAAAATCTCTTATGTGGTGTGTGATTGATGCATTGATTATTTTCATTGCCTTATTATCCATAATTCTAGTTTGTTCTGGAGGGCTAAATCCTAAGGTTTTGTGTAAGGCCCCCAACATGTCCTTCCCTCCTCTTATAATTTTGATCCCTCCCTCCTGCTCCATTTATCTCTACCTCTCTCCTCTCTTTATCTGCAGTTGTTGGCAAGCGGCAATAGTAGCGATAGCAACAATGGCAATGGGAGTTATATTTCTCTCATCTCTCTCCTCTTCTTTTCTTTAAAGACAAAATTCTTGATTAAATTTTTTTTATTGGTAAATTGAAATCTCTGGTCCAACTCAGCGGGCTACTAGAAAAATGGTGGGCCCCACTATTAGTCGTGTGTTTTATCCACTCCATCCATCTATTCGGGGGACTGTTTGGATTACATTAATTTGAGGGACTGTTTGGATTGCATTTGAGGGACTATTTGGAATTGCATTTAGGGGACTATTTGGATTGCATTTGGGGGACTGTTTAGAATTGCATTTGAGGAACTCTTTAGATTGCATTTGGGGGACTGTGTGGAATTACATCTAAGGAATTGTTTGGAATTCCATTTGGGGGGCTATTTGGATTGCATTTAGGGGACAACTTAGAATTGCATTTGGGGGACTCTTTGGAATTGAATATAGGCATTCCTAGAAAATGGAGTAAATAATCGAAAAGAGCAGCGCAATTTATTTCCCTTGGGCAGGCTCTCTCTCTCTCTCTCTCTCTCTCTCTCTCTCTCCTTTAAAATGCAAGAGATGTACAAAAATCTAGATCTGTAGAAAGCCCCTCGACTAGCTGATCCCTAGATCTGCAGAAACCCCTTCGACCAACCAAAACATGCTCCTAAAGTGCGCTCTCTAAAAAGCATTTCTAAGGTTTCTCTGTCTCCCCCCTTCAGCTTATGTCTTCTTCTTCTTCCTTCTTCACCACCTAGCCTATCTCCCTTCCTCATGCATCTTTTCTTCTTTTGCATGGAGGCTACTCTTCCCCAACCCAATCTGATATCATCAACGATCTCGACCTTTCCCCCTCTGAGGTGTGTTCTTTTATGCAAAATCCGCAGATGGTTGAGAGGTGTAGTAGAAATCCATGACAATGGAGATCGAATCCCTACTAGAGAAGCTCTTTGACGTCAATGGTGCAATGACCACTGCTACAATCCCCACAACTTCCATCACCTAGAAGCTTACACGTCACAGAGAGATCCTTCACGAATTCACTCAATGATGCAATATGCAAGTTTGCTTTAGAGTTTTGATTTTGTATCTAAAATGGGATGGTTTGGACTGACATACTAACACAGGGATGAACAAGATGAGGTCGATCACCATCGTCCTCAAGGGAATAACTACTCTGAATCTACAGAGCTTCTCTTGACTCCTCACAGAGATATCTTGAATCCAAGAGGGAAAATAAGAAAATAGAAATAAATTCTAAAAATTTTGAAATTTGATTGATAGATGTCTAATGTGTAGGTGTCTCTGTTACACTATTAATAAAGAGAGAAAAAAAAACTAAACGAAAATTCGTAATTACCAAAAATAGCAAAATTTTAACTATAATAAAAATCACAATTCTAATAAAACTCTTTTAAAGCCTAATTTCTAAAAATAAAAATTTCAAATAAACTTTTGCTAAAAGAGTACTAACATGATTATAAGTTGTTTCCAAAAAAGAAGAAAAATCTAAAACTCTAAAAATAAGAAAATATTAAAATTTTGGAATTACTAAAAATAGTAATTTTTCCTTAAATTTTCATTTTTGAGCTGAAAGCGTGCGTTTTTTGATGAAACAAATATATGTGACCGACTTTGTAGATCGGTTCACCCCAAATGGCCCGTTTCAATAAAGATTGATAGGTTATGCGGCTCGTCAGGATACTCGGATCAAAAGTTATGGTGAATTTATGGCTCACCTTATTTTGGTCTAACCATGCTAGGAATGTATCTGTGCAACGTTCTACATCAGACCCCTTCACTTGAAAAAACTCGTTCTCGAGTTACTAAAGGGATTTCGCTTATGGTACTCAAATAATTTATGATCCCGATGTTTTTCAACTTTTTTTCTTGTACTTTACATTAGACTCTTAAGTTGACACAATACATGTACGCATGCTCTCCTTGACTTAACCAGCATGGATCAGTTTTATTACTTGTGCTTACAAAATCTCGCATCCTTTCTGATAATGTGAACAATTAGGCAGACTTTCTCTTGAGACAAGATCAATGCGATTTTGTATATCTCGTATGAGAGGCAATTTATCAGGGAGTTCGTCGAGCATAATTGCCTTCAACTCCTACAACACTGGTTTTAAATCCTCTGGGATGTTCACATGATCCATATAATTTTCCTTTTCAACTAATGCATCTACATCTTCCATCTCCTTAGATTGTTTAACGAAATGATGTTTGGTTATGAGAGACTCTTCCTCAACTTTAGAAGTCTTAGGTTGGTTCTCCGTTCCCAAAGGGACGAGGATAAACTTTCTACCATCTTTAATAAATATAAATAAATTATCCTGGCCTCTATGTACAACATTAATATTATATTGCCATGGTTGACTAAGTAACATGTGATAAGCTTTCATGTCGATCACATCACAAAGTACTTGATCCTTATAATTTTTACCAATTGAAAATGAGACAATGCATTGTTCGATTACTTTTATTTTGTTGACCTCCTTGATCTATCCAATCGTGTACAGAGATGGGTGCCTTTTTGTTTTTAGTTGCATCTTTTCTACCATTGTTTTCAACACAAGATCCCCACTGCTCCTAACATCGATAATCATATTACAAACTTTTTGGTTTACAGTGCACCTTATTTGAAAGATGTTGTGCCGATGTAAATCTATCTCTACCTTTGGCATATATAACGGATTCCTCACTATCATAGTGGTGGCCTACGATTTACCATCATCAGGTGGTGCTTTATAGAAATCGGGGTTATGTCGTAGAGCGACCACGGGTGGTTGAGCATCGCCTTGAGCTTGAGGCAGAATTAGTGCATTCGTAATACGGTTTAGGGTTGCTTGTAGACCTTATATGGTCAACTGACTCTCCCGGTGGAAAGTTTTCATTCTTTCCAAAAGATAATGAATCCCTAAATCATCGTCCACAGGATTTTGGTCAATACCTTCATTATTGTCCATCAGTCCGAGGGGAGTCCTCGCTCTGATACTAATTGACATAGGGATGAACGTAATGAGGTTGATCACTATCTTCCTCAAGGAGATAACTACTCCGAATCCACGAAGCTTCTCTGGACTCCTCATAGAGATACTTCAAATCCACAAGGTAAAGTAAGAAAAAAGAAATAAATTTTAGAAAATTCAAATTTTAATTGATATATGTCTAATGTGTATGTGTCCCTATTACACAATTAATAAAGGGAAAAAAAACTAAACCAAAATTCGTAATTACTAAAATAGCAAAATTCTAACTCTAATAAAAATCTTAATTCTAATAAAACACTTATAAAGCCTAATTTTTAAAAATAAAAATTCCAAATAAACTTTTGCTAGAAGAGTCCTAACATGATTACAAGTTATGTCTAAAAAAGAAGAAAAATCTAAAACAGTAAAAATATTAAAATATTAAAAATTCAGAATTACTAAAAATAGTAATTTTTCCTACCATGAATATTTTTTCTAAGTACATTATGAGACTAGTTGGTCAGGTTCAAAGCCATCACACTCTAAAATCCAGCCCTATTTCTCATAACAAAATAAACAGAAGGAAAAAATTAATCCGACCATGTATGAGCAATGAAACAAAATGTTTTCTAACAAACATTCCAAACATACAAGTAGTGGACTATTAGCCCATTGCATATGGACCCATATTTAAATCAACTCTTTGTAGTCCAACTATCAAATGGTTAGAATTGTCGAACATCGAGATGAACTACCAGGATCACTTTACCATTGACACTACATGTAACCATAGCAGTGGGCATTTTTCCCCATTATGCATGAATATGGTTACAATCAAATGCTAATAATTGTCCAATGGGGTTAGCTTTCTGCCATCACTCATCCGAGGAAGGTTTCAATAGATGAGCAATCCACATCACTAGAAGATGAGACCTTCATACACCCAAATGTGAGCAAACCTAATTTGGTAAGCATGAATATTTCCTCTTACAAATAGGTGAGTTTCTAGCCAAAATCCTAAACCGTGAAAAAAAAAAAAAAAAAAAAAAAAAAAAACAATGTAACCTAATTGCAACCATACTAAAAACACCAAAAGAAAAAGTAAAATAAAAGATAATATGCTAAGAAAAAATGAAGGATCCAGATGAAAGGAGGGAGACAATATACCCCTTGAAGCTCGCAGAGAATGGAATCGTTGACACCCTCATTGAAGAACTCTCCCGCAGCTTGTTGACGACATAATCAACAATGTTGAGATAGACTGGCAAGACGCTCAAGGTCGCCATATCTTCAGACCGGTTCAAGGCCCCATTTCTTCAATTTGGGGACTACAATGGCTGAGATCAATCAGAGAAGCCCACAAACAGAACGTTTTCAGCAATTCAATGAAAATCTCAATTGAAAATAGGGTTTTTAGAGTTTCGGATAGATAGGGAGAAAGGGAAATAGAGGGGAGTGGGGGGGGGGGGAGAGAGAGAGAGAGAGAGAGAGAGAGAGAGAGAGAGAGAGAGAGATGGACCCTAGGGTTGCAACTTCCTCCTTCATGAATTGTGCACAAAAATGCCATGCCAGATCCTGACGTATAAAAGTGAATGAGAGACCGGAGATAGGAGTTCCAGTACAACGCGTTGGGTGGTTCTTTGTAACACCCTGAACTTTTTAATACTCAAGTGTTGACAGTTTTCGAGTGTTACCATGAAGTTTAACCTAGGATGTACATGTGTACCATACCAATTTAGCTACCCTAAACCTACATCCATTCTCCAACATGAATCTGACCATTAAGAATGATCTTAATCCATAGATCAAGTCATCCAACCACTAAGAATGATCTTCATCCATAGATTAAGTCATCCGACCATTGATTTTAAGACAAGACCATCCATCGTGTGGTTTTTTTTTTTAGGGATAGCCGGGGCCCTGAATTCATTTCAATTAGCAATAAGATTTACATTCGGGATTGCCCAGATAAATAGAACTGAGCAAACCAATCTTGGCTCCCTGAAAAGGAGAAAATAAAAAACAAAAACTACTCACAAAACGCCGCGAAGGGGCAAAATAAAATCTAACACTCCCTAATGGCACCCAGCCCCACTTTATCAAGGAAAATGAGCCCTTTGACCTGAGATGGAAGGTCAACCAGTGAAGAGAAAGAAGGGAAGGACTGGGTGTCACTACTTAAATGGGCCAAAGTGTTAGTCAAATAGTTAGCCTCCCTAAAAATATGCACAAAACGAGTCTGACCCAAAACCTTGAGGTTCTCAATCCTTCTAAGCCAATGACTCCATTTTCAACCCGAGTGAGACTCCCCATTCAAAATACTCACTACCAGTCGGAATCCAATTCAACCATAACCTTAGACAAGCCCCTATGCCAACAAAAGGAGAGGCCATCATGAATGGCATAAAGCTCTACACATGTGTTAGTGCCAATGTCATAACCGATCGAGAACGCAAAGATAAAATCCCCCTATCATCCCTACATACACCTCCTCCACCTGATAAACCTAGATTCCTCTATAGGAGCCATTAACATTGATCTTCACCCAATCTGGACATGGATTGGTCCATTTAACCACCTCAGCCAGAGAGAAACAATTCCTAGAGACTGCCGAATCATTTAGCCCTCTCAAATTGATTGGGGCCAGCACAGGAGAAGAAGACTCTCTGCTCTGCCCATTGATATAAGCAATCCACCACTTCAGCTTTGATAATAGAGCTAAAGCCGAGACCGATCTGTCATAAAAAATCGCTACATTTCTGGCTCTCCATATTTCCCAGCATATAATAAAAGGGGCCAGCTTTTGCACATCTGTCTTCCTCACACCAACTGTGAATGAGCTCCACCACTGCGCTAGCCTAGATTCCAACGACCTCGCTGCCATAACGTTGATGCCAAAGATGGCCCCAACCTGCTCCCAAACAGCCCGTGCCATCTTACTATCCAAGAAGAGGTGGTTGACTGTTTCCATTGATTTGGACTGATCCACTGCACTTCCACAGCATACGCACACAGACGCCGAATGGATCCCGCGAGACTGGACTGCCCCATCCACCGGTACCGAGTTCTGTAGCGCCCTCTAAGCCAGCATGGAAATTCTTAGGGGCATCTTCACACTCCACAACCACTTGGACCATCCATGAATAGGATGTCTCGATCTGTAAATGTCCCAAGCTGATTTCACTGAGAAGTTACATGAGGGAGGAAGAGGCCAGAGAATTGCATCTGGGCCATCTAATAAGCAGAAATCTACCTGGAATATATAGTCCACCACTTCCTGCATTAAGAAGCCAAAAACAGAGGAAGGAGGATAGGGATCGCTTGAGCCAAGGAACTGGTTAACAGACATCTCCAACAGCCCCACCGGAATGGGCGACATTACAAGGTTCAAAAGAGGACCCAGCCCTGTCCAATTCTCACTCCACAGGTGACAACTACCGTCCCCAATCTTTCGCTGAACATGGGGCGACATGAAGGAAATTTGAGATAGGATTCTCTTCCATAGCGGAGACGAAAACCCAACGGAATGAGGTGTCCCAGCTGAGACTAAATCTTGGTTGTATTTGGCAGACATAAATGAGCACCACAAGCTGGTTGAATTACTGAAGAAAATACCCCAAGCCATTTTCACCCAAAATGCCTTCATTACGTCCCCCAACCTTCTCACGCCCAAGCCGCCTTCCTCCTTAGGCGACGTGATCACCTTCCAGTTTTTCCAATGCATCTTCCTCTTACCATCCAACCAGCCCCAAAAGAAATTTACAAAATTCCTTTCCAGAGAGTTCAGGACCTGAGATGGAATATGAGCTACTGCCATGGAGTGGACCAAGACACTACCTAGGATATGTTTCACCTGCATTGCTCTGCCCACTTGAGAGGGGATCTTGGCTTGCCACCCTCTAATTCGGCCCTCAATCCTATTGATCATTGGCTAAAAAGCACATGACTTCAGCCTTCTCGTTGTCATAGGCACGCCGAGATATGTAAAAGGCGTGGAATACCTGGATATGCTGATGGCTCTCTCAATCGCTCTAACTCTGGCAGCTTGAATCTTATCCAAACAAAGAAAAGAGCTCTTACGGAGGTTGATGCATTGGCCCGACACTGCTTGGTAGAATCAAGGAGGCTTTTGGTAGTGCAAAGCGAGGGAAGGCCCCCGTTAAAGAAAGAAGGATGTCATCCGCATACAGAATGTGGGAAACCCAAGGGCAGCCTCTACGGAGCTCGTAAGGGAGACATACCCCTTGATCCATCATACATTTGAGCCCCCTACTCAAAACCTCAACCAAAAGAATGAAGAGGCTAGGGGAGAGCGGATCCCCCTGACGCAGGCCTTTTGAGGACTTGAAAAATCCAGCTAATTCCCCATTCATAAGCACTGAAAACCAATTGTTGGCCCAACATTTCTCTACCATGTTCACCTAGGGAGGGCTAAACCCGAACCGCTGCAAAACCTGCTTAAGAAAACCCCAATCCACTCTATCATACGCCTTCTCCATATCCAGCTTAAGGACCATGTTCCCACCCTGAACTTTCCTAGGTAGCTCCCTAAATAGTTCCTGGCTGAGAGCAATGTTTTTTGATATGGAACACCCTGGGATGAAGGCCCCTTACTCCAACGAGATTAATAAAGGAAGCACTTGGCTCAACATGGAAGCTAGGATTTTTTAGAAAATATTGTATAAGTAGTTATAGAGGCTAATCGGGTGAAAATCTGAGAACCTCTTGGGCGATGGTGACTTGGGGATTAAACAAATTAGAGTTGTTGTAACTGCCCTGGGAAAGTCTCCACCTTGGAATAAAAACAGCACAACCTTATGAAGATCTTGACTAACCACATCCCAACAGGATGCAAAAAAAAAAAAAAAAAAAACCTGCAGAGAAACTATCTGGACCAGGGGCACCGTCAATGGGAATGGACTGAATAGCCCTCTGGACTTCCAAGAGAGCAGGAGGAGCCATGAGCATGTCGTTTTCCATCTGTGAGACCAGCTGAGGAGGAGCTATGAGTATGTCATTTTCCATCAAGGATCCATCGTGTGGTTTGATATATGTGCCTTCCCTTAATTAAATTAGTGAATAACTCTTTATCCATGATGATTTAGATATAAGTCATTTTGTAAGAATTTTTTTAAAATGTGCATATAACCATCTAGAACCATTAGATTTCATAAAACTCTTAGATCAGTAATAATTACAAAAAAATACCATTAACCTATACCCTTGAATTCCAAATCACATGGTTCTCATGATCCGTTTCATGTGAAATTTTATACCAAGCCTAATTATCATAAATTAACCATACATGTCGAATCTCAGCCCTTAAATCATTGTAGAAGTGACCCTATTAACAAATCAACCCCTTAATCGTTGATTTTGGTGTCCATTGAGTGAGGAAAGCTCATGAGTAATTGTAGTAGGATATTTTCCACCATATGAATGACTTGGATTGCCCATCATATGGACCAAGAGTGAAATATGAGGACCCCACTTTGGTAGGCTTTTTCTTAGGGGCCAAGTTATCCTTTTAAGGCTTACCAATTCTGTATAAACCTAAATCTTTATATTTAACCACTTCCTGTTGTCCATAACAACTCAAACTTGGACCACACTTTAGCCTCACATGACTATAATATCATACAAAATTTATACCCCGATCTATGATCATACACCGTTGAACATGAAAGCCAATTCCTTCTTTTTGGCGCAAAAGGTGAGATTTCAGATTTAGTCTCTTTCAACCATCAATCAACCACCAAATTTTGTCCAACTATTTTCCTATATTGACTATACATTTTCTCTAAAATTGGTCCCTGATCATTAAGTGTGGACCGCTAATTGAGATTAAGTTCGTTTCAAAGCCCACTAGGAGAATTTCAAGAGAAGCTTATGTAAGGCTCAGATCTGCTTCATATTTGGGCTCATGGGCCAACATGACCTGAATAGACTGATGAGTGAAATGGATTTCCCAAAAATTCATTGTAGTGGACCTCACTGATTCTGTACAATTGAACTAAAAGGTGTAACTTCCGCATGCCAGCGCACAAGGAATTCTTGCTTGAGAGAAATCCTCTCACCTAAACTCATGGGCTTAACGACAATAGAAAAATCTAAGCCATTCAATTCTCATCCAGGGAGGATCCAACTCCAACACAAACCCCCAGATAGTGTGGTGAATCCCCATAGTGCTGGGATCTCAGAAGAATATCAATTTAAATAGGAACCAACATAGGAAATGGGTCGCTACATGTTTTCACTGAACCCACCGAACAAATACATCCGAACCATCGATTTTTTATGTCTATAAGCTTTCATGCTTCCATCTGGACCATCCACAATGATCGCCTTAAAGAAAGATGGGCAGGAACGGAGTCTTCTGTTGAAGCACCCATCATCTTTTCCATTGAAGGACCCATCATCTTCACCAATTTAACGTCAACCATGTGATCTTGAGAAACCTTGATTGGGAAATCAAATACATCAATAAGGTAGGCCCCACAAATCCGAACAAACTCCCATTTCTCTCGGCCTAATCATCTAGCAATACCTCACCCAAAACGAATCCAAATTCAACGTTGTTTTGCCATGCGTTATTCCACCATGTGCATGTTGCGATTCCAGCGGGATGCGTGGTTATCTCCTCATGTTAAGATCGGTTGAGATCCCTATAAGAGACCATCCTAGGAGTAATCGCCAGATAATTTGGGAGAAAATATAGGCAAAGTGTAGAGAAAGAAAGGAGAGGGAGAGAGAGAGAGAGAGAGAGAGAGAGAGAGGAAGAAGAAGAAGAAGAAGAAGAAGAAGAAGAGAAGATCTGGCACTAAAGATAATGACCCGATCTACCGAAATCTAGCAAAAAGTCGGATCTGGTTAGGGGCAATTCTTGACAGACGCCCAACAATAAAGAAAGAGAAAGAGGAGGGAGTTTTCCTCCTGGCCGAGTCTATCCGATGTAGCTGTCGAGTTTAACATCCGGATTGCGCCAAGACCCATCGAGTCCAGACAAGTTTAGCGGCTTCAAGAGGTGAATCAACTTCTTATGCCACTTTCTATAATCTCCAGTACGGATAGACTCTATCCAGCTTAAGACAATGAGAGCAAACTTTTCCCTTAACAAATCAAACAAAGTCGACTTAAAAAGAGTATCCATGGAACTAAGGATTGGTCAGGCCAAGAACAGTTGTTGAACATGGTATGTCGTTGTCCAAACTCCATCTAAATTTAAGTCTTCTTATACAAACGTAATCATAGGTTAAAAAAATAAATTTAGATCTTAAACTAGCTCTAACCCAAGATTCGATCCTAATCATGTAACCTATTTAGTGTTGTGATCTAACTATACAATCCGTGTAATCATGTTAGAATTCAAACCAAAAGAGTACACAAACTCTTAATGACACAAGAGGGTGATCCGACCTTAAGGTGAGGGTTTTTCCTATAAATTTTGTAATTTAATTTATTGGATTACAACTTTCTTACCTGCTTCAAGTTTTGATGCCATTTATCTTTACTATGCAAATAATTGCTACGTAATTTTAGTTACTGCACTTATATCACACAACCCAAGTATTATGTTGGAAATCCCATTTCTAGTGATCAATATAATATCATGGACGTAATACGTTACAGGTAGCGGCTCTCTTGGTCGGCACATAATCCCGTGGGTTGGTGAGTGGTGCAAAATTAATATAAGTAAATCTCCATGCGTGTTACATCACTTCTTGGGATTGGATGTCGTAAATAGTCACTCCATGAATACATCGTGTCATGTAAACCCCCCAATTGCATTATTGTGTCACCTTGAGATGTTCGCATAAATTCATGTTAACATTGGATACTTCGACAAATCTCTGTAGTGTGAGAATGTGGGGCGAGCCGAATATCTTTAAACTACTTTCCACATTGTGATGGACTGCACACACTTTGTTAGGCATGCATGTCATATATAATGTTTACGCATACCGATACCACTTGTATTTGTGGAATACGGGATGTATCGGAACCCTTCCATTATTCTTATGAATCACTTGAATCATTGTAAACTTTAGAGGACAACCACCACTATGAGTAGGGCGTTGACCCTCTCCAACCGTAGAGATGTTGCAGGTGAATCGCAGGTTTATGTAAAGGATGACGATCATTCTGTGGAAGACGAGTTCAAATAGAGAAGAAGAATAATGCACAATTAGTTTTATTTATTTTCTGCTGTAAACTTTGATAATGTAATAAGCTCTCATTAAGATGGCATTTGATGATTTGTTAAATTCTTTTACTCTAATGGAATACCTTCATGAATGTAACTGGATGTGATCAAAAGAACAAAAAAAAAGGTGCAATTTTGAAGCATCCAAGTTTTACATTATTAACACCTAGAATTCTCGGGCACGAGTATATACTCGGGCCGTGAAAATTTGGAGCATTACATTCTTAGCCAATTAGAGGATGGATGCGGACTATGATGCAAATCTCCAGTTGAGAGAGAGAGAGAGAGAGAGAGAGAGAGAGAGAGAGAGAGAGAGAGAGAGAGAGAGATGGAAGAAAGAGGGAAGCTACAGAGCCCTAAAAATGTAGAAGCATATACTCCCTGGGTTTTGAAAACGTGCCCTCTCCTTATGCTTAGGAACAGTTTAAAATCGTTCACATTTGGAACGGTCGACAACTGCTCCTAAACCAAATAAGTAACCATTTTGAATCAACGATTTTGGTGTAGTATTCATAGATTTAAAATATTTTCATTGCTAGTAGATAAGTAGAAATAGCTTAATCCATATGCCACTATGCATGGTGTGATTGTTGGGTGTACAATGAGTCTATACTATGGGACAATATCCCCACGCATGTTATCATATGTATATGTATGCATTGATTGGATTTAGGAAATCACTTTGGATTCTTTATTTAGCATTGATCATGTCTCTTATCAATAGGAAACTTTTGAGGCAGAGTTGGCATTATGTGTAATTAAGTTTATTGTAGGGTTTATGATAGGCGGTTCCCATCGTATTTTGAGGTGAGGGCTTGCTCAAAATCTTATAGGCCTATTCATAAATATAATTTTCTTCTCTTTAAAAAAAAAAAAAAAAAAAAGGTTTCACAACAAAGGATCTACGACCATTACCAGTTTAGCCTCATATCTTTAATCGAAATAACAAATATCAACATGGATGGCCAAATTTTATTATGCAAATTACTAGGATTAAAAATTTAATTTTGAAATAATCATATGTTTATTTTGTAAAATCAAGGGTTTTGATTTTGAAATAATCCTCCTTAAAACAGCACACCATAGTGGCACTAATACTAGCGTTGCTACACTATCCTAGGCACAATCTTTCGGCCATGATGTCCAGAATATGGCTCTACCTTCAGCACCACCAAAAATTGGTGCAAATGGTATGCCACTTAATCCAGAGATCAACATCCTTGATTTCATCTATTAAAGAACTACATGGCCCTACTCAAAAAAAAAAAAAAAAAAAACAAAGTGTTCAATTGTTAGTCGTCCAATCTCAAATTTATATATATTGCATTCAAGAAATAGAAATTTAATCTTTCAATACTGAATTCTTATTTGAGTTACCTAATGACCCAAGGAAGGACATGAGGTTGAGCACCGTCTTCCTCAAGGGGATAACTGATCTGAATCCACGAAACTTCTTTGGACTCCTCACAGAGACTTCCTGAATCCATGAGAAAGAAAGCAAGCAAAATACAAATAATTTCTTTAAAATTCGTGATTTGATTGATGAATTAATTAAACAAGTTCACAACCCTTTAAATAGGGATACTAAGTAATGGGAGAGAAATCAGAATCAAACTACAACTAAAAGTCCTAGAATTCGCAACTTATTATAAATAGTAAATTTACTATTTATAGATAGTCGTGATGTCTACTAGTGCGCAAGGTTTTCAGCCAAAAATAGTAAGTGTCCTATTTAGCTTCACCAAGATGTTCTCCTAATTATTCTAAGCACTTTTCATGTTGGGCGCAACTCCGGCACCGGTCCAACCTTCTTGTTCTTCAACTTGTTATTCGTCTCGGTTGGAAATATCTCCTTGCGTAGATGGACCATAACTTAGTCGCCTACCTTGAACAACTTTTGTCACCGATGCTTGTTAGCTTACTCCTTGTACTGATCATTTAAGGTGTGTAACTTGTCTTGTACCTTAACATGAATGCCCATGATCCTGTCTACCATATGTTCTGCTGCAATGCTCATACATGGGAGCTTAGGCAAAGGGACCAAGTCAAGTGTGTGGCGAGGCACTTGGCTATAAATAACCTGGAACACGGAATTTCCTATCGAGTAGTTTACCATTGTTGTTGAATGCAAACTCCACTTGAGATAAGGATAAATCCCACTACTTCGACTTTTCTTTTAAAATACATCGAAGGAGGTTCCCCAACGTGCGATTCACAACTTCAGTTTGCTCGTCGGTTTGTGTGTGGTAGGCACTGCTGAACTGAAGTCATATACCAAACCAGTTCGACAAAGTCCGCCAGAAGTGGCTAATGAACATTGAAAGTGCTCTGATTTGTCAATTAGCGTAAGTGTTGAGTCAGCAAGACAAGTGAGCTCCATAGGAAGATCATTCAAGCGTCTGCCTCAACAGGATGTGTGCCCGAACTCGTAAAAGGTAAACTTAACCTCACATCCCATGTCCCAAAACATCAGGTATATAAAACCCTTAAAAATGGTTAAAACGTCTTAGGGTTTATGGTGAGAAAACTATTTTACAAAATCAGGAAAATCTCTAAGTTTTTTGCCTTTGTCGATTTATCGATAAGTGGTTCAATGAAATCGAACTCTATTATCGATGTCCTCGAAACTCTCTCGATATTATGGAAACGAGGACTTCAGATGTCCAGCAACCACAATGAATCATGGACTGATTTATCGATGAATCGATGACATGTTTGATATCATCGACTTTTGAATCTGGAGTTCATCGAGACGAATCAATAAAATCGACATCTATTTGGTTTGTGTCCAATATACAGGTAAGGAAAATCATGTGATTTTTTATATCTCGAAGAGAGCCTCGATATCCTCGAAATTCAAACATCGATGATATCGACGGATCTTCGATGATATCGGATTGGGACACAAATCTAACCAGCAAGATTTTAGGTAAATCCGTTTAAGTATCGAGGAGAACTCGATGATATCGATATTCAAATATCGATCATATCGAGACCAGGTCGATGTCATCAAAATAGGACACAAACTGACCAGCAAGCTTATAGAAAAATTCCTTAAAAATATCGATGAATCGAAACTGGTATCGATATCATCGACATTCAAATTCAGATGATATCGAGGGATGATTGATCATATCAATACCTGTTAAGTTTTAAAGGCAATTTTGCTCTTACATTTTTCAAATGTCGAGGAATCGAACCATGTGTAAGTTCAAAATCCGATGACATTGAAGCATGTTCGATATCCTCGACCAATTAGCAAAAAGGTTTAAAAGTATTTGACAGATTGAGTTCGTGTCATTGAGCAGCAATTCGATGTTATCGAGAGTATACACTCGATGATATTGAACTCTGTCAAAAATATGGTTATTTTATTTTCGTTGGAACTTTTTGCCTATTTAATGAGAGCTTGCCTTTAGTTGTTTGTAGAGAAAATAGATAGAGCGTTTGAGTGTTTAATCCAGATCATATACCCTAAGCTTTTTTCTCTCATGGGAGTTCATCCTCCAATCCACTCTCATCATTGATATTCAATAGAGTGGATTGGGGAATGAACTTCTGCATTCAAAGATCCTTTAGCTACCACCTTAATGGCAAATCATTGAGCTGGGATACCTTAAATGCATATATGATTGGAATCACTGTATTTCTAAAATAGAAAAATATTTAATAGAGTAGGATTCCAACATAACCTTGACCCAACCCGTCGCTATACATTGGAAAATCATTTGTGTTGCAGTTCAAGGGAGCTGAAGATTCTTCATCATCAAAGGAGGAGATCTTCATCAACGTGCTAAATGGGGCTCATCTGCTTATCTGTAAGTCATTAGAGTCCAGAGACCCTGCTGATCATTCCTTTATGTAAGATTGGGTCACAGGTGATTCTCACCCCTTTCAAGTCCTCATAGGAGGCCTCCGACAGGAAAGTACGTGGGGGTGTTGTGTGTTGACCCTTGCTCTGTGGAGAGCATAAACTTAGGTCCTTTGTATAGATCCTTGACCTGTGTGATCTAAAACCTAGGTGATGTGTGTTGACCTTTGCTCTTGTGTAGGGCATAAACTATTATCTTCCTTGTGTGGATCCTTGGCCTATGTGAACTAAAATCTGGGTGCTATGTGTTGACCCTTGCTCTTATGTGGGGCATAAACTTGTGTCTCATGGAGACTTGTTAGGTACCTTGTGTAAGTCCTAGAGTCAGCCTTATGTAGGTTGTACTAGTTTAAGGTGAAACTGATTTGAAACCTCTATTAGTGAGATCCGGTACACTCAAGGGTTGAGTGCGTCCGCTGGAAGTGGAGTAGACACGTAGTCGAACCACTATAAAAATGATCGTGTTTGGGATTGCTATTTACCTTTACTGCTTGTGTGATTTCTCTAAATGTTCTCATAATACATGTTCACATGATTACCTAGAACTAATTAGAATCACATCTCACACAGTCACATTCATCATGAACTATGTTATACATCTTGTTTATGTTTTAAATAGTCTTATGATTGGATCATCTATCTGGCCTGGAAGCCATTTCAGTTACATTGAAGAAATCCTGCTATTTGCATATTAGTTCAGGATAGGGTGGATAAGTTTGAAATCATCATAAAAATTTAAAAAGTCCTATTCACCCCCTCTAGGACATCTTGGCATATTCCCACTTTAACTAAAGTGGTCATTACCGCAATTTCAATTGGTATCAGAGCGGGTCTCTCTTAAGGGCTTCACCGCCTAAAGAGTGATCTTGACTGAAGTTGGTAATATGACCAAAGGAGAGGGCTCATCTGTAACTAGACCTCCGGTATTTGATGGATCAAACTATGCTTACTGGAAGGCTAGAATGCATTAATTTTTGAGATCTTTGGATCATGATGTTTAGGACATTATTAAAAAAGGATATGTGCCACCAACTGAACAAATAGTACTTGAAAATGACACAACTATCGCCAAACCAAAATCCAAAGAAATGTGAACAACATTCGATAAAGAAAAACAAACATCTGAAGCTAAAGCAATGAATGCTATTTACTGTGTTGTGTCCCAAGAAGTCTTCAATCAAATAAGTATGTGTGGAACAGCTAAAGAAGCATGGGACTTATTGGAAACACCTCATGAGGGAACCAACATAGTAAAAAGACCTAACATCACAGTTTGAAAGTCTCAAAATGGAAGAGCATGAGACCTTCATGGACTTTTTCACAAAACTAAACATCATCTGCAACTCCATGGGTGGATTAGAAGAAAAAAGTTCCAGTTCTAAAAATCTGTAGGAAAATTCTGAGATCCTTACCAAAACGGTTCAACTCGAAAGTTACAACTATTGAAGAATGTAGAAACATTGATGAAATGAAATTAGAAGAACTTATAGGTTCCCTACAAACATTTGAACTACACTTCAAGTAAACTCCTAAACCCAAAAATATTGTCCTCAAAACTTCAAAGAATACTACTAATGAGGAAGATGAAAGTGAAAGAGAAAATGAAGATGAATAAGTGGCCCTGTTGGTTCAATGGTTCAGAAAATTCTTCCATAAAAACCGTGGTTAACCATTCAAAGGAAGACAGTTGGACAACAAACATTTTATAAGTAAATCTGGTAAAAAGTCCAAAGAACCACAACGCTACACTTTCCAAAAATTTAGACACATGTCCACTGAATGCCCAAATATGAAAACCAAAGGGAAGGCAATAATGACCACATGGGATAATACTAAAGAGTCAAATTTAGAATGTAGTGACTCAGAGAGTGATGGAGATCAAAAATCCCTAAAAATTCTTATGGTCTCTACAGCCTCCAACATTCCCATAGAAACTAAGAAAATCAAAGAACCTCAAGTCACTTAATCATTTCCATCTGATAATGAGGAGACAAAAAGAAGAAGAATAGGAAGAGAAGGATAAACTGCAGGATGCCTATAATCAACTTTATATCCATAGCATCAATATCCTTAAAAGACTTGGGATAAATGAAAACAAAAATAAATTGCTGCAAATGGATCTAGACAAAACATTGGAAATCAATACACACTTGATTAATGATCTACAGCAATAGCACTTAGAAAATGATAGGCTTGAAAGAATCAATACTTTTCTCAAATATAAGTCTGAAAAATAGAACAAACAAGTTGAATTATTGAAAGATAAAAAAACTTGCATCTTCAGAATGAAAATCACATACTTATGTTTGATGTAGAGAAATCTAGAAAATTTGTTGAACCGAACTATAAATTCTCCTAGAGTAGTGAAAAATTAGAAAAACTCTTAGGGATAGGAAGACCTAGAAGAGAGAAAAGTGGATTAGGATAGAACAAATTCAAATCAAAATCCAAAAATGCAGCACAAATGTTTGAGAAATCAGCTGCATCAGGAAGTAAAACAAAAGCTACTTTTATATGTCATTCATGTGGAGACTCTGGCCATTTCAAATTTGAATGTATTGCTCCAAGGTGGACTCAATCTAATTCGGTCTGAATCATACTAGTAAGTATAGACAAACCGAAAAATCAATACAAAATACCAAGAGTCCACTAAACAATATGGCAAAAGGAACACATCCATCTCCACCCATAATGACCAAGAAAATGAAGGAGCTATTGAATCAGGTGGCTAAACTAAATCAGAAAACAAATGAATTTATGAAACAAGGAAAGATGGTTCAGTTACCCAACATGATCAATGAAGCAAAAACTAGCATAATAAGAAATCCAGTCACAAAATGGGTAGTGAAAGAAAAGAAAAATTGTCTTGTTATTCACTCAAATCATTCAACAAGTAATAGTACTGAATGGTACCTAGACAGCGGGTGCTCAAGGCATGTCACGGGTGATAAATCCCTTCTCTCAAATTACTCAAATCTTGATGATGGGATAGTCACTTATGGGGATGGAAGCACCGCTAAGGTAGTAGGGTGTGGAACAATAGAAGGATTAGAGATGACAAAAATGAAAATGCTTTTTGCATAAAAGGATTGACTCACAATCTGATGAGCATCTCTCAAATATGTGACAACAAACATGTGGTTACCTTTGACAAACTAAAGTGCAAGATCCTAGACTTATCAGGAAAATCTGTTATGGAGGGTCTTCGTACCAGTGACCACTGTTATGTCATTAAAGAAAACGGAAAGTTTGATCCATATGCTTAGTAACAATTGAGCATGGAAATCATGTCCGGGCTATCGCATCTAAGTTTGGATGAATACATGAAAATGATGCATTTTTTATGATTATCATGATATATCAGAGGTTTCTATACCTCAGGAACTTCTTTTTGTGCATAAACATTACTGGTGTTTATAATTTTGGATGGTACAGCGTTTGTAGAAATTTTAATGTGTATACAGACTGATATGAAAATATACTAAGTTATACATATATGACAGAACATCGAAGTACTGAAATGAATGTTATACACCTTCTCTTCGATAAGTCTGTCGATGAATCGTATGAATCCTCGATTAGATCAAACAAATATCGATATCATCAACACCCCTTTGGAATCAGAAGAGTCACATGTTCTAGAATTTTATTGAGGACCTCTTCGATAACATCGAATGGGGTATATAGATTTCATTAAATAAAACTTCAATGATATCGCAGGTCACCGTCCGATAAATAGCAGGCGAGCGGGAAAATTCATTTTTACTTCTCTTTCTTACTGTTCGATTTCTCTAGGAGTTTCTTCCGTGTTTCTCATCTTTTGTCGACCGTCTGCCATCTAGGGTGACTTGAATCAAGTAATCTCTTACGCATACTCTTGATTCCTCAACGTATACTTCATTGTGTTAGGGTCTTTCTAGATTGATTAACAACCTTCAGTTGGAAATATCAGGTTGGTCCTCATAATCTTCAGTCTTATCAGATTCCCTTTTTTTGACATTTCCTTCTGACATATTCAAATGAGTAAGAAGAAAGGAAAGTCTCTTATCATGGATGAGTCATCCAGGCCTACCAGAAAGAAATTTGTGGCCTCAAGAGAAAGAGGAAGGGCTCAGTCTCAACGATCCCCTGCACACCCACGGAGCTCCTCTACTCGGCAATCGTCTTGTAGGGAAGCTCCGGCTGCGGCACCTGCACTGCCACATACTGTTGTGGGTCCTCCTCCGCACATTCTTGAAAAGTACTCAGGGAGGCGCTTGGTGTATGAGCGTAGGATTGACAGGGAATGCATAAAACCCTATAATGTGGAAACTCTATTAAAGGCAATCGACTGGCTGCCTCTTCTTGATTTGGGGGTCCATGTCATGATGAGCAGACCTACCGCTTTCTTGCATACTATCATTTTCCAACATTAGATCCACCATCCATTGTTGTCACAGTCGGGGATGATAGTGTTGACATTACTACAGAATCCATCGCTAGCATTTTCGGTCTAACTTTGTCTCCAGTTGGGTTATCTAACATTGATCTTGAGAATCCTATTACTCGGTCTACAATTACAAAATTCCTATGTCAGGATCAAGATATTCCATGGTACTAAGGGAATGCATTGAAGGCAAAATATATGCACCCTCGATACTAAGTCTTGCATGGGATATTCTGCTCCAATGCTTACCCTCGTAAACCCAATTGCACTGATCTTACCAGGTTCATGGTCATGGTTATGTATTGTGTTACCACTAGAGTCAAACTGTGTCTACCTACCTTGATCCTTCACCAAATGGCAAGTATCATCCACCAGTCCAGAGAAGTTCATTTGCCCTTTCCTCACATCATTCATGTGATATGCGATACAATCGGTATTCCTCAGACAGACGATCATGAGCGTCCGCTCAAGAATTTTTAACAAGGTTAATATTCAAAACTATACCTTAAATTTCATCCCTATCCGGAAGAACAATCTAAGGAAGCTATTCATGAAGGTGGTGAGATGGGAGAAGGTGAAGCGCCACCAGGAGGAGATCCTCTAGAGCCACAACAAGTTCCAGCTCCGAGTGGTTCAGTTCAAACCCAATGCTTCAAGTTTCACCAAGATAGGGTCAGTGCAACGCAGGATGGATTGGCTTGAATAGAGGATAAGCTGGAGAGACATGATGCGCGGTTCTCAGCATTGGAGAAAATGGTGTCTAGCGTACAGCACACGGTCTAACAAATCATTAATCTGTTAACATGCCGTCGAGATGATACAGCACCATCCTCCTTGGCTCCATCACCTTAGAGCAAGCAGCTCTCATGCCACTACATACATCGACTACTCATTGGCATGTACGGGCATGGATATCTTTTTGAATGTCCTGCAGTCTTGTGTGTGTATGTGGTCGCTAGCTAACTTGGAGAGTCTAATAGTTTTTTTATGATTTATGGATATCCTCCGCATGAGGAAAATACTTGTCTTTTTGTAAGTCCATGGTTGGGCTAGATATTTGGTTTTGTTGGTTTGGGATGGATGTTGTAATACTGCCAAGCTTGGGCAGTTTTTATTTTGGATATTTTTTATGGCTGTTTGATAATTCATATATCTTTACTACCATGTCTCTCTACTCTCAATTATGCATTAAATTCTGTGAAATGCTGGTATGAACTGTGTTTGTCTTCTCCTGCATATCCCCTAACAATTGAGAATTGGTTTGTGATTTACGTCATTTAAAGTTATACTACTATTTTCTGTTGAAATCACATCTCTCTCTCTCTCTCTCTCTTTGACCTAGTATGCATAAATGATTTCCATGCAAATAGAGATGTCGTTATCTGTTATACACCCGTCTCTTACTGATTATGCATTTTAGAGATGTATCTGGTATGTATGGTAATATCTGGATCTCCTAGACCTTTATGCTTCAACTTCAGTCAACTAGTATTTCTCTATTGTCCATTGCCAATGAGTGACAAAAAAGGAGAGAACAAATCCCACCATGGAGGAAAATTATGTGTATCTATTTGTTAATGGTGGTACAGGTGTTAGGGGGAGCAACTACATACTTGTGTGCTTAAACTTGCAGTAGCATTGTAAAATTGTGTAAAGAGTTATGTACACACAATTTAGGGTGTTAGTCTAGATATTGTTCTAGGACATCAGGTGTTTTCTCATGTAATTGACAGAGGAGATTGAAAGTGTCTTGGTTTGTCAATTAGCGTGAGTGTAGAGTCAATGAGACAAGTGAGCTCCATGGGAAGATCATTCAAGCGTCTGCCTCAACAGGATGTGTGCCTGAACTCGTAAAAGGTAAACTTAACCTCACATCCCATGTCCCAAAATACCATGTATATAAAACCCTTAAAAATGGATAGAACATCTTAGGGTTTAAGGTGAGAAAACTATTTTGCAAAATCAGAAAAATTTCTAAGTTTTCTACCTTTATCGATTTATCGATAAGTGGTTCGATGAAATCGAACTCTGTTAGTGATGTCCTCGAAACTCACTCGATATTATCAAAATGAGGACTTCAGATGTCCAGTAACCACAATGAATCCTGGACTAATTTATCTATGAATCGATGGCATGTTTGATATCATCGACTTTTGAATCTCAAGTTCATCGAGACGGATCGATAAAATCGACATCTGATCGGTTTGTGTCCAATATACAGTTAAGAAAAATCATGTGATTTTCGATATCTCAAAGAGAGCCTCGATATCCTTGAAATTCAAACCTTGATGATATCGATGGATCTTCAATGATATCGGATTGGGACACAAATCTGACCGGTAAGCTTTCAGGTAAATCCATTTAAGTATCGAGGAGCACTCGATGATATCAATATTTAAATATCGATTATATCAAGGCCAGGTTGATGTCATCAAAATAGGACACAAACTGTCCAGCAAGCTTACAGGAAAATTCCTTGAAAATATCGATGAATCGAAACTAGTGTTGATATCATCGACATTCAAATTCAGATAATATCGAGGGATGCTCGATCACATCAATACCTGTTAAGTTTCAAAGGCAAGCTTGCTCTCACATTTTTCAAATGTTGAGGAATCAAACTATGTGTCAATGAAATCGGAGTTCGAAATACGATGACATCAAAGCATATTCGATATCCTCGACCAATTGGCAACAAGGTTCAAAAGTGTTTGATAGATTAAGTTCGTGTCATCGAGTGGCAATTCGATGCTATCGAGATTATACACTTGATGATATCGAACTCTGTCAAAAATATGACTGTTTTATTTTTGTTGGAACTTTTTTGCTTATTTAATGAGAGCTTTCCTTTGGTTGTTTGTAGAGAAAATAGATAGAGCTTTTGAGTGTTTAATCTAGATCTATACCCTAAGCCTTTTTCTCTCATGGGAGTTCATCCTCCAATCCACCCTCATCATTGATATTCAATAGAGTGGATTGGAGAGTGAACTTCTGCATTTAAGGATCCTCCACCTACCACCTTAATTGTAAATCATTGAGCTGAGATACCTTGAATGCATAGATGATTGGAATTACTCTGTTTCTAAAATAGGAAAACATTTAATAGAGTAGGATTCCAACATAACCTTGACCCAACCCGTCGTATACATTGGAGCATCATTTGTGTTGCAGTTCAAGGGAGCTAAAGATTCTTCATCATCAAAGGAGGAGATCTCTATCAACATGCTAAATGGGGCTCATCTGCTTATCTGTAAGCCATTAGAGTCAAGAGACCCTGCTGATCATTCATTTGTGTAGGATTGGGTCTCAGGTGATTCTCACCCTTTTCAAGTTCTCATAGGAGGCCTTCGACGGGAGAGTACGTGGGGGTGTTGTGTGTTGACCCTTGCTCTGTGGAGAGCATAAACTTAGGTCCTTTGTGTAGGTCCTTAACCTGTATGGTCTAAAACCTAGGTGTTGTGTGTTGACCTTTGCTCTTGTGTAAGGCATAAACTGTTAGGTTCCTTGTGTGGATCCTTGGCCTGTGTGGCCTAAAATCTAAGTGTTGTGTGTTAACCCTTACTCCTATATGGGGCATAAACTTGTGTCATGTGGAGACATGTTAGGTACCTTGTGTAGGTCCTAAAGTCAGCCTTGTGTAGGTTGTACTGGTTTGAGGTGAACCTAATTTGAAACCTCCATTAGTGAGATCTGGTACAGTTAAGGGTTGAGTGCGTTCGCCGGAAGTGGAGTATACACATAGTCGAACCACTATACAAACAACTATGTTTGGGATTGCTATTTACCTTTACTACTTGTGTGATTTTTCTAAATGTTCTCATCATGCATGTTCACATGATTACCTAAAACTAATTAGAATCACATCTCACACATAGTTACATTCATCATGAACTATGTTGTATATCTTGTTTATGTTTTGAATAGTCTTATGATTGGATCCTCTATCTGGTTTGGAAGTCATTAGAGTTACATTCCAGAAATCCTGTTATTTTCATATTAGTTTAGGATAGGGTGGATAGGTTTTAAATCATCATAAAATTTTAAAAAGTCATATTCACCCCCCTCTAGGACATCTTGGCATATTCCCACTTCGACTAAAGTGGTCATTATCGCAATTTCAAACTTCGTATCGCGATCAGAAGTGATAGTCTTGGGAACCCCGTGTTGCCACACGACCTCTATGAAGAACAAATTTTCCATGTGTGTCGCATCGAGGGTCTTCTTGCATGGTATGAAGTGAGTCATCTTCAAGAAACGATCTACTACAATGAACACCAAATCCATGTCACGCTGTGTCCTTGGAAGACCCAACACAAAGTCCATTGATAAGTCCTCTTAACGGTCGTCAGGTATAAGTAATGGTGTATAGAGGCCCGTATTTTGATATTACCCCTTGTAGATTTGGCTGACATGATAATGTTATGCCTATCTACCCTCATCACGTACTAACAGTGGCCAGTAGTACCGTTCTTCAGCAAGTGCTCACATTTTATCCCGTCCAAGGTATCCACTAAGGCCACCTCTATGTAGCTCTTAGATAATTTGTTCAATTAACGAACATTTGGAGACTTATATTCAATTACCCTTGAAAAGGAACCCGTCTTGCATATGTAGGTCACCGGGGTGACCTTCTTGGCATCTTACCCATGTGTCCTTGAAGTCGTCGTCATCAGCATATATGTCCTTAAGGTGCTCAAACCGACAACTTCATTGCTCATAGTGACTAACAGAGTTGCACGATGACTCAGTGCATCAATTGCTTTGTTTTGTTGCCGAGACTTATATTTCAGCACGGACGTGAATTCCTGCAGAAATGAAATCCACCTAAAATACACATGGTTAACATTAGCTTGGTTATTAATGAATTTAAGAGCTTGATAGTCTGTGTAAAGTATGAATTTCCTTTGAATCAAATAATGTCGCCAATGTCGTAGTGCCTAGATCACTGCATACAATTCGATCTCATCGATCTCATATGTAGACCACTTCTTGTGTGCATTACTAAGTTTCTCACTGTAGAAGGTTACCAGCCTACCTTATTGAGACAAAACTCTCCTAATTTTGACATATGAGGCATCACATTCGACTTCAAATAGTTTTTTGAAGTTGAGAAGTACAAGAACCAGGGTTGTGGACAACCTGCACTTAATTTCAGCAAAATTCATGTCGTCTTCATCAGTCTACTGAAACTGTCCCTTCTTCATGCAATCTGTGATTGATGACACAATGGTACTAAAATTCTTCATGAACCTGTGATAAAATGTTGTCAGTCCATGAAATCTCCATACTTCATAAATGTTTGTGAGAACTGGCCATTTCCTGATTGCCTTCACCTTTTCCTCATCCACCCGAATGCCCATGGATGTCACGACAAAGCACAAAAACAATAGGTTATCGATCATGAAGCTGCACTTTTTTAAATTGAGATATAGTTTATTATTTTCAGTGAGCACTTAAAGGACCTTCTTGAGGTGTTCCATATGGGTGGTTTCATCTTGGCTGTATATCAAAATATCATCGAAATAAACTACAACGAAGCTCCCAATGAATGGTTTCAGAACTTAGTTCAACCTTATGAATGAATGTGTTAGGCACGTTCAAAAGATCGAAGGGCATGACCATCCATTCGTACAATCCTTCCTTCGTCTTAAAGGCCGTCTTTCACTCATCATCTGACCGTATTCGGATCTCATGATATTCGCGCCTTAAATCCAACATATCATCCAACCGTGGTATGGGAAACCTGTATTTTATAGTGATTTTTTTATGGCTCGACTATCGACACACATGCACCAACACCCATCTTTCTTAGGAGTTAATAAAGCAAGTACGACGTATGGGCTCATGCTTTCTTGGATAAGACCCTTACGGATTAGTTCCTTCACTTGCCCTTAGAGAATTTTGCACTCCCTCAGACTCATCCGATAATGAGGACAATTGGGTAAGCTAAACCCAGGGACAAGGTCGATATGGTGTTTGATATCTCGCATGGGAGGTAATCCATCGGGAAGGTCATCAGGCCAAATTTCTTTAAACTCATATAATAATAGTTCATCAGGGATGTTGGTGGGATTGAGTTCTTTCCCTTTTACAATTAGTGCATAAGCTTGTCCTGTTTCATTGGATTCCTCCACGACGTCTCATACATTTAAGAGGAAACGACCCTCCACCTTAGAGGTTTCAGGTGATCCCTTTAGATCCATAAGGGCCAATATGGTTTTCGTCCATCCTTGACAAAAATATACACATTATGTTACCCTTTATGAGTGGCATCACGATCAGATTGCCAAGGTCGATCGAGTAGTATGTGACATGCTTCCATGTTAACCGCATCGCATACTACTTCATCTTTATAATGTTTACCAATTGAAAAGGATATGGTGCACTGTTCAGTTACCTTTCTTTCACTGACCTTCTTGATCTAATCGATCGTATATAGGGAGGGATTGGAAGAGGTGAGCTAATAGTCCTAGAGGGGGGGTGAATAGGACTATGCCAAATAAAAATTTAAAGTACGGATATAATGAATAAATCAGAATAAATCACTACTCTCAATAGTAGTGGTATTGAGAAATTGATTCAAACTTTCTTCATAGGACAACCTTACACTAAAAACAAATGTTTTAGCTATGACAACCTAATTTCATGAACGTAGTAAGGATCAAGATTACAAACTAAGAAAGAGATAATAGAGAGTTATCTATTATAATCATTCACCACATATACAGAAATTTAAACCATTCACCGCAAACATCAGAAGTTATAGTAGTTCAGCGTACACACCAACTGTTCTCAAACAGCCACACCTACTCCACTCATAATAATCACAACCCATGTGATATTGGCATTCACTAATAATTAAGGTTTTCACAAGTTCACCTTAAAACATGTACAGTCGTGTTTTTAAATGGGATATAACAAACAAAACCCCACATAGAGATTTTCTGGCTATCTCAGTCAAAACCAATACAGAGATTTTCTGGATATCTCAAAGAAACCAAAAACAAAAATAAAGAATGATACTTACCTTCCTTTTTTTTAAAAACGTACTTGATGTAGCCAGTAGAACTGCTTCGTTTGATGTAGAACGTTCAATGTCTAGTAATACAATCAAGGGTTCTAGGTTCTAATTGATTTTAAATTAGATCAAACCTTAGGCTACTTGTTTGAATCCTTTAGATCTAAAAAAGAAGAGTGATTACTCTCATTTAAAAAAAAAATAAGACAAATAAACTAGAGATTAAATAATCAAAACAAAAACTATAAACATAAATTTAAAATACCTCACAATAGCTTGATGATAGTGGGGACTTCTCCCTTTCTCAATGGAGGCTTTTCTTAGATTGAATTAATTGATTTGGAATGAGAGAAGGCCTCTATTTATAGTCTAAAATTTTGTTGCTTCGACTCATCTAAGGTCTCCTTCGGCTAGTCTAAGATTCAACAAAATTTCAAATTTTCAACGCGATTGGATAAAACTGTTCTTCGATTGGTCGAAGGCCCTGCTCGACTAGTCGAGGGCCCTGTTCGACCGGTCGAGCATTGCTTTCGACTGGTCGAGGGTGCCAAAAATAGCTTACTGGACTTTGAGTCAAGCACCCTTCGACTGGTCGAGCACCCTGCTTGACTGGTCGAGAAATCAACAGAAATATCCATTTTTTGAGTTTCGATCTTGGACTGGTCGAAGTTTTTCTTGAACTGGTCAAACCAAAGCTTGGACTAGTCGAACTAAGGCTTAGACTAGTCGAACTAAAGCCTAATAAAAGTATAAAACCCCATATAAGTTTAGCATTTGAAAGAACCTAAGCCTAAGGTCTTTCTAGAGTCATTTATACCTTACAACGCTGGACATTGAAGTGTAAAGAACGATTCTTCTACTTGAAGGAGGAGCTTGATCTTCTACTAGTAGTAGAACTTGAGTATTCTTTGGCTTGTATTATCTACGTCTTGAACTTGCTCTTGCACTATACACACTTCATGGTTTGAAGGAAAAACTTTCCAGCACTTGAAGTTGAACTCGAAGGTGAACTTTCCATCACTTGAGGTTGAACTTGATCAGGTGAACTTTCCATCACTTGAAGTTGTTTTGTCTCAATGAAATTTAATAAAATAAAAATGTACACAACACTTACAAACAAACAAAAGTATGCAGGACACTAACAATCTCCCCCTTTGTCAAATTCATGACAAAACACTTTGTACATCAACCACAAAATAAAGTAACTGATTATTTCCATAGCTTTCTTTCTTTACACTGCTACTCTCCCTCAATGAGAGCTACTCTTTATATTTTACCTGTATTAGAACATATACATATACTCCCAATGCAATGAACAATTCCAATTGCAATTCCAATAAATCTATATTGATCATACCAACAATACCATATCATCATTAAAATACTAAATTCTCCCCCCTTTTGTCACAAATTGACAAAGGAAAGAGTATCAAAGTATAACGTCTCGGAAAATCCATACAAAGACTCGAGTACCACCTCAGGCAGAAATCACTCAGGACCAAATCCTTTAGAAATTAGATAAAATTAACTCAGTGTTAAATGAGATTAGCTGAGAAATTCGCTTGAACCACTTTAAATACGAACTGCAAGACCCAAAACTTATAGAATCATCGACGCTACATTGCCCTATAATCTAGGATCAATCTCATTACCCAGTTGCTCTCGGGAGCGTCACGAAACTCAGTATTGGACCTGGACTGTACATCGAAAGTTCGATTCCTATGAAACTAAATGATTACGACCGTCTTGCTGGGCTTGACAACCATCTCAGAAATCAAGTCTTGACTGTGTCTAGAAATGCACAACTTGAGCCCGGAGCGAAGTGTGTGAGAAATGTGAATATTTTTTGAAATAAAATTCAAACTTATGTAAACTGAGACGTGTCGCTTGCGGGCCAAATAAAAGGATGCAGACCGTCAGAATCTGACTCAAATACACCTTCGGATCAGGAGAAATTTCCCACATATGTTAGTGCACTTGTGGCCCTGATCGAGTACCGGTGACCATTGAATTGAAACGGGTCCGCCATGGTCGATCTATAAATCCAATCGGACCGAAAACTCGGCTTAACCTAGATCCAAGGTCAGGGAGCTTAAGTCCGACCGCACGCATAAAAGGGCCTCCAGAAGTGCTCCGTTGAGCCAGAACGGAAGGATTTTGGCTATAACCCAAGTATATCATGGCCCTGGGGCCATTGAGCTCACTTTTGAGCCTATATAAAGGGCTTAAACCCTCTCTCTCCCATGCCATATGAATTTTGCAAACCCTAAGGGAGAAAAGAGAGAAAAGAGAAGAAAAAAGTGAGGAAGAGAGAGAGAGGCTGAGAGATTGTCGTAGGGATCATTCCCTGACGCTCCACGTGCTTAACTGTCATTCCTTCATCACTATACGGGCGATACCCATCCCATTCTTAGGTAAGAAAACCTAACATTAATCTACTTTAGGGTTTCAGATAGTGTAAGTTATGAAATAACTAACCTAATTCGTGCTATAGGTTGCCCATCCACCGTTGACAAAGACTAAGTGTCTAAAACGAACTCGATACGCGTTTACCGGCATAAGGTGTGAACTATAAACGTATAGGCTATGGTTTTCAAGGCTTACAATGTCGGTTAATGATTTATTACTGATATGGGTGCTATTTCACATGCCAAATGCAATGTTTGTTTCGCGTTTCAGATATATATGAACTATGTTGAGTTTGGTGTATTCCATGTATTTGTAGAAAGGATCGTATACATGGAATTTGAAAGTGTGTTTGCCATGATTAATTGCCATGTGTTTATACTAGTTGAAGGTGTAACAACTCCTTGGCGAAAGGATTTGCCCTAATGCGTATTATAACCAACATACGTTATGTATGTTTGAATGTGTAGGCTAAGTGTTTGTAAAAATGTCTGAATGAACTAGTATTAAGTAAATTGTACTTTGTGTGCGTGTTGAGATATGATTCTCAACTAGCTTAACTATGTGTATCATTTCCTCCATGTATTTTATATTTTTGAACCTGTTTAGGTATGGAATGCATATGTGTGGATTCATGTTTAAGTTGCATTCCATAAAATGTTCAAATAGTTGTATGATTTGAATTATTGATTCATTACTGCTTTGATTATCTCATATGAATATTCGTTGTAATTGAATGTGGTTGGGGCTATTATATAGTCGAAGCAATCGGTAACAGGCCTCGACTTGGTGGCTGAAGTTGTTTCGCCACACGGGACGTGACTAACGTATCCAAGTGTACTTCAGTTGTTGACAGTGGTTAGGCCACGTGGAGTGCTCTCGCACTTCATGTCAATCAGCTCAACGTGCACTCGTGCTAGTCGAGTTCGTCAAGTAACCTAATTGACCCGATGTATGTTCACTATGTATGGACGCTACTACTTGAACCTAGGGTACCAAAGTCACCAGTGGAAATCTCGTTAACCTTGGTACCTCAATCCGCTAAGACTCATGAGCTGGACATGGTGGTATGGGACACCGTGGCTGAGCTTTCGGCCTACGCTGGGGTGAGGAACCTCCCCGTAGTGACCAGTGAGGCAAATACGGTGGTATGGGACACTGTATTCGAGCTGTCGGCCTACACTGATAAGGTGACGAGCCCTTTGTAGTAACCTTGAGCATACTCTGACCTGCGTTGAGGCGACAATCCTTTTTGTAGCAACTAGATTATAAACTAGGCCTACACTGCATCGAGGTGACGAGCCCTTTGTAATGACCTAGAACCGCAACATTGTATGAGATTTACTAGCACTGACGACCCTAGAATGGATCATTGTTTGGGAAATGATATAAGGGAGGTACCTTAGTTTCTCTATCCTGTTGTATGAAAATGACTAATAAGAACTTGGTAATCACACTCATGCACCGCACTGCATGTGCCGTTTGGCGTTGAGTAGAAGCACTGAGGAAGTGACTGACATGCGCGACCATTAGATGAAGATCGCAGAGGGAGTGCAGGCGAGGGGATACATCATTTATACATACCATTCCTGCATTAATCAGAGTACTTAAGGATGTTTGATTTATTATTTTATCATTACTGCTTGACTGATTTGATAACATGTTAACCTTTGCTTTATGGTTCCACGGAGTTGATCACTCACTCCCACGTTATGGGACGGTGTTGTACATACCAACCAGACCCTGTCTTAGTTGCAGGTGGAGGCGATGTCTACGAGGCAGAGCCAGACTATGAGGATGATGAGGAGGCATTCTCTTTCATGCAGTTTTCAGGCGTGTTCATGTGAGCAGTGGCTCAATCGACGGGGACTTCTGGGATGCTGACTAGATGCGCTTACACTTACTATTTTTTCTTTTTGAATCACACATGTATATTCATTTTTGGTCCATTTTGGAAAGTATACATATATATATTTAACCTAGTAACATTTTCACACTCTAGAGACTTACAACAGTTTATATACTTTATATATCTATCACAGTTCTTCCGCTTGCGTAATTTAACTGTCTTTGGAGTATGATATACTGTTTTGGTGTAATCTCACTCATGTTTAATGTACTAACACGGAAAACATTTAATCATCATTTTCTATGTTGCATAAGTGATGCGTTGGAACTCGGGAGTGGAGCTTATGCTCGACCCCCAATTTTTAGGGCGTTACGCAAAGCAAACAAGTATATGGCTGAAATAACATAACAGGAACTGGATTAATATAACTGAACTATGAGATAGAGAATAAATAAAGTTCAACAAGTGCACATATAACCAAAGCATAAAAGAGAGTATGTTCGAAAAAGTGTAACATCCCAAAATGAAACAAAATCAAATCAGACTAATTATAACCAAAGGAGAATGGAGGAGGTATCAATGGGTCAATCTGGTGTAGTCCTTTAATAATGCGGTGGAAGTATTTACCCATATACTTCATTGAGGATCTATGACTTTCCACCAGATTGTCCTGGGATACCTTCAATTCAATAACCTTCTCCTCTAAGGGTCGAAGCCGATCATTAACCTGAGAAGGTTGAAAATTAGGTCAGCTTCATCGTCTGTTTCTAACTCATCAAATATGTCATCCATAGTCGTATCTGCATGCAAGGGTTCTTCCTCTTCTTCAACATCATCCTCTTCTCGCTGACCGGGGAGATACTTCAAGTTCATTTTATTAATGTTGGAGTTATCAAATGGAAGGACTGCTACAGGTGCCTTAGTAGGAGGAATGACCACATTACAATGAATTGCAAGGCTAGTCATAAGATAAGCAAAAGGAACAAACCCATGGCTAGGATGGATGCGAAATTAAATCATTATGTAACAAATTAATGAAGGAGGACAGATAGGAATGCCAGACACAACAGCATGAAGAACACGGCACATAAAGGAAGTAAGCTCAGACTTATTCCCATACCTAGGATAGACATTAGAGATGAAAATGCGGTGAAGAATTCTGTATTTAAGCAACATTTGATTGGCACGGAGGGCATTACCCGAGTTTCATTCAGCATTAAACCAACATAATTTATGGGTAATTTCTCGCCGTTCAATTTCAATCATTCTTTCAGCTAATGTAGGTATTGCAATACCTTTATCATTGACATTTATGTCCATTAGACCTCAAATAAGATGTTCATCAATAGGGAATGTCTCTTCTCTAAAATTAATAGAGAATGTCAGATCATCTAGGGACGCTTCACTTATAGACACATACATTCATTGTGCAATAGAGCGGTATGCCGATCTGCCCCAATTTAAAATATTTTCCCAACCAACAGAGGTAAGGATAGGAAGAAGCTGAAATGGAGCTATATGATTAACATTAACGGTCCTTTTTATGATGACTTCTTGATTATGAAGATCCCTAACATGCTCTAGGTCTTCTTCGGGAGCCCTTAGGGTTTTAACCCTAACTGGAATCGACCTAGAGGATGAGCCACAAGTTACTTTCCTCGTAGTTCGATGTTCCATTTAGTGATTACAATAGATAAAATCATAAATAGAAGATGGGTTTGACAAGGATCAGATTTTTTAATAAAACCACTATAAAGAAGGGGAAAAACTCGAAATAAAACCCCAAAGGAATGATTAGAGAGCAACAATAAACCCAAATATAGAAGGAAATAAAAAATAAAGCACTTACATAGACACTATGAAGATGGGTTTTGGAATGGAGCCACGACTCATTGAGGAAGATAAGAGAAATGGGGTGAAAAAAATGGGTTTCTCCCTCTTTTAATAAGTCAGCCCACGTTCCTTGAGCCATCGAGTGGTCGACTGGTCGAGCACGCACTCGACCCGTCGAGCAATTGAAATTTTTTCATTAAAAAAAAAAAATTCTTTTAAATGTTTTGCAAATTTTATTCATATGCAAACACAATAATAAATATGCAACATTATTATAATTAAATAAAAATACACATACCAATATCATGTTTTAATTTGGAATATCTATTCCTGTCAAGTGGTTTAGTCATGATGTCAGCAAGCTAATTTTTAATCTGGATATATTCCAATGAAATGTTTTATCCTCAACCAATTCTCGAATATAATGATATATAATATCTATATGTTTCATTCAAGAATGTTGAATAGGATTCTTTGAAATATTAATTGCGTTAGAGTTATCAAAATACAAGATCATTGTATCTTGAGCAATTCCGTAATCAACTGGCATTCTTTTCATCCAAACCAGCTGGGTACAGGCATTACCAGCTGCGATGTCTTCCACTTCAGCGGTAAATAAAGATACAGAACTCTCTTTCTTGCTGTGCTAGGAAACTAAACAATTTTCAATATAGAAACATTCACCACTAGTAGATTTTCTATCATCAATGTTTCCTACCCAATCAACATCTATATATCCGGCAAGTTGTACATTTGTATCATATGGATACCACAGACCAAAATTAGTTGTGCATACTACATCTCTAAATATACGTTTAACAACAATAAAATGTTATTCGTTTGTATCAGATTGATATCTAGCACAAATTCCTACACTGAAAGCAATATCTGGTCTACTAGTAGTCAAGTATAAGAGACTACTAATCATGCTTCGATATAAGTGAGAGTCTATACTTTTACTTGTTTTATCCTTTGAAAGTTTGAGAGTTGTACTCATAGGAGTATCAAACTTTTTACAGTTCTCGAATCCAAATTTCTTTACTAAATTCGAAGCATATTTGGTTTGAGAAATGAAAATATCATCTTCCTATTATTTTACTTGTAAACCTAGAAAGTAACTCAATTCTCCAACCATACTCATTTCGAACTTGGATTTCATAAGCTTTGTAAACTCAATAGACAAGTTAGTACTTGTAGAACCATAAATAATATCATCAACATAAATCTGTACTATCAGTATGTGTTCATTATATTTTTTAAAGAATAAAGTTTTACCAACACTACCCATGATAAAGTTATGACTGAGTAAGAACTTAGTCAATTTCTCATACCATGCCCTGGGAGCTTGTTTTAAGCCATTAAGTGCATTTTAAAGACGATATACATGATCTGAGAGTTTAGGGTCCTCAAAGCCCTTAGGTTGTTCAACATATTCCTCTTCATGTAAATCACCGTTTAAAAATGCACTTTTAACATCCATTTGATAGATCTTGAACTTTTTAAAGAATGCAAATGATATAAACAATCTGATGGATTCAATGCGAGCTACTGGTGCAAAGGTTTCATCATAATCAATTTCTTATATTTGAGTGTATCCTTATACAACCAATCTAACCTTATTTCTAATTATATTTCTCATTTCATCATATTTATTTTTTAAAATCCACTTGGTTCCAATTATATGTTTATTAGATGGTCTCGGAACCAAATACCAAACATCAGTTCTCACAAATTGATTTAACTCTTCTTGCATGGCTACTATCCAATTTTCATCGGTAAGTGCTTCTTTTACATTTGCTAGTTCAACTTGAGAAGTGAAGCAAATGTAATTACAGATATTCTCTAATTATTTTCTCATTCGCACACCAGTAAGAGGATTACCTAATATCAGATCAGTAGGATGGTCTTTAACTGATCTTAGTTTAGATGAAGAGTCGGGTTTCTCAATAAAGTTAACTTCATCATCATCTAGACTTGATGTGGGAGTGATCAAGTGATCGTCAATAACAACATTAATAGATTCTTGAATAACTCTTGTTCTTTTATTAAGAACACGATATGCTCGACTATTCAATGCATAACCCAAGAATATCCCTTCATCACTCTTAGCTTTAAATTTTTCTAAATTTTTTCGGTCACGTAATACGAAGCACTTACTTCCAAAATTTTGAAAATATTTGACAGTTGGTTTCTTATTGAACCATAACTCATAAGCTGTTTTATCTTTTGATTTTCTTACATATACACGATTTATTATGTAGCATGCAACATTCACAGCTTCGGCCCACAAGTTCTTTGGTAAATTCATGCTATTTAACATAATATTGGCCATCTCTTGTAACAGTCTATTCTTTCTTTCAACAACCTCATTCTGTTGAGGTGTTTTAGGAGTAGAGAACTCATGTGATATACCATGATCTATACAAAATTTTTCAAAATTGCTATTTTCAAATTCAGTACCATGATCACTTCTGATCTTGAGTATGTTTATTTCTTTTTCAGTCTGAATTCGTTTCCGTATTCTTTTAACCTCATCGAGAGTCTCAGATTTTTCTCTCATAAAGGCTACCCAAGTAAATTTGGTAAAGTCATCAATGATAACCAAAAAGTACTTCTTTCCACCTCTACTCTCTATTCTTGTTGGTCCGACTAAGTCCATATGGAGAAGTCCAAGAGGTTTGGTTGTGGCTAAGGAATTTATTTTCTTGTGACTACTCCTTGTTTGTTTTCCAATTTGGCATGTGCCATATATTTTATCAACCTTTTTTAATTTGGGTAGACCTCGAATAAGTTCAATTTTGCTCAATCTATAGAGATTTCGGTAGTTAACATGTCCAAGACATTTATGCCATAATTCTGTTTCATCTGTTTGGACCATGTAACAGGAAAAATTAGAAGAGCATGATTCATTTATAATATAGCAATTTTCAGAAGTCCTACAACCATTTAATATCACACAACCTTTCTCATTTATTATCTCGCATCCATGATTTGTAAAATTCACATTGTGCTTGTTATCGCATTTGGAGATATACTTAGAAGATTATGTTTAAGTCCTTCAACATATAGAACATTTTTAAAAGGAGGAAGGTTAGAAAGTTGAACAGTACCTTGGCTTTAATTCTGCAGTTGCTTCCATCACCAAAAGTAACTGAACCATCATCCAGCTCTTGGAGGTTGGTGAAAATCTTTTTGTCACCTGTCATATGTCTTGAACATCCACTGTCCAGGTACCATTTTGAATGGTTAAAAGCTTTGAAGGCAGTGTGGGCAACAAGACAAGTAACTTTCAGAACCCACTTTAATATAGTTCTGGGTTTAGGAGTTCCATTAGTTTTTCTCTGATTAAGAGAGTTGAAATTTCTCTGGTTATTAACTTTGACATTATTAGAGTTAGATTTGAGAAGCTCTTTGAGTAAGTCCACTATTTTTTCAGAGCTAAAGGATTATATCTTTAATTTCTATAACTGATGATATTTTAATTAACTTTAGAAGCTTGAAAAGGTTTTGGATTTTTGAAATTATTTTGATTGTAATTTCTCAAATTCTTACCTTTTAAGTTTGAGGATTCTCCTTTTACAAATATAGGAGATGCATTTTTGTTTTTCATTAGACTATCTTTCATATACCCCAGACCCGATTTATCGCAACATTTTCTAGATGCGGTTAATAATTTTTCCAGCTTAGGGTCTCCCTAGGCATATCTCCAAGTATCCTTAGAATTCAAAAGAGAAGAAACTTCGAGTTTTAAATTCTCATTTTCAATTATGAGTTTTTCTAATTCTTAGGATTTGAATTTTAAATCAAGTTTTGCTTTTTCAAAATAATCAAAAAGATGAGATTTTTTCAAAACATTATTTTCAAGTTCTTTTAGTTTAAGATATTTTTCCTTCTGAATCTTTAGTTTGACAGCTATTTTGCAACTTTCCCTGTATAGGGCATTGTAGGCATCTTAAATATCATCTTCATTCTCATTTTCAGGGTCACTCCTGAGATTCTCATAATTAGACAAACTACAGCTATCTGAGGGGGTGACTCTGGCTATAGTCATCAGGGCTTTTACTTCATTTGAGATTTCTTGTTATGAATCATCTAACTCAAAGGAACTTTCAGAACCGGATGATTCGTCCCAAGTAGCAATCATGCCCTTTTTTTATTTATCCCTTTTAGGACATTAATTCGCCAAATGCCCGTATTCATGGCAGTTGAAACATTGATTGTCTTTCACAGATTTTCAAGTTTTAGATTTTTTCTTTCTCTTAATAGAAGGTTTTTGAAAATCAGATCTTTTCTTATTTTTGAAAACCCTGTAAAACTTTTTAGCAAGTAAATCCATATCATCCTCTGTATCTTCAATATCAGAATTAACATTGTTATCATTTGAAATAGATTTGGATGACTGAAGAGCCATAGTGTAAGACCCGTATCTTAGTCTGTAGGTTGCCATGGTCCTCCCGATCAAATTCCGGCAACCTTCGACCTTTATCCGACGTTTGCGCATGATCCTAAGCTGAGTCCTGCAAATCTGAGCCGACTCAACCCAAGACTTGTACCCTAGCAACCGTGTCGTCGCCGTGGTTCCGAGCGTCTCGTGCACCAAGGCGATACCCAGGCCAAGAGATGTGAGCCCGCGTTCAATTCGAGGAAAACGCCGCGCATTTATAATTCCGAGAGAATCTTTACCCAAAATATCACATCAATCAATCAATCAATCCTATCAAGGGTTAAGTACATGTCAAGTACACATCACCTCACACCCCATCCCCAAGCAACCTCATAAGTCAACAATCTCTTACACAACCCATACCCCTCTTACACAAACTACCCCAAAAGTCAACAAATCTCTTACACACCCATCACTCACCTCACGCATCACTCCATCACTCATCCCTCTCTCTCTCTCTCTCTCTCTCTCTCTCATTTCTCAAACCCACTTTCTAAGCAACCAAGAGTCCCACGTCCAAGCTCTCTCAAATCTCTATGAGAGAGTTTTGTGTGTGGCCCACTTCCTACCTTCTCATCTCCCATCTTAACCATCAAAACTTCATCACCTTCCGTTGAAATCAAAGCCGTCGCGATTACCTTTCCAATGAGCCAAGAAGAAGTGGACGGTGGGTGATCTTGGACCCACATTTTTCTTCTTTTTGGTATTTTTCTTTTTGTGATTTAAGAGCCCACAGATGGTGGAACCCACCTTGATGTATGCGTGTCTCCAAGAGGGGCCCATAGTGGCGGGGCCCCTCCGTCATCACCGATCTCTCTCCTTTCCTCTTTCTCTCCCTCTCTTTCCTTCTCTATGATTAATGGCCCACCTACAATGTTTGTATTTTATCCACGACGTCCGACAAGTGGGCTACCTTAATCCCGGTTGGGGCCTACATGACCGAACAGTCACATAGGCCCGAATGAAGGGAAAGATAAATATCATTTTGATCCAAATCTCATGGCCCACTACGTGGGACCACCATGATGAATGTGCATCATCCACCACCGTCCAGCTTCCTGGATGGTGGCTGGACGCTAGATGGGCGTTATATATATATATGTGTGTGTGTGTGTGTGTGTGTGTGTGTGTGTGTATTATAATATTATATTATATTATAATTATATAATATGATATTATATTATATTATATTATATTTATATATAAGATATATGAGATATGTAAGAGATGCAGATGTGCATCTTTGTACGTGTGGGCCCTATGTGGGACCCACCTGTTTTGGATGTGGGATTAGCTGGTGCACGTTATAGCTACTATATAGCTGTTGTATTGACGTCACCCAGTAGCCTTAGTCCCACCATTAATATACGTTGTATATCCCCACAGTCCATAGGCTGGGACAGTGGGCCTGATTGTGACATGTGTGTGACATACACACCGTCCATCAACTTTAAATCCATCTTTGAGGTCTTTAACGCCATGTGTCCGTGCCATCGGATGGTGGGGACGCCATCCCCACGTGTCGGATGGTGGGACCCACTGCCTATTAACATTAGTAAGTTCTGTGGGTCCCACATGATATCCAGGCCATCTAGATGGTGGGACCCACTACCTATTAACGTCAACAAGTTTTATGGGTCCCACGTGTGGATGTGTTCAATCCAAACCGTCCATCCATTGGCAAGCTCATTTTAAGGCATGAGACTAATTGAAGTAGACTCAAACCTCTAATGGGCAATGACGGTTGGATGTCCACATTGTGACCTTCCCTTAGGCCTTGTTAAGCCCATTCTCATCATTCTCTTAGTGGGTTAACCCAAATCAACGGGCCCCATTCACCATAGATGGATGGCTCCATGCTATCGGATTTGATATAACCACGGCCGAGGGCCGATCTTTATATTATGGTTGATTAGTTGTCCATCTATGGACTCACCCTTGTTTATATATGCTGGTTGTCAGTGCCGATTATCGATGCTAATCATCAGTGCCGATTATCGATGTTGATTATTGGTGTTGATTGTCGATGCTAAGCATTGGTGCTGATTATCGAGGTCGATGCCTATTATTAGTGCCGGTTATCAATACCAATTACGAGTATATGACAACATAGCATCATGATACATGCCCATATGCATCATCTCACTACAAGAAAAGCCACTTTTACCAATGAAAATTTTCGTAGGCAAAAGTTTGATTTTTGTAGGCAAAAACTTTTACCCGCGAAACTTTTCGTTGACAAATACCTTGCCAAAAGTCCAAGGGGAAAACCTTTTACCCATGCAAACAAAATTTCGTTGACAAAGGTAAGACTTTTGTCGACGAAATATTTCGTAGGCAAAACATTTTACCAATGTTAATTTTTGTTGGAAAAAATATTGACAAAACTTTTTACCTACGAATAATTTTGTAGGTAAAAATATTTACAAGACTTTTTAGCTACCAACAATTTCGTAGCTAGAAATATTTAAAGATTTTTGACCTACGAATATTTTCCTAGCTAAAAATATTCAAAACACTTTTTACCTACCAACAATTTCATAGCTAAATATATTTACAAGACTTTTTACCTACCAACAATTTCGTAGCTAAAAATATTTCAACACTTTTTACCTACCAACAATTTCGTAGCTAAAAATATTTACAAGACTTTTTACCTACAAATATTTTCGTAACTAAAAATATTGAAAACACTTTTTACCTACAATAGTTTCGTACCTAAAAGATATTTACAAGACTTTTACCCACAAATATATTCGTAGGTAACAATACTTAGAAAACTTTTACCTACCACAATTTTCGTAGGTAAAAATATTTACCAAACATTTTCTTACGAATGATACCATAGGTAAAAATACTTACAAAACATTTAGCTACGAATATTTTCGTAGGTAAAAACATGGATGAGACTTTTAACTACGAACATTTTCGTAGGTGAAAGCTTGCATGAGACTTTTACCTACGAAAATATTCGTAGGTAAAAACTTTAATGAGACTTTTACCTACGAAAATTTTCGTAGGTAAAAGTTTTTTTCTCCCCTCCAGCATTCTTGATATGCACCTGATATACACTTGTTACAATATATTTCTTGATATACACTTGTTATGTAATATATTTCATCATATTCACATTCACATCCATTTATACATAAACAAAGCTATCAATTGGACACATTAACCTCACATTGCACATCTTGCATGGTAATTGATATGAAATAAGGTTATGGCTACTAACAAGACTAAAGACATATTTGGCTACTAACAAGACTAAAGACGTACTTGGCTACTAACAAAAGGCGCAAGTGTCACTTTGTTGATAGTCAAAAAGAAACTTCACTCGGATCAACCACTAACTTGCAATATGACTTGAAAATGCACATAGAACAGTGCATTGCTATATAGGTGACTATTTGGAAGCACATGAAATTGACAAAAAGGTAAATGCATACCTAACCAAGAAGGTAACAACATGTTGTTTTCCTTGAAACCCTTTCAACTGACCATGAACTCAAACATACATTCCATTCCTGATAGCAGACAAAAAAATAATAATAATAAGACACCTCAGCCAATGCACAAATAACCCAATATATAAACAATATTAGAAAAACCAGTTATTACCAGAGAGAATAAAGGAAATGTTATCTACAATGTGGATACTAATTAAATAAAATGTAAAAATATTATATAATTAAATAAGAGGAAATAAGATATATTCAAATCTCATGCGGCCACTTCATTCCCCCACTCTCACCTCTCCGTCTCCCTCTCTTGAAGCTAAGAAGAAGAAAAAAAAAAATCTCTTTTATGTTTTTTCAATCCATCTTCCATTTTCTTCTTAACAAGAAAATCCATATTTACTAATATTCTCATTTTTCTATTTTTCAAAAGAATGAGTTCGGACTTCGAAAGCGTCGGCTCCAGCACTCGTACTTTCAGCCCAAACCCTAACCAAGGACTCTAAAATTACCAAGTACTCATAAACATTCATTGCAAGCATTTTCCGTCTATGTTTAATTTTTAAGCTCTTGGCCCACCCGAGTCATTGCCTAAAAATGGTTGTTCTGCCTATATGTGACCCACCCTTCTACAACAAGAGAAGGGAAATTGAAAAAGAAATGACAAAAGGTCCATCCTCAAAATACAAATGCAATAATGACCAAACTGGCCCCCTTTTTTTTTCAACCAGCGCAAACTTGTCCATCCTCAACATACACAGGATGTAACTGGCCCCCTTCAACCATGATTTGAAGGTACATTCAAACACTACCTTAATTCTCTTTTTAATGAGTCAATCAGGACAATATCTCACCTTTGATATTACCATTTCAGCCTCACGGCATTCTGTCCCTGTTCAACTCACTATCCTTGCTGGTGGTACAAGTCATTTGTATCTCATAGCATTCTATGTCCCTGCTCAACTCACTGCCCTGGCTGGGAGTATGAGATATTTGTAGATGAATCCTCCTTGGAGCAAAGCCCTACCTCATCACAAGTGTTTGAGAACTACAGATGAAAATGCTGACTACAGATGAAAATAACCAAGTAAAAACAACAAGAATTAGTAAAAGTGAAGATGTGATGATAATACCTTTTGCAATCACATATATGCTGATAAATGTATAAACAAGTACAACATCTACTACAAATACATCTTCTATTCTTAAACAAAGTAAAAGAAAGGAATATACCAGCAGCATGCATGAAATTTCATTACAATAAGAAAAAATGGCACTTATATGAGTCATAGAACTAATAATGAGCCAATGACTACGAGCTCATTGTGCTTCTTACATTACAGTTCCTTGAACAGACCATCTCCACCTGAGATGGCACTATATTCCAGCAGTTCAAGCTCCTTATTTTCAATGCCTCTAACTCCCTACAATAGCCTAACTTACAAGGGATCTTATGGACCAAACACTCGATTGATGGGAAGACTTTGACTGTCTTGGAAATGGGGATGGGCTCCTCTCTTTATCAATGTTGGAAAGAATAGCAAAAAGACACAATATAACAAATCTGCTTTCCCCGACCTTTAAACAGCTGCCCCATAAGGAAACATAATAGCTATAAAACCTTGCATCACCCATATGCCCATAGTTACCTGAATCGCAATTTTTTTTTTTTTTTGGAAGATAATAGCAAACATATTACTTGCCACCCAACCATTAGCAAGACCTGCCACTCTCAAAACCACCCAGCCCAAACTGTGGCATATTGGTTGGTCCATTTGAGCATGGGAAATTGGGCCACATCCTCTCTATTAAACACAGCTATACACACACACACACACACACACACACACACAGAGAACTTCAATAGCACAATAGTTAATACACAACCAATATGACATTGCACATGTACCATAGAACTAAAATTAAACCATTCAAATTTTTAGCCATAATTTAGGTGAAGCATATACCAAAAATTATACTGATTTGATTATACAAATAGTTAATTGGTGCATTTAATCCACAGTTAGAAACCATGGATTCTTTTGTTTGAGAAAAATATATAAACATGTTTAGAATCTTCTATAAATAGTAATGATGGTAATTTGTGCTTTTGCAGTTTAGTGGTGGATTTTTCTGGTTTTGTAGTAATGTTTTCTAGATTGGAATCTTATTACTACAAAGTGGTTTGTCTTGTTTTAAAAGATTGTTTTTGAGCTCCATTTTCCAAGAGATGAAAGACTGGTAAAAGGAGTTTTCCTTTTCCCCTTTTATTCTGTGTTGCTATGAAGGTACTGGATGCTGTACTTCTTTGATTTTATTTTTTTTTGGCTTTTCTCTTTTGAACAGATAGATGCTTTGGCCTTGTTTTCAATCAAAGAAAACAGGGTATTTTACTTCTTTCATAGAACCTGGTTTTTCTAGATTCCGTGCTTGAAAATCCTCACATTACAATTCATATCTCATCTTATATAAGGTGGGTCTTTTTCCTTTATGTATATGTTTCATTTAATTGAGAAATCCAGATAGATGTTGAATTTTCTTTAATCCTAAATCATTCAACAAACTGCCTCTAATTAGGTTTGTTCTAATGGTAAAAAAGTTCTATTGGAGTTTAGCTGTTTTATCTCATCTTATACAAGGTTTTTTTTTTTTTCAAATATCTTTCATTTAATTGACAAATCCATATAGATTTTGAAATTTGCTAATCCTAAATCGTTTGATAAACCTCTTCTAATTAGATTTTTTAGCTAATAATAAACAGTTTTTCTTTTGGGGGTTTAGCTACACTACAAAAAAGAGGGTTTTTAGCGACGAAACTAATTTTCGTCGCCAAAAGTCACTTTTAGCGACGAAATAAATTTTCGTCGCTAAAAGTGAGCTTTTAGCGACGAAACTTTTAACAACGAAAATTTTCGTAGCTAAAAATAGTGCATTACACTTTTAGTAACGAAAATTTTCATCGCTAAATACTATGAAAATTTTCACTCCTAAAAGTCTGTATGAGACTTTTAGCGATGAAAATTTTCGTCGCTAAAGACTCAAAACATTTTCTTAACCTTTTAGCGGCGAAAATTTTCGCCGCTAAAAGTCTTGTAATGTACAAGACTTTTAGCTGCGAAAAGTCTCACTGCTAAAAGTCTTGTACTGTACAAGACTTTTAGCAGCGAAAATTTTCGCTGCTAAAAATGAATTAACATATCTTTTAGCGACGAAAGTTTTCGTCGCCAAAGGTTTCTTTTTTTAAAAAAAATATTCTAGTTCAAAATCCGTACAAAATTGCTGATATTAACTTGTTAACAATATATTCCATCATATTCATCCTAATATACAGATTTCATCATATTGACATCAAACTACAAACTTTTAGTGGCGAAAAGTTTCGTCGCTAAAAAATATTATATAAAACTTTTAGCAGCGAAACTTTTCGCGGCTAAAAAATTTCAACTTTTAGCCTTAAATTGGTAAAAAAAAAAATATGTTCTGTTTTTTTTTAGCATCTTGAAAACTTTTAGCAACAAAAATTTGCTAAAACTAAACTAACATATCTTTTAGCGACGAAAATATTCGTCGCCAAAAGTTTCTTTAAAAAAAAAAAATTATTCCAGCTCAAAATCCGTACAAAATTCCTGATATACACCTGTTAACAATATATTCCATCATATTCATCCTGATATACACATTTTATCATATTCACATTCACATCCATCTAAACTAAAACAACATAAACCTTTAGCGGCGAAAATGTTCGTCGCTAAAAAATACCATATAAGACTTTTAGCAGCGAAACTTTTCATTGCTAAAAATTTTCAACTTTTAGCACGAAATTTGTACAAAAAAAATCCTTCTGTTTTTAGCAGCGAAAATTTTCGCTGCTAAAAGTCTTGTACTGTACAAGACTTTAGCAGCAAATATTTTCGCTATTAAAAATAAACTAAATCTTTTAGCGATGAAAATATTCGTCGCCAAAAGTTTCTTTTTTAAGAAAAATATTTCAGCTCAAAATCCATACAAAATTCCTGATATACACCTGTTAACAATATATTCCATCATATTCATCCTGATATACACATTTCATCATATTCACATTCACATCCATCTAAACCCAAACTACATAAACTACATTCATCCAAACACAAACAATCTTATCTGCATCACATTCATTCATGCATAAATACATATAAACTTAATATCATAAATAAATATAAAAAAAATCACAAAGATGAAGGCGGAGGTGGTGGGGCATCGGTGGGTAAGCGTACAACGAAAGCCTGAAATATCTTCGTCATCCGTCGCTCATGCTCCACCCGCATCTCTGCCATCCTCCTCTCCTACTCCTCCCTTTGCCTCATCAACTCCTCCATCCTCCCCTTCCTCGCCAGCTGATCCTCTATCCTCCTCTCCTGCTCCTCCCTCTGCCTCTCCTGCTCCTCCCTCTGCCTTACCAGCTCCTCCAGGTTTAGGTTTAGGTTTAGGTTTAGGTTCAGGTTATAAGTATAGGTTTTAGGATTTGAGAATAGGTTTAGGGTTTAGGGTTTAGGAAATCAGGTTTGGGTTCGGGATCGAGTTTAGGTCTGGATTTTCAAGTTTAAGCTTAGGTTAAGGTTAGGGAGTTGAGATTAGGATTAGGTGTAGGTTTAGGTTTAAGGATTTGAGAATACATTTAGGTTTTAGGTTTAGGTTTAGGTTTTAGGTTATAGGTAAAGGTTTAGGTTTTAGGATTAGGTTATTGTTAGGTTATAGGTTATAAGTTTAGGTTATAGGTAATAGGTTTTGGTTTAGGTTAGGGAGTTGAGATTGGAATTAGGTGTAGGTTTAGGTTTAGGAATTTGAGAATAGGTTAATGTTTAGGTATAGGTTTAGGTTTAGGTTTTAGCTTATAGGTTTAGGTTATAGGTTTAGGTTTTGGTTTTAGATTTAAGTTAAGGTTATAAGTTTAGGTTATAGGTTATAGGTTAAGGTATAGGTTATAGGTTTTTGTTTAGGTTGAGGTTATAGGTTTTGGTTTAGGTTTAGGTTTAGGTTTAGGTTTTAGTTTATAGGTTTAGGTTATAGGTTAAGGTTTAGATTACTGTGGTTTTGGTTTAGGTTAAGGTTATAGGCTTTGGTTTAGGTTAAGGTTTAGGTTTTGGGTTTATGTTAAAGTTATAGGTTAAGGTTATAGGTTAAGGTTAGGTTTAGGTTTAGGTAATAGGTTATAGGTTATAGCTTTCGGAATTGAGAATATGTTAAGGTTTAGGTTGAGGAAATCGGGTTCGGGTTCGGGTTCGGGATCGGGTTTAGGCTTAGGTTTTTATGTTTAGGTTTAGGTTTAGTTTAGGGAGTTGAGATTGGGATTTGGTGTAAGTTTAAGTTTAGGATTTGAGAATAGGTTAAGGTTTAGGTTTAGAAATTGGGTTCGGGTTCGGGATCGGGTTTAGAAGTTTAGGTTTAGGTTTAGGTTGGAGAGTTGAGATTGGGATTAGGATTAGGTTTAGGTTTAGGAATTTGAGAATACATATAGGTTTTAGGTTTAGGTTTAGGTTTTAGCTTATAGGTTTAGGTTATAGGTTTAGGTTTTGGTTTTAGGTTTAGGTTAAGGTTATAGATTAAGGTTATAGGTTTAAGTTCGGTTTAGGTTTAGGTTATACGTTATAGCTTTGGGAATTGAGAATAGGTTAAGTTTTAGGTTTAGTAAAGCGGGTTCGAGTTCGGGATTGGGTTTAGGTTTGGGTTTTCAAGTTTAGGTTTAGGTTTAGGTTAGGGAGTTGAGATTAGGATTTGGTGTAGGTTTAGGTTTACAATTTTGAGAATACATTTAGGTTTTATGTTTAGGTTTTAGCTTATAGGTTTAGGTTATCGGTTTTTTGGTTTTGGATTTAGGTTTAGGTTATAGGTTAAGGTTATAGGTTATAGGTTATAGCTTTGGGAATTGAGAATAGGTTAAGGTTTAGGCATAGGAAACTGGGTTCGGGTTCGGGATCGGGTTTAGGTTTAGGTTTTCAAGTTCGGTTTAGGTTTAGGTTAGGGAGTTGAGATTAGGATTTGGTGTAGGTTTAGGTTTAGGATTTGAGAATAGGTTAATGTTTAGGTTTAGAAATCGGGTTCTCGAAATCGGGTTGAGTTCGAGATCGGGTTTAGGCTTGGGTTTTCAAGTTTAGGTTTAGGTTTAGGTTAGGGAGTTGAGATTGGGATTAGGTGTAGGTTTAGGTTTAGGGATTTGAGAATAGGTTAAGGTTTAGGTATAGGTTTAGGTTTAGGTCTTAGCTTATAGGTTTAGGTTTTGGTTTTTAAGTGTAGGTTAGGGTTTTAAGTTTAGGTTATAGGTTATAGGTTATAGGTTATAGATTTAGGTTATAGGTTTTTTGTTTAAGTGTAGGTTAAGGTTAAGGTTATAGGTTTTGGTTTAGGTTTTAGGTTATAGGTTTAGGTTTTAGGTTTAGGTTATAGGTTAAGGTTAGGTTTTAGGTTTTTAGGTTTAGGTTATAGGTTATAGCTTTGGGGTGAGAATAGGTTAAGGTTTAGGTTATAGGTTATAGCTTTGGGAATTGAGAATAGGTTAAGGTTTAGGTTTAGGAAACTGGGTTCGGGTTCGGGATCTGGTTTAGGTTTGGGTTTTCAAGTTCAGGTTTAGGTTTAGGTTAGGGAGTTGAGATTAGGATTTGGTGTAGGTGTAGGTTTAGGTTTAGAGATTTGAAAATAGGTTAAGGTTTAAGTTTAGGAAATCGGGTTCGGGTTCGGAATCGGGTTTAGGCTTGGGTTTTCATGTTTAGGTTTAGGTTTAGGTTAGGGAGTTGAGATTGGGATTTGGTGTAGGTTTAGGTTTAGGGTTTTGAGAATAGGTTTAGGTTTAGGTTTAAGAAATCGGGTCGGGTTCGGGATCGGGTTTAGGCTTGAGTTTTCAATTTTAGGTTTAGGTTTAGGTTAGGGAGTTGAGATTGGGATTAGATGTAGGTTTAGGTTTAGGGATTTGAGAATAGGTAAAGGTTTAGGTATAGGTTTTAGCTTATAGGTTTAGGTTTTGGTTTTAGGTTTAGGTTAAGGTTATAAATTTAGGTTATAGGTTAAGGTTTAGGTTATAGGTTTTTGTTTAGGTTAAGGTTATAGGTTTTGGTTTAGGTTTAGGTTTAGGTTTAGGTTTTAGTTTATAGGTTTAGGTTATAGGTTTAAGTTTTGGTTTTAGGTTTAGGTTAAGGTTTAGGTTAAGGTTATAGGTTTTGGTTTAGGTTAAGGTTTAGGTTTTGGGTTTATGTTAAGGTTATAGGTTAAGGTTATACGTTTAGGTTTAGGTTATAGGTTATAGCTTCAGGAATTGAGAACAGGTTAAGGTTTAGCTTTAGGAAATCGAGTTCGGGTTCGGGATCGGGTTTAGGCTTGGGTTTTCAAGTTTAGGTTTAGGTTTAGGTTAGGGAGTTGAGATTGGGATTAAGTGTAGGTTTAGGTTTAGGGATTTGAGAATACATTTAGGTTTTAGGTTTAGGTTTAGGTTTATGTTTATGTTATGAATTATAGGTTAAGTTTAGGTTTAAGTTTTAGGTTTAGGTTTAGGTTATAAGTGTCGGTTATAGGTTTAGGTTTAAGTTAGGTTATCGGTTATAGCTTTAATGAATTGAGAATAGGTTATGGTCTAGGTTTAGGAAATCGAGTTTGGGTTCGGGATCGGGTTTAGGTTTGGGTTTTCAAGTTTAGGTTTAGGTTTAGGTTAGGGAGTTGAGATTAGGATTAGGTGTAGGTTTAGGTTTGAGATTGAAGAATACATTTAGTTTAGGTTTTTAGGTTTAGGTTAGGTTTAGGTTATAGGGTATAGGTTATAAGTTATAGCTTTAGGGAATTGAGAATAGGTTAAGGTTTAGGTTTAGGCTTAGAAATTGGGTTTGGGTTCGGGATCGGGTTTAGGTTTGGGTTTTCAAGTTTAGGTTTAGGTTTAGGTTAGGGAGTTGAGATTAGGATTAGGTGTAGGTTTAGGTTTAGGGATTTGAGAATACATTTAGGTTTTTTAGGTTCGGTTTAGGTTTTGATTTAGGTTATAAGTTTAGGTTATAGGTTACGGTTTAGGTTAAGGTTATAGGTTACGGTTTAGGTTAAGGTTTCGGTTTGGGTTTAAGTTTTAGGTTTAGGTTAAGGTTATAGGTTTAGGTTAGGTTTAGGTTTAGGTTATAGGTTTAGGGAATTGAGAATAGGTTAAGGTTTAGGTTTAGGAAATCGGGTTTGGGTTCGGGTTTAGGATTGGCTTTTGAAGTTTATGTTTAGGCTAAGGAGTTGAGATTAGGATTAGGTGTAGGTTTAGGTTTAGCGATTTGAGAATACATTTAGGTTTTAAGCTTAGGTTTAGGTTTTAGTTTATAGGTTTAGGTTTTAGGTTTAGGTTTAGGTTTAGGTTATAAGTTTAGGTTATAGGTTTAGGTTTTGGTTATAGGTTTTGGTTATAGGTTTAGGGAATTGAGAATAGGTTAAGGTTTAGGTTTAGGAAATCGGGTTCGGGTTCGGGTTTAGGTTTGGGTTTTGAAGTTTATGTTTAGGCTAAGGAGTTGAGATTAGGATTAGGTTTAGGTTTAGGCTTAGGGATTTGAGTATACATTTAGGTTTTAGGTTTAGGTTTAGGTTTTACTTTATAGGTTATAAGTGTTGGTTATAGGTTTAGGTTTAAGTTACGTTATAGGTTAAGGTTTAGAAAATTGAGAATAGGTTAAGGTTTAGGTTTAAGAAACTGGGTTCGGGTTCGGGATCGGGTTTAGGTTTGGGTTTTCAAGTTCAGGTTTAGGTTTAGGTTAGGGAGTTGAGATTAGGATTTGGTGTAGGTTTAGGTTTGGGGATTTAAGAATACATTTACGTTTTAGGTTTAAGTTAAGGTTATAGGTTTAGGTTAGGTTTAGGTTATAGGTTATAGGTTATAAGTTATAGATTTAGGGAATTGAGAATAGGTTAAGGTTTAGGTTTAGGCTTAAGAAAATTGGGTTCGGGTTGGGATCTAAGTTTAGGTTTGGGTTTTCAAGTTTAGGTTTAGGTTTAGGTTAGGGAGTTGAGATTAGGATTAGGTGTAGGTTTAGGTTTAGGGATTTGAGAATAGGTTAAGGTTTAGGTTTAGGAAATCGGGTTCAGAATCGAGATCGAGTTTAGGCTTGGGTTTTCATATTTAGGTTTAGGTTTAGGTTAAGGAGTTGAGATTGGGATTAGGTGTAGGTTTAGGTTTTGGGATTTGAGAATACATTTGGGGCCCATTTGGCCAGGCGGATTGGAAGGGATTGGATGGTATTGGAAGGGATTGGAAGTTAAATCTCGGGATTAGCCGGGAGTGCCAAACAGACTGGGTGATCTTATCTCGGGATATAGCAATCTGATGGATCTTAAGACAATCCACTGACAACACTATCATTACCTTTAAATCCCATCCAACTCCACCCTAATCCGTTCAAATTTGCCTGGGACATGTTTGGGTCGAGGGATTGGAAGGGATGGGAAGGTTTAATCTCGAGATTGGCCGGGCGTGCCAAACGAACTCCATATAGCAATCCTGGGATATAGCAATCCCATGGATCTTAAGACAATGCACTGAAAACACCATCATTGCCTTGAAATCCATGCCATACACCTTAATACCATTCAATCCCTTCCAATCCACCCGTCCAAACAGGCCCTTAGGTTTTAGGTTTAGGTTATAGCTTATAGGTTTAGGTTATAGGTTTTGGTTTTGGTTTTAGGTTTAGGTTTAGGTTATAGGTTTAGGTTTGAGTTAAAGTTATAGGTTTAGGTTTGAGTTAAAGTTTAGGATTCGGGTTTGGATTTAGGTTGTAGGTTTTGGTTTAGGTTATGGTTATAAGTTTAGAATAACGTTTAGGTTTAGGTTATGGGTTTTGGGATTTGAGAATAGGTTTAGGTTATAAGTATAGGTTTAGGTTGGGTTATAGGTTAATGTTTAGGGATTTGAGTTTCGGTTAAGGTTTAAGTTTAGGTTAAAGTTGAAAGTTTAGGTTTAGGTTATAAGTATAAGTTAAGGTTAAGGTTTAGGTTTAGGTTATAAGTATAAGTTTAGGGATTTGAGAATAGGTTTAGGTTAAGGTTATAAGTATAGGTTTAGGTTATAGGTATAGGTTTAGGTTTAGGTTTAGGTTTATGTTTAGGTTAAGGTTTAGGTTAAGGTTTTGGTTTAGGGTTAGGGTTAGGTTATAGGTTATAACTTTAGGGAATTGAGAATGGGTTTAAGTTATAGGTTTGGGGTTATAGGTTTAGGTTAAGGGTGTGGTACCTGCAAATACAGATATAAACACGACCTATCCAAATGGCCAGGCCCCTCCAATGCTGTTCATAGGAACTGGACAGCTTCATCATGGTCATAACAGCGATTCCCATCTTTCAGGGACCCTCGCTCATCCGGATAGCTCCGACGCACATCCGGGTCTGCTCCATTAATCTCGAGCAAATACATAAACATGGCCTGTCCAAATGGCCAGGCCCTTCCCATGCTGTCCATAGGAAATGGACAGCTTCATCATGGTCATAACAGTGGTTCCCACCTTCTAGGGACCCCCGCTCATCCGGATAGCTTCGACGCACATCCGGGTCTGCTCCATTAATTTTGAGCAAATACATAAACATGGCCTATCCAAATGGTCAGGCCACTCCAATGTTGTCCATAGGAAATGGACAGCTTCATCATGGTCATAACAGCGGTTCCCACCTTCCAGGGACCCCCGCTCAACATCCGGATAGCTCCGACGCACATCCGGGTCTGCTCATTTAAATAAAATGGATTATCAAGATCATTTAAATAAAATCAGGTCCAATCAACAATCTGACCTGGAGGATTCTGTTAGCATTGTTGACGGCACCTCGAACCTTGTTTAAATCCAGGTTGCAATCTGTGGCCACTGATGCTATTTGTCTTTCTGTGAAGTTGGTGATGATTTCTGCATCAAACCCAAAGCAGCCCTAATGATAAAGAACATTTCTTTCCATGAATTCATTATCTCTCTCTCTCTCTCTCTCTCTCTCTCTCTCTTTTAATTTTTTAACTTTCCATTACAATAATATCTACCTGAAATTATGACATTTTCTCAAGATAGAAGTCCATTCCATTCCAACTTGTGCACCTATTAGGACAAGCAATTCAAACAACATCCTGCAACACATTTAAATGTCTAATCAGTCTCACTCTAGTCTTATATATTGAATGCCTAATGTACAGTCTCTTGAATTGGTGCAAACCATACCTGAATTGAGTGTAATGAATCAAAGAACGAATAAATTCGACATGTAACTACATACAAGAAAGATAAAGGATATGCATATCTGGAGTGATGTTATTCTCACATTGTAGTGAGAGAGTAGGGTTTCATCATATATATTGATCAACCTATGGAATTTTATGATCATATGAAGCTAAGGCATGCATGCAAACCAAAAAAGGCACTCCATAATCTAAAACAAGCATCTAAAGCTTGGTTACAAAGGTTATAAAATACTTTCTTCAAGTGATTTTATTTTTCCTTTTACTAATACATGCATTTTTGTGAAGATATATATAAATGAAACTTTGCGTTGTTGACATAGATAATTTGATCATCACAAGTGGTGTTGTAGGACATGTGAAAATTTTGAAAAATCTCTCTCAAAATTTTAAGATAAAGGACTTTAAAGACCTTCAATACTTTTTAGGACCTGAAGTCAAGGATTCGTGTACCTGATCAGAGTTCAGAGAAGTTATTAAGAATAGAAACATGACCAAATGACAATAGGCCAGCTTATAAAAATAAATGGTTAAGATCAATTAGTGTTGTAGCATTTTACTATAAAAATACATCCGTAGCAGGCTTAGATCAATAGCCTAGCTCACCAAACCATGAACTGTTCTTGCGTCTTCTTCTTAACTATTTTCTTAACTGGTGGTTTGCAAATAGACAAAAATGAAAAAGCTGAAACAATAGTCGAAATTTGGTGTGGAGCATGCAGATTTTTAGATTTCCCACCTTCATTTTGCCAATGATACACTCCGTGGCAGACCATTGAATTGGTCAAGTTACTACAAATTTTTTAAGCTAAATTATTTGCATGATCAGCAACATCCTGTTTATCATAACCAGTATCTGCAACCTATCATCCAATACAAATGATGGGAAGTTCATTGTATTGGATGGAATTATCTATCTTCCTCCAGTTAATCAGACGGAGATTCTCCAATGTGACTTATAGAGTCGTGGCCCACCTGAATGGAAGGCAAATCTCCTAATTAGATCTCAAGCAATTAAAATACTCATGTAGATATCTATCAAACTGACCTTCAACCTAAAATTCTTATTCAAAAAAAATAATGATAATAATAAAATGGATAACTTATAGTAAAATGTGAACCAAAGATACATTTGGGCAAAAACTCCAATATAAGCCTCCAAGAGAATTGGTACCTAAATAGTACAAACGACACAAGAATGTCAAAATTATTTAATTTTCAATCTTTTTTGGTCAAAATTTATTTATTTTTTCAAATTATGAGGATTTCAATTTTTCCATAAATGGTTGCTTCACTACCATGTGGGAAAGATGCACTAGTATGTCCACATATATAAAGGACACAAACCAGGACATCAAATTTTTTATTTTATCCACTTGCAAATAAATACATGATAACATCTGTTGTGTGCAAAAGGAAAACATTATAAGAGAAACATCTGCATTTGCGGATTCATCAATTTTTAAATTGCGGACTATTCTTGATTCAGAAAACATCCTCTATAATTCAAGCCATTTATTCTATAATTTAAGAGAGGGAACCTAAAAACATCCAAAAAGATCATTTTCTAAGATATTTTCAAAATTCATGTGACTGCAATTTGGATTTAACCCCAAAAAAAAAAAAAAAAAAAAAAAAAAAAAAAACAATTGCAAAAGTTAAAGAATCATGGGAAGATCAAACAAATTATAAAAATCCAAAAAGAAATTAGTGTTGTAGCATTGGAAATAGATCAATTCTTTGAGAGAGAGAGAGAGAGAGAGAGAGAGAGAGAGAGAGAGAAAGCAAAGCATATAATTATAAGACTGTAAAATGTGATTGTGAAAATAAGTCATGAAAGTATCAGAAGCCAATAACTATCAAATATTATAAGCTAAAACTACTGATTTTTTTATTATTTATTTACCCATAAGAAAAAAATGAATCCAACATGTTGCTACTTTCACTCAGACCTGCATAGCTTTCTCCAGCTAGAAACAAGTCTCGGGATTTGAACTCATGAAACTTCTCATACCATCCCATCAAGAATTCAAGCATGTCATTTGCTAGCAAACACAAAAGATGGGCACATGGTCAGATCAAGATACAAGATTTCTCTATAACAAAATAGTTTTAAACCATGAATGGAGAACTACCAAACTACTAATACATGTTGAAATTTTCATAAAGAACATGAAGATCTAGAGATAACTTTAATACCTTTCAGTGTTAAAATTCTTAGTGCAAAGCAATCAGCAACTTGTGAGAATTTGATCGCACACCGTGAAAAAATCTTGGTCGACGATTGACAGATATAGCGAAGGAAATTCACTAATGTGTTCCAAAGTGTTAGTGTATGCACGGATGGTTTCTCTGTCTCCACCTCTAAAATAATGATGAAATTTTCTTGGACTCCATCTTCATGTTTATATGCTATCTCTAAATATAAGGAAGGTTTATTTCATGTGAAGTGGTCCAATAGATCATATGCAACTAGGATGCTTTTATAATGCCATTCAGAGAATGGGATTAAGTGAAAACCACCGCAATGTATGAAAAAATATAACTTGATATAGAACAAAAATTTTATTGTCACACTTTGAGAGGAAAAGAATGATTCGTTGAAACTTTCTTGGTTCTTATTGAATACCCATAATGTTTCCTCTCTTGATATAGAACTTTTATTGCCAAAAAGAATGATTCAACGATTCTTATTGAATACCCAATGTTTCCTCTGTGGCCCACATGAGTGTTATATCTGGTATTTTTTACTCTCACGTCCTAAAATAATCTCTCAAAACACATAGACAAAAATCCATATTGTTCCACTAATCAAGTGAGGAACACATGGACAAAAATAGTAGTGGTTTGCAGAAAAAACAACGATTTTGCCAATGGCCCCATCCAATGCACGTGTTGACCATATATCTAATGAGTGGACTGGCCTCATCTATTTCTATATTTATACGTTCTAACAAGAAGCATGAGATAAACCCAATCCAGTAACAACAAGATTCTTAATAACATATTTCAAGCTACCACATTATCAACTAGACAAGTAGCTTTGTATGCAAGCTGTGAAAATGGAAGATATACAAATAACATCAATGACACAAAACTCTCATATCCTAAGGCCCACGCTCAACATCATAGTAATTAACAACTCTAACCATATTGTCTATGATTATTTTATTGTGTTTTTAGATTGTAAAGCCTGTCCAGAGGTATGGAATCTTCTACCGCAGATAGCTTGCCTCCATTGCAAGTTTGTGAGCAATTTGATTTGCGTGCTTTTGCATTGGATATGCTGCTTTTCCCCATTGATCCTGGAACTGCTACTTGATAGTAATCTCTTAGTAGAGCACTCTCAAATTGAAAGATGTTAGATTATATATTCTTTGGGTAGCATTCTTTCAGATATTTGCTATTGAAGTATTGGCGAATGTTTCTAGTTAGAAATCAGATTTTTTATTCATCAATAGAAATCAAATTGAAACTAGTTTGTTTCACTACTTTATTTCATCCAATTGATGAAAGTTCTTCTTTCTTTCGAATTTTGCTATAGTCACTAGGTGTTGGAAGAGCTTTATAAATGGATTATAACAAAGTTGTGCATGTTCAAATTTCAAGAAGCATTAGCAAATGAAAGTTTAGGAAGCTTATTGACAATGGCATGGTACTGACCACTATCTTCATCTTTGTCTCCATTTCTTTCTTCTTCTTCTTCTTTCACTTGGTAGTTGTATTCACTTCAGTTGGAGACTTGTTGAAACATGTCAGCAAGCTCCCTGCTAGCTAAATTATGGGTTGTTTAACTCCACTTCTGTTGGACTACAAAGTTCTGAACTTCTCTTAGTCATTCAAAGAGGTCAATGATTTCCACAAGCAAGCCAGCTTCTTCTTCATCCTCTTTTTCTATATCATCATGGTTGTAGCCGAAGGGTAGAAAATTAATTTGAGGGAGATAAAAACAATGTAGAGAACGATGCCACATGCATGAAGGCATGGTTTCTCTATCTCCACCTCTAAAATATCTCTTTACCATCACCATGTAGTCGAAGCTTCAACAATAAGATTGAAGGTGATATAATATAAAGAACACAGTCATATGCACCGATGCACGGGGCATGTTTATACTTTGTTTTTCCCTTGTAAGCAATGTCAGATCTATTGTTGTCCCAATTTTATAGATCCTACAGGTATGGAGCCACCATTCTAGAGCGCATTAGTTAATGGTATGGAAAAAGGTGCTCGGCAATGCAGTGAGTTAAATCTGCTATATTGTATGTTGGAAGCAGCATACAGAACCTTGAATTTGTAGTCTGAATGTTTTTTGCTAATCCCTAGGTTCCCTTGAATTTGTAGCCAACTTAGATTGTTTGTTAAGATCATCCAATGATTATCTCTTCAGCTTATACACCTACAATAGGGGCCATAACTTTGAACAGGTGTCACTTATACGCGGATGATGATGATTGTCACAATTCAGTAGTACCCTATCACATTGGAGTCAGTAGTTGCTCATATGCACTACCGTAGACATGGGGGGTACTTGATCTATACCATCCAAATTGTTGGCTCCAATTTTGAGTTGATGATGGTCCAAAAGTCACCAGAAGAACCTAATAGTGAATGGAGCCAGTTGAAATTGGCTTGTTCCCCTTTTTATTCATCAATTGAACTTGGATGTTGATGGTTGGCTGATCATTATAAATTTTGGGTGGTCCCTGTGTTGTGTGAAGCCCACAATTTGGATGGTGTTGATTGAAATTCATGTATAATTGCACCTTGATGGTATCATATACATCCACTATTTGGATCGGTGTAGAACGAGTACATGTATGTGCAACTATACACATGAGTTTGATCCACCATACTTGCTAGGTTATCAAGTCATGTTAAAGAAATTGATGTTCTGAGGGTTGCTCCTAACAAATTGAAATGTTATGTATTTTACATTTGATTTACTCCCATCATGTAAGGCAGCAACATGTTGTTGAGTGGAAAATGGAGAAAATAGTAAAATGATAATGAGAGGGAGGAAAAAAATATCAAGAACTTTGTGTTGAATCTGCAGGTTACATGTTGCATTTTTAAATTCTTGGTGGTGGTAAACACATGTTGCATTTTTTCGGTGGAAAAATGGAGAATTTGAGCACATGCGGAATAAAGAAAGGAGATGATACTTCTGTTGAACCTATTTTCATGTGGCTGATGAAATTAGCGTTGAAGTTCACCCCAGTGATTGTGTGGAATAGGGTTGGCCATAGAGGTACATGGGTGGTCATGATGTAGATGTGTTGTTATTATGTTAGCAATCTCAGCAGGATAGTGTTATTTGTTTTGAATCATATGGGAGCTCATCATGGAGCTGATATGACTACTACTAAAGGGCATATGTAAGAAATGATAAAATACTAATTATTATTCACTGATGGCCTGATGGCCCAACCAGACCCAATATATTAAACACAATCAATTTGGGTTGGGTCAGGAATTGGACAGTTACTTAGCTTGTGGTTTGGAGTGGGGCTAAGAACAGGTATTTGCCCCAGACAAGTTGATGAGTCTGTTTAGACCCCCTTTTAGAATTAAATGTTAAAGGCTTGGTTTTGTTTTGAACATTAACCTCCTTCAACTAGATATTTTTCATTCCAAAGCCACGGCCTACCTCTGTTTAGGGTTTGAAGTGGCACACTTAATAAATAACCCATGGATCTTAAACCAATCCACTGAGACCACCATCATTATCTTAAAATCCATCCCATCCCTCCTAATCCCATGAGATACTTGACCAAACGGGGCCTAAGAATATACATAATGAATTTTATTACTATAATTATTAATGCAGTAACACATGAATGTAGCAAAGTTGGAAAAAAAAATGCAGATTGTATCACAAAAATGTTTTAGTGGTTCAGTACCAAGCTAAACAAACAAAAAAAAAAATAATTAAGTCACAAACTCACAAATCAGTAAATCACAAATGGCAGGACTAAAATGTAAAAAACCACCATCACAGAGAGGTGGCCCACATGGACTATAAAAAATTGAGCCTTTGTTCAAGGAATCCAATCAAGAAAATGGTAATAGCCTTCGGGTGAGAAATTCAAGAACCAAAACTCAATACAGAAAACCCAATTTCCAATTCAAATCTAATAGTAAAAACCATCTCCAGATGTAAAAAAGGAAGCCAAAAACTAGATTAAAAATCACAAATATCAAATACGGAGATTTTCTCAACAAATTCCGAGTATGAATTCAAGAACAAGGACTTTTAATGGAAAACTGTTGTCCACCTCAAATCTAATGACGAAAATCGGATTGAATGTCTCTGAAACTAGGTACAAAGATTTTGATGATGGATTGAGGAAGAGATCAAATAATCAGAAGAAAACCACTTCTTTTTCTTCGATTTGGAGGGAGCAAGCTAGGCTAGGGTATTAAAAGGGGAGAGATGGTAGTTTGGGGGTTGGGGAAAAGTGGTTTTGGGGTCAACAAAAGCAGCTTTGGGAGAAGAGTGGAGGGATTACAGAGAGGGATTGAAAACCCCAAAATCAGATTGAAACCCTTGATTGAAAACCCCAAAATCAGAGTGGAGGCAATTCCAAAGTCAGATTGGTTGAAGAATCCTAACCTTGATTCATGGACGCTTGTTTGTTGAATGGGCTGCATTGTCTAAAATCGATCTCTCTCCCTCTCGGCATCTCTTTCTCCCTCTGTCGGCATCTCCTTCCCCCTCTCTCTCTCTTTCTACGTCTCCTTCCCTCTCTCCGCTCTGGCAAGGGAAGCCCTAACCCTTACTGATTTGCTTTTTTTTTTTCTCTCCTTCATTTTTTTTCTTTTGCGTGAGTGAGGAACAGGGCTGTTTGGCGTGGCAGTTTCGGATGCCTAACTGTGGGGCCCACAGTGATGTACTTTCCTTACATCCACACCGTCCATCCGTATTAAAAGCTCATTTTAGTAGCTAATCAAAAAAATGAAACTGACCCAAATCTCAGGGCCACACAACAAGAAACAATTTCAACTAAATTCCTACCATTAAAAACATCACAGGTCCACTTAAATATTTATTTGCCATCCAACGTAAGCGGTTTGTCTAGGGAGTTATTTTGTAGGTAATTTTAGGAATTGAGCCCAAAAATGAAGCATGTATAATTTTCAAATGGACCACACCATAGGAAACAATGGACTTGAACTTGTACCATTAAAAATTTCTTAGGGCCACGTAAGTTTTGGATCCAGCTTAAATTTTTGTTTCCTATACATATGTTTGTATAATCTTATAAACTAGTTGGATGACAAATAAACATTATTGTCATGCATAGAAAGGTTTCACAAGTGGTAATCATTATCTTAATTGTCCTGTGGTATGATCCACTTCATTTTTGTATATGCGCCAATTTTGGGCTTAACAGGTATATGGAATCCTATGGTACACACATGATGGACGGTGTTGACTCAAGTAAAATGTATATGATCCACTTCATTACCTAGATCCCCTACCGAACAGGTTATCCCAACTGTCCAATACGTGGATACTAATTAGACAGTTAAAATGACAACTATCAACGGTCAAAATTAAACAAAAAATGCTCCACTAATTAATCATAGATTATGAGACACTAATCAATCTAATGTAGAATCCTTGGTCCATACACGGAGGGTCCTATGATTTGTAGGGCCTGGATTGATGTATATGTATGCCACGTGTACGGTTGCTGGGTGGATTTGTTGGAAATTCAATTCTCCATGTTTGGTTTGAAATATAATGAATCAACTGATCTGGGCCTCTAAAATAGACGGTCCATTGATCTTTGGGCTAATCCCATATTCAAGATACCAAATATAAACCAAGGTTTTAAGTACTCTACAAAACTGATACGTCCACCTTGATATGTATAAGAGATCCACTCGGCTACGTGTTGTGGCCACTTAGTTTTGGACTTGAGCTGGCAAAATAGATAAATTCACACAAACATGGCGGTGGTGGCAGGCAATCTACGACCACTTCGCCGAATATTGGAAAGTTTTAATGGACGTGGATTGCTTGCAAACCAGGAACTTCTTAGGGAAGCCAGGTGGGGCCACCGTGAAAAATCTACTCCATCCATGCAAATTTTTTTTTTTTCGGATTGTGCTAGGACAAGGATAAAAAATGACGGATTCAAAAATTAAGTGGGCTGTACAACAGAGGATTGAACGTACACCGTTGAAAACTTTATGAGGCTATAGAATTTTGGATCAGGCTAATTTTGTGTGTTTTCTGTTCATCCCAATAGGAATGACCTTATGGAGGGTATGGATGGAATATAAACATCACAGTGGGCCCCAGAGATTTCAACGGCAGGCATTTACCTACCTACGTTTTTCTGTTGTACGGCCCACTTGAGTTTTAGATTTGCATAAAATTTAAGACCCATGTTCTAACATGATCTGAAAAAATGGATGGATAGGGTGGATTTCTCACAAATATTACAGTGGGCCACCTAGTTTACCGTCGCAAAAAAAATTCCCAAGAAAGGTTCTGGAATTTAAAAGTAGTGATACAGACAACTACCAACCTGTAGGGCCCACTAAAGTTGGGAAATGATAATATCTTGCTAGTTGCTATCTCTTAAAATTTCCAATATCTCGTGATGAGATGACTACATACGTTTTTGCCAATTGGCATGGCCGGCTAGATGGACAAACTAGATCACCACATGCACACCAGAACAAGGACCTTGCAAGTTACAACATTTTTTGAACTACCTTAACCATTCACTCATTTATACAATTAGGAACAGGCCATGGTGTAATAATCACACCGGTCGGATGATCATAAGCCTTTGAATGGACCCAATTTGATAACAACCATCCATTGTTTGCGACCCATAATTCACATGATGCCCCTATCCATAAATGACAATGGACCTGGATGGCTTCAAGCATAACTATCAATTAGGGTTGTCCAAGGGCCCTGGCTTGGTCAGTTTGTTCTCAAGTTTTGAACTATAGGTGACAATGTATTGGGTCAGTTAGTAGGTTAACAGACCCGAGCTGTTCCTAATGAAGGTTAGAGTAAGCTAAATGGGTATGGATCTGATTAGGGTTGAACCATATCCAACCTAACCCAACCCTGCCATATAAATAACCAATGGGATGGGCTAGATGAACCAATCCAGCCCGGACCATATAGCCTAATGTTCCATTCTTAAACTTAGGGCTACAACTTGTGTTCGGATCGAACCAAACCCAATTGACCCAAACCTATGACTAGATCAGGTTGTTAAGGTCCTCGGTTGGGTTAGGATTGGAAAATACTAACCTAATCTGCATTTGGGTTGAGCATATTCGGGTCAGGTTAAGTCAGATCGGGAATAATGAAAACATCAACCTGCCCGAGAGTCCTACTCGAATCTTTGTGTGGTTGTGCGAGTCAGTTCCGGTTGATCGAGCCCAACTGAACTACAATTAAACTACATGAAGCTGCCCACTGCGGCTTGCGGTCTTGGCTGCTCCGGTCCATTCGGGTTCAAGCTCGGGTCTCACTGTTTCCCCATAGTATGACCCACTTCGACAATGGATCTATCTCATTTTTTAGATCTCATTCCATCATAGTTCGAAGAAAATGATGGACGAAGTATATTTTACACTGTCATCGTAGTTGGCCCACATTAATTCATATCTTCTCATGTTTTCTCTTCATTTATATTTTTTTGATATTATGAACATGTTGGATGTCAAATAAACATTACTATGCGCCCAAGGAAGGTATTAATGATGGAAATCATTATTCCACACTGTTTCGTGTTGCATGGTCCACTTGAGTTTTGAATTTACCGAAAAATTGGGATCATTGGCTTGTTCATCCATTTTTCGAGATCATTTTAGAGAACTATCCAAAAAATTATTCATATCCAAAGATTAATTAAATGAACCACACCACAAATAAGGGGAACAAATTGGCTGCTTCCCCTGGTACCATCTAATGGCTTGTGGTTGGTGCTCTGTAGGCCCTACCATGACATATGTGTTTAATCCATGCGGTCCATTTATTTTTAAAAATCATCTTATGGCATGAGACAAAAAATAAGGCATATCCCAATATGAAATGGACCACATTAACAAGAAACAGTATTGAATGAGCGTAAACCATTTAAAACATTTCGGGGGCCATAAAAGTCTTAGATCGAGATGATTTTTGTTTTTCCCCTTTATCTAGGCCTGTATGACCTAACCAACAGATTGGATGTCAAATAAAAAGTACATTGGGCCTTAGGAGGGTTTTAATGATGGATAACCAATTATTATTATTTTTATGTGGTGTGGTCGCACTGATATTTATATACCAAGCAATGGGGTGTGGGAAGTCTTATGATCCCCACCATGATGTATGTGTTTCATCCACGCTATCCATCTATTTTTATAGATCATTTTATGATATGAGAGAAAAAATGAGGTATATCTAAATCTCAAGTGGACCACATTACAGGAAAATGTGTTGGATGACGCTGACCATTAAAAACGTTTTGGGGGCCATAAAAGTTTTGGATCAAGATGATATTTATTGTTTCCCTTCATCGGGTCTTTATGACCTAATCAACATATTAGATTTCAAATAAACAATACAGTGGGCCTTAGGAGGATTTTAATAGTGGATATCCAACCATTATTGATTTCCTATGGTGTGCTCCACCTGAGATTTATATACCTATCATTTTTGGCATAAAGCCTAAAATGATCTCTAAAAATAGATGAACGGAATGGATGAAACACATACATAATGGTGGGGCCCACAAAGTACCAACCACCAGTAGCCAATCCGCCTCCCAAATTTGGGCACGCGCTCAAAACAGAGCCGCACCCAAAGTTTAGAGATTTCATACTCTCTCTCTCTGTCTCTTCTCTATCTCTCTTCGTTCCCTAATCAGAGCACCACCTAAACCCTTCTTTCCTTAATCCTCTCTCCCTCCATTTCCTCTCCATTTCCCTCCACAACCATCTTTTATCCTGTGCACCCCATGACTCTCTTTCGTTCTTAGATCTTCTTCTTCATCGCATCCGCAATATCGAGACGAGATGGAAGCCCTGATCGATGCAGAGAATCTCACCGAACCATGCGGGAATGGCTCTCTCGGCTCTCCTAACTCTTCTCCCTCACCACTCCTCCCGTCTCCTCTCTCAAGTCGATCGCCCGCTCCAAGTGTGCCTTCCCCCCCTCTCTCGATCTGTATCTTTCGTACCTCTAGAATGAGATTTTCTCTTCTTGCATCTCTTTTTCCTGCTCGTTTTTGTTGTTGTTAGGGTTTCGATTTGTCTTATTTGAATTCGAGCTCCGGCGGTTGGTTTCCGTAGCTTGATTTTGTTATTCCTGTATCTTTTAGCTCTGACCAGTGTGAATAGGGATTTTGTGATGGTTAGGTAGACCACTGGATGTTGACCGTCCATTTTCGGTGCTGTGTCTATCCCATTAGATCTTACCCATCTATTTGGGCCATCATTCTAAGAAGGCGGCACATGTGTCGAAATCAAAGCGTCCATTAAGTAGGCCCCACCGTTCAAACATCCTTATCTATAAATCAGGATGGTCGATTCATCAAGAGTGCAGCAGTGCACGGTGCAAACAAGTGATCAAAACATACATCAACAGTCCATTTCTTCAAGCAGCCCACCTCATGAGTGCACCTATCAAATATTTTGGGAAACTGTATCTTAACCATGAAGCAAACAGATGGATGGCCAGATTTTACCTAATGATCTTGGCACGTTTTCCAGCACACAGATGGATTGGGCTATACATAAAGGTGGTATTAGGACCATGAATTGGAGGGTTGTGATGGGGCTGATGTTTGTACGAATCCAAGCCCAAATCTAGCCTGGCCCACTAAAGGTGAATCACAATCTCGGAATAGCTTGCTAGCAATGTTCAAAATGGGCCAGATTTTGGGCTTTTGGAAACCATTGGCGCAGATCTGTCCACTAAAGGTGAATCACAATCCGGTTGATGCTCGTGATGTGCCCGATTGTTATGACATCATCAAAGACCCCATGGGTGAGGCACCCATCTCTACTGGCATAGTCCATTTCAGTGATCTCTATATTATTATCAGCACTCTCCTTGCAGTTTTCATCTTACTTTTGCAATGTGCAATAGCCTGCTTGGATTTCTTAAATGACTGAAAAATAGATGATGAATTATTTTTGTTCTTTGAGTTAATCTTTCATTGGTATGACTACACTTTCAACTGACATGTTTCCCTAAAGACATTATTTTGCTTCGGCAGAGTGAAATGTCTACATCATGGAAATATCTTATTTTTCTTATGCTTTGGTCAAATCGACTGCATCAGTTTGGGAACCCACTTGCTTTCTCAACAAGGAAATCTGATCAACAAGATTCTCTATTCACTTGGAGTTTTACAACATGCACTGTCATAAGAACAAATGATCTCTGCCCTATGAGAGGTTCAAGAATTTCTTTTAATTTTGTCCATCATGATTTTAACTACCAGCTCAAATGCATTTCCATCTCAATGTTTGAGAAAAGTCCATTCTAATTTATAACTATTTCCTCTAAATTCTACCACTAATAAGGCCCTGGATTTTGTCCACTAAAATAATCTATCTTTGTAGGTGTTCAGATATTCCAATTCTTGCTAGTAGGAACTAGGTCAAATGGTCCATCTTCATCCACACGCACATGCGAAAGCTTTTTTTTTTTTGAAAGGTAACACTACCAAGGTTTGAACCCTGGATCACTCACACGCACTACACAGTCTCCACCAGCTCATTTAATGAGTGAGAGACATGTGTGAAAGCTTTACTCTCGTTCTCAAAAAAAAAAACATTGGGGAATTTTGTTATGCGAATTCCATAGGAGGTTCAAGATATTTGACCAAAGAGCTCCTACTATCCTCAGCGATGGTAAGTTACCATTGTTGCTAACAGAAACGGGACCCCCTTAGCTAGCCTTGGTGTCTTATACAACTCCAAGTTAATCCTTTGGTTCTTTTAGCTTAGGTATTTGTCCTCAACAATAAGCGTGTCATGAGATACAATCTCAATAAATGCTATATGGTCCTCAAAAGATAAAACAAACCCCTATGAGTGTTTAGAGTAACAAACAAAGATACAATCAATTGTTCCATTCCTAAAGTTGCCACATTTTAAGGCAAGCATTAAAAGATAATACTAGTGATCCCTAGGATATAAGTCACAGAGAACTTTCAAGTTCCATATGAAATCTTCAAAATCAATTTGTAGGAACTCTATTGAAGATGCAAATAGCTGTAGACAACACTGACTTGAAAAGGTCTGGTAGATTCTCCATCTGTTATTTGTATGTGGGGAATCACTCCTCCTCGGGTTTCCTCTAATCTGACCATGCCCATTTGGCCATATAGGGCCCTCGTAGGGTTATTTCCTTCTTTTTTCTGGTAGGCAGAACAAGGTGCTCAATTGATAAGCTGTGGAAAAGACATGATAATCCCCAATATGTGTCATGTGTCTTCAGACACCATATGGGGAAAAGAGTGCTTAACGCGTTTCACTATTGTTGATACTTTATTCAATCAATTTTCATTCTTCTTATTGTGGCATGGGAGAGGTGATGGCCATAAAAGGAGATCATTGTGGAGAATCCTTTAGGTTGGCAACGGACCGAGGGCTTGGGCCCAAAATATCAAAGTTTTTAACAGGGCCATCCCAAAGGCCTGGCATGACTAGTTCAAAATTTAGGCCCAAGCCCCATTGCCAGGCCTAAGAATCCTTGATTTGGTTTGTTGTCGCTTTGGGTTGAGTGCAGCAATAGATGCCTTCCGCAATAGGCATCCAACTTTGATTTAGTGTCTGGCAAGACCAAATTTTGTTAGTTGGTGCCGAGTATAATCTCCAGATGATTATATTGGGGAATAGTGTGTTCCTGAAATCCTTTGCTTCTCCACATTTCTGAGGGGATTATGCTTATAAAATATCAGGTTATTTAATACTTGCAAGCTAAAATGCTTATTGTATTGTGCAAAAACAGTTTCGAATAGCCTATCTCAATGTACTTATCCCAAATAACCAGCTCTATGGTGATACCCTTCGAGTCATCATTCCATCTAAACCCACTTTGAGAAGATCTGTCATGATATTGTATTGTTTTTTCAAAGTTTTGATTCAATTCTTGTAATTTTCTTCTTTTACATATATTCCAACTTCTCATGTATAGAATCAATTATTGGTTACCACGCAATTTTCTTAAATTGATTATTGTTTCATCGGAGACCAAGATGGATTTTCTCTAATAACACATCTCATGTATTCATCCATCCTTGTATTCCTGATTTTTCCTTTGGTGTGTTTGATTTTTTTAAAAAAATTTAAATATATTTTTTAAAAATCAATATTCTGATAAATTGGAAATAAAATGCCCAATATACATTTATAAACATACTCACAAGAAAGATAATTTCCATTTATATGCTGAATGACAAATATGGAAGTTTGAGATTACATCTTATCAAGCCTAAAGTTAGTATTGAATTTTGTATACATATCTTCTGGAAGTCTCAATCAAAATTAGTTTTAAGCATCCTTCTCCCTTCTGCTTAGTGCTCTGACTTGCATTTCTTCTTCATATTAATCATTTCCCTTCTCATTGCTCACTTCATTGACGTGTCAATGTTCTTCTTCGTTGAAATCGTTGTCATCCTCTAAATTGAAAATGTCACAAAAAATATGATATCGCATCTCTTGTTAATGATGTGGTTGCATTTAGTTTTTTTTTTTTTCTTTTTGAAAGGCAACAAAGAATTTATTAAAAAGAAAGCATGAAAAGCGCTATAAAAAACAAAAGAGCCCCAAACTAAATTAAGCATGAAAAGCACTATAAAAAATAAAAGAGCCCCAAACTAAATTAGGGGATACAATTATCTAGAATATTTAGACTAGAAGCCCACTCTTTAATATAAGACATCGCCCTCCCAATTAAAAAGGAAACCAATATGCCCTTATATCTAAAACACTGATTGTTTCTTTCTCCCCAATTAACCAAAGAAACACCAAAATGGATAGCCTCTCGAAGCTGCTTACCATCTCTTCCGATTCCACCTCCATGCCAAGTGAGGAAAAGATCCTCAATTGTGCCTGACATAACTCACTGGATTTTGAACACTCCCAAGAAGCCCTCCCAAATAGATCTAGTTATTGGACAATTGATAAACAAGTGATTTACCAATTCTGCATTGCTAAGACAGATGGAGCACATGTTTGGGATGTACATCAGTCTCTTTTGAAGATGGTCTATTGAAACACTCAGTTTTTACATGTTTGGGATGTACATTGCTCTCTTTTGAAGATTGTCAGTAGGAGCACTCGGTTCTTGCTCACCAACCATGCCAAAGCAGGTTATTACAATCTTCACTTGTATATACATTACATAAGATAAAGTGGTTTCAATATTGGGAACCATGCTTTTAATACCCCAAATGCACGTTCAATGGCATTCTGCAAAGTGAATGACATATTAAATAAGTCTTTTTCATTTGTTGTATTCGCCAGATTAAATAAGTCTTTTTCATTTGTTGTATTCACCAGATTAAATAAGGTTTTTTTTTTTTTTTTTTGGTTTCTTAGAATACAACCTTGCTTAAATTCCTTAAGGTAGTAGTGGGCACCATGAAATGTGCTAGAAATCCAGAGAAGTTAAAAAAACCCGTAACTAAATAATATTTACCATTAGATATTGACAAACTCTCTTGTCATGAGAGTACCGGCACTCATGAATTTGAAGTAGATCCTTTCCATCCAGTGAAGAGTTAAAAGCTAAGCATCCAAAATATTTTGGAAAACACATCCTCTTTTCGTATGACACAAACCTCACTCTCTCAATGATGTGTTACATCTAAGACCCTAATACAATATTTAAAATATGGGTAAAACCATTAATTGTTTTGTATTTCTAGAGGTACTTAAGACTTTGGAGGTTTTAAGAATTCCGAAGGGAGTTTGATAATCGAGTCCAATACTTTGAAACCTAACCTTGACGCATTAGGAGTCTACGAGCATTCGATTTGCCTCATTTTTTTGGCTCATACTTAAAATGATCTAAAAAAATAGTGATATGAAAAAAATGTATGAACGGTTTGTATATGATATCATCGTGGGGCTTACAAAATTTTTGCGAATTTCCTTTTCTTTCTTGAAATTCCAAAACGCATTTTGAGAATTGCCAATCACAAATACAACCATTTGAGATTGTTTTAAAGAAAGAATGATAAGGGTTGCAACCTTGTTAGGTGAATTTTTAGGTGTGGATGGTTGTTTTACAATCCAAAGATGGTGTTTTCATGTATGACGAGGATTATTAATGTTTTTTTTTTTTTTTAGTCTATGAGCTTTTCTTTTGTGCATTTTGGTTATGGTTTATGTTTTGGTGCGAATGCGCATCGAGTGCATATGGGAATTGCTATAGTTTTTTGTTGATTGGGGTGATTTGAATCTTGGGCTGCGTTTGGATGTCCGAAAAAGTCCGTTTGCTTGGAATATGGAAGTTGCTAAGGGATTTGTTTCTAGAAGCAGCAAATTACCTGAGAAACTGATTCTGTACATGGAAACAAATTCTGTTAATCATGTATGCCAACTTGAAATTTAATTATGCAGAATACATAAATTGAATTTGGGTGTTGGGAAAGGGAAGGTTTATGCAGTTGTTTTTGTAAATGGAATTCAAAAGTATGACTGTTGGGAGGGAATTCATTCCCTTGGAATTTGCAATGCACCCTCTGGTAGGAATCGAAAAAATGGGTCCAAGCTGGAATTTGATTCCAATGGAATCTGTTTCAACCTTTTTTCACCATCCAAACGCATGAATTAAGCCCTGGAAATGGATTCAATTTCCGGATATGTACTTTCCAGGGTGCCAAACAATCCCTCGGGTTGGACCTAAAAGGTTATGGATAATCACTTGGAATGGAAAATGAAAAATTGTGATTATGTGTAATGCAGTTGCCAAAATCCCTTCTGCCTTAAATGTCCGTCTATCCTACCAAAATATCTACATTTTTGAGAATTTTTAGCCTGTTTGGTATTTTCTAGACCACATTAATTTACGAATGTTCGACAACAATGCATTGCATGGGAACTTCGTGTGTGATGGGTGCACATTTTCCCACGTCATATAAGATACTTGGAAGATTTCCTAGTGCAACAATCAAGCCAGTCCACTCATCAGATGGGCCACCTGCATATGTTGAATCAGATCATTAGCCTGCTGCGTGAATGGACCAGACTCACTTTTGCACCAGGTGACATTTTGGTCGGGCTCACCTTTCTCAACACTTGGATGACGTACCCAGTCACGTGTTGACACATGAAGTTTGCGTGCAATGCATTGTCCATAAACCTATCAACAGAATTACGAATTGAACAAAATATTAGCTTGGTGTAGAAAACAATGGAAATTGATTTTTCTTTTTATTATGGTTTTCATGATATTGCAATCTCAAGATGTAATAGTCCTTGAAAGTATGCAGCATGTTGTAGAACTAGAAAAATGGAATTTACTGTCTACATTCAATTGCAAAGTTGTCAAATGCCGTTTGGAAGTTAGAACACTATTTAATAGAATTGTGTGTCCAAACACTACTACTGTCATCTATTCCTGCATACTTGTGGCTAGACTTTCTTTGCCTTGTCCTCTCTTTTCTGTAACCCCACTGAAAATAAAGAGTTTTATGTGGAGATGAGTGATATGTATACAATAAACATGAGCTAATAAGCGTTTAAGTATTACAAACAAAACACTAATCTCTAAATGTACTCTGAATCATGGCACACTCCACACAACTATTTCAATCAAACAACAAATGCCGGATGCAATGTTCTCACTAAGAAAGTTGTCAACAATTCTGATTTTATCCACCATCCATGAGAAGTATGATAGATTGAAATACTTGACCTATAAACCTCTGCTTGGCACAAATCTTTCTTCCCGATGATTTGTCTTTCGTATATACATTACAAAGTTTATGAATTGGTGAATACATGTGTATACCTTCTCATGGTATACATGTGTCACATACACTTTGTGAAAATGACGGGTTGACCCCCATGAGCTAAATATATGTGCCTAGGCTCATCCCAAAGCAGTGAGCTCAACGACATGATGCAACCAGTCCCACTTATTTAACCATATTGGGTTAGACTCGCACAAGTCCAAATCAAGATGATGCCCAGATCATGGGTCCTTAGACTGCACAAGTCCAACCCAACATGGTCCACCCAGAGCAAAGTATCTTTGGTCCAGAAAAACAGGAAAAGACAGTATTACGATTGATTTATTTTGTTTATGTTTTGTTTTGTAGATTGAAGGGGCCTACTTAGAAGGCAACAAAGGTATAAGCAATTGGGATGTTTTCTCTCACATACCAGGTTGGTTTTATTTTTTCCTTTCCTTTCTCTCTTGGAGAATATTTTAGGTATGGTAAAATACAATTTTAAAATTAAAATTTCATTGAATTTTACTATCTCCATATTCAGGAAAAATATGGAGACAGTCTACATCCATCAGAATGTGAAACTCTAAGTATTGAAGGGTTAGGATCTTATAATCTAGGAGATTTCAGCTGGCTCCATCCATGGTGGGGCCGCTAGAGTTAAACCCAGAAGCCAAATACTGACCCCATATATAGTACAATGGTCAGATGGGCTCGAGTTGGCCTTTTATGTCATATAGCTATCAGTCCACAAAAAGAAAAAAAAATTAAAGAAAAAAGAAAAAGAAAAAGAGAAAAAGACTAATACAATGATAACTTGTTGGACATGAACAGGAAGACATTAAATTGATGCATTCCCTTGGAGTGAATTCCTACAGATTTTCCATATCTTGCTCTAGAATCCTCCCAAATGAGTTTTACTTACATCTTTCCAATTTTACTGTTAGGACATCCAATCCCCTCTAGCAGGTTGATCCCACTATGAAGATCACATGGTGCTAAAATCAGGCAAATCTACTGATCAGGCACACCACACTCTAGTTTGGACCAAATGAGAGGTTGTCCATTCTATTCTTTGGTATGTCCCATCTAATGAGCGGATTGACCTATTTTTAAGCTATTTGTTCTTCATGGTGGGTTTAACCTTTGGAACGGGTTGGATGTTCTCTCCACTTAGCATGTTAACGTTTAGGTGTGTCTAACACCTCATATTTTGGCAGAGACTTAATCTTCATTTTAATATATGTTAATGAACAACAGAAGGAAGATTTGGTGAGATTAATAGGGCAAGAATTGAATTTTACAACAACCTCATTGATGCTCTCCTTCTCAAAGGTAACAACATCCTCTTGTTTTTTACTACACAATATCCACCATCCATCCACCACACATACATATTTGCTTATCCTATCTGCTCGTACAGTCAGCCTAGCGTATGTGTGCAATATCTGATCTGTCAATCGTGTGGGCCATGCAATGTAGGTGCCCGGCCTAAAATGGCTTAGGTAATTTTGGAGTCCTTGGTTAGGGTTTGGGTTGAAAGTACGAGTCTTTGGAGCCGACGCTTTGAGTCTCGAACTCATTCTTTTGAAAAATAGAAAAATGAGAATATTAGTAAATATGAATTTTCTTGTTAAGAAGAAAATGGAAGATGGATTTAAAAAACATAAAAGAGATTTTTTTTTCTTTCTTTTTGCTTCAAGAGAGAGACTAAGCTAACAATGAGCTTCTTTCAAAGGATCAATTGGTTTTGTTTCACAATAAACCAAACTTTACAACTAAGCTAACAATGAGCTTCTTTCAAAGGATCAAAATTGATAACACTCTTACCTAAAAAGTACTGAAGGTCTTTAAAGTCCTTTATCTTAAAATCTTGAGAGAGATTTTTCATATGATCATAAAATTCCATAGGTTGATCAATATATATAATGAAACCCTACTCTCTCACAAAGAATGTGAGAATAACAAGACTCAGATATGCATATCCTTTATCTTTCTTGTATGTAGTTACATGTCGAATTTCTTCGTTCTTTGATTCATTACACTCAATTCAGGTATGGTTTGCACCAATTCAAGAGACTGTACATTAGGCATTCAATATATAAGACTGGAGTGAGACTGATTAGGCATTTGAATGTGTTACAGGATTGTTTGAATTGCTTGTTCTAACAGGTGCACAAGTTGGAATGGATTGGACTTCTATCTTGAGAAAACGCCATAATTTCAGGTAGTTATTATTGTAATGGAAAGTTAAAAAATTAAAAGAGAGAGAGATAATGAATTCATGGAAAGAAATGTTTTTATCATTAGGGCTGCTTTTGTCGGGTTTGATGCAGAAATTGTCGCCAACTTCATAGAAAGACAAATAGCATCAGTGGCCACAGATTGCAACCTGGATTTAAACAACGTTCGAGGTGCTGTCAACAATGCTAACAGAATCCTCTAGGTCAGATTGTTGATTGGACCTGATTTTATTTAAATGATCTTGATAATCCATTTTATTTAAATGAGCAGACCTGGATGTGCGTCGGAGCTATCCGGATGAGCGGGGGTCCCTGGAAGGTGGGCAGTTATGACCATGACGAAGCTATCCATTTCCTATGGACAGCATTGGAAAGGCCTGGCCATTTGACAAGCCGTGTTTATGTATTTACTTGAAATTAATGGAGCAGATCCGGATGTGCGTCGGAGCTATCCGGATGAGCGGGGGTCCCTGGAAGGTGGGAACCGCTGTTATGACCATGATGAAGCTGTCCATTTCCTATGGACAGCATTGGAAGGGCCTGGCCATTTGGACAGGCCGTGTTTATGTATTTGCTCAAAATTAATGGAGCAGACCCGGATGTGCGTCGGAGCTATCCGAATGAGCGGGGGTCCCTGGAAGGTGGGAACCGCTGTTATGACCATGATGAAGCTGTCCATTTCCTATGGACAACATTGAAACTCGCCATTTGGACAGGCCGTGTTTATGTTTGTATTTGCAGGTACCACACCCTTAACCTAAACCTATAACCCAACCTAAACCTATTCTCAAATCCCAAAACCTATACTTATAACCTAAACCTACACCTAGACCTTAACCTTAACCTAAACCAAAACCTATGACCTATAACTTATAACCTAAACTTATAAACTATAACCTAACATTAACCTAAATCTATAACCTAAACCTTAACCTATAACCTAAAAAACCTAAACCTAAACATATTCTCAAATCCCAAAACCTATGACCTAAAACCTTAACCTATTACCTATAACCTTAACATATAACCCAACCCTTAACCTAAACCTATTTTCAATTCCCAAAACCTATACTTATAACCTAAACCTTAACCTAAACTCAAATCCCTAAATCTTAACATATAACCCAACCTAAACATATACTTATAACCTAAACTTATTCTGAAATCCCAAAACCTATAACCTAAACCTTAACCTAAACCTATACCTATAACCTAAACCAAAACCTATAACCTAAACACGAACCCAAACCCGAACCCGAACCGATCCTAAACCTTAACTTAAACCTAAACCTAAAACCTAAATGTATTCTCAAATCCCTAAACCTAAACCTACACCTAATCCTAATCTCAACGCCCTAACCTAAACCTAAGCTTAAAATTGAAAACCCAAACCTAAACCCGATCCCGAACCCGAACCCGATTCCCTAAACCTAAACCTTAACCAATTCTCAATTCCCTAAACCTATAGCTTATAACCTAAACCTAATCCTTAGCCTAAAACCAAACCTAAACCTTAACCAATTCTCAATTCTCTAAACCTATAGCTTATAACCTAAACCTTAACCTAAACCTAAACCTTAACCTAAACCAAAACCTATGACCTAAAACCTTAACTTATTACCTATAACCTAAACTTATAACCTTAACCTAAACCTATTCTCAAATCCTAAAACCTATAACCTAAACCTAAACCTAAACCTTAACCTATAACCTAAACCTATAACCTAAACTCAATTTCTTAAACCTTAACCTATAACTAACCTAAACCTAAACCTATAACCCGAACCCGATTTCATAAACCTAAACCTTAATGTATTCTCAAATCCCTAAACCTAAACCTACACCTAATCCTAATCTCAACTCCCTAATAACATAAACCTAAATGTAAACTTGAAAACCCAAACCTAAACCCGATCCCGAAGCGAAGCCGATTTCCTAAACCTAAACTTATAATCTTAACCTAAACCTATTCTCAAATCCTAAAACCTATAACCTTAAACTATTACCTTAACTTATAACCTAAACCTATAACCTAAACTCAATTTCTAAACCTTAACCTATAACCTAACCTAAACCTAAACCTATAACCCAAACCCAATTTCCTAAACCTAAACCTTAACGTATTCTCAAATCCCTAAACCTAGACATAAACCTACACCTAATCATAATCTCAACTTCCTAACCTAAACTAAACCTAAACTTGAAAACCCAAACCTAAACTCGATCCCGAACCCAAACCCGATTTCCTAAACCTAAACTTATAACCTTAACCTAAACCTATTCTCAAAATCCCAAAACCTATAACCTAAACCTAAACCTAAACCTATATAACCTTAACCTAAACCTAAAACTTAACCTATAACCTAAACCTTAACCTATAACCTTAACTTATAACCTAAACCTATAACCTAACTCAATTTCCTAAACCTTAACCTATAACCTAAACCTATAACCCGAACCCGATTTCCTAAACGTATTCTCAAATCCCAAAACCTAAACATACACCTAATCCTAATCTCAACTCAATAACATAAACCTAAACCTAAACCTAAACTTGAAAACCTAAACCCGATCTCGAACCCGAACCCAATTTCCTAAACCTAAACTTATAACCTTAACCTAAACCTATTCTCAAATCCCAAAACCTATAATCTAAACCTACACCTATATAACCTTAACCTAAACCTAAAACTTAACCTATAACCTAAACCTTAACCTATAACCTAAACTTATAACCTAAACTCAATTTCTTAAACCTTAACCTATAACCTAACTTAAACCTAAACCTATAATCCAAACCCGATTTCCTAAACCTAAACCTTAACGTATTCTCAAATCCCTAAACCTAAACCTTAACGTATTCTCAAATCCCTAAACCTAAACCTACACCTAATCCTAATCTTAATTCCCTAACCTAAACCTAAACCTAAACTTGAAAACCCAAACATAAACCCGATCTCGAACCCAAACCCGATTTCCTAAACCTAAACTTATAAACTTAACTTAAACCTACTCTCAAATCCCAAAACCTATAACCTTAACCTAAACCTAAACCTATAGCCTAAACTCAATTTCATAAACCTTAACCTATAACCTAACCTAAACCTTAACCTATAACCCGAACCCGATTTCCTAAACCTAAACCTTAACGTATTCTCAAATCCCTAAACCTAAATCTACACCTAAACCTAATCTCAACTCCCTAACCTAAACATAAACCCAAACCTGAAAACCCAAACCCAAACCCGATTCCGAACCCGATTTCTTAAACCTAAACTTATAACCTTAACCTAAACCTACTATCAAATCCCAAAACCTATAACCTAAATCTAAACCTATAACCTTAACCAAAACCTTAACCTATAACCTTAACTTATAACCTAAAGCTATAACCTAAACTCAATTTCCTAAACCTTAACCTATAACCTAACCTAAACCTAAACCTATAACCCATGTACCCGATTTCCTAAACCTAAACCTTAACGTATTCTCAAATCTCTAAACCTAAACATATACCTAATCCTAATCTCGGCTCCCTAACCTAAACTTAAACCTAAACTTGAAAACCCAAACCTAAACCCGATTTCCTAAACCTAAACTTATAACCTTAACCTAAGCCTATTATCAAATCTCAAAACCTATAAACTAAACCTAAACCTATAACCTTAACCTAAACCTAAAACTTAACCTATAACCTAAACCTTAACCTATAACCTTAACCTAAACCTAAACCTTAACGTATTCTCAAATCCCTAAACCTAAACTTACACCTAATCCTAATCTCAACTCCCTAACCTAAACCTAAACCTTAACTTGAAAACCCAAACCTAAACCCGATCACGAACCCGAACTCGATTTCCTAAACCTAAACTTATAACCTTAGCCTAAACCTATTCTCAAATCTCAAAACCTATAACCTAAACCTAAACCTATATAACCTTAACCTAAACTTAAAACTTAACCTATAACCTAAACCTTAACCTATAACCTAAACTCAGTTTCCTAAACCTTAACCTATAACTTAACCTAAACCTAAACCTATAACCCGAGCCCGATTTCCTAAACATAAACCTTAATGTATTCTCAAATCCTTAAACCTACACCTAATCCTAATCTCAACTCCCTAACCACACCTAAACCCGATCCCAAATCCGAACCCCATTTCCTAAACCTAAACTTATAGGTTATAGGTTATAGGTTAAGGTTAAGGTTTAGGTTTTAGGTTTAGGTTTAGGATATTTTTGTTTATGATGTTAAGCTTATATGTATTTATGCGTGAATGAATGTGATGGGGATAAGATTGTTTGTGTTTGGATGAATGTAGTTTATTTTTGGGTTTGGGTTTGGGTTTGGGTTTGGGTTTAGATAGATGTGAATGTGAATATGATGAAATATATTGTATAACAGGTGTATATTAGGATGAATATGATGAAATATATTGTTAACAGGTGTATATCAGGAATTTTGAGCTGTATATATATATATATATAAAAAGAGACTTTTAGCGACGAAAATTTTTGGGTAGGCCAAATTTCGCCACAGTTTTCTATGAAGCACTGAGAAGTAAAGTGATGAGTGAAGGATTTCTAGAAGGTCTCTCCAAGCAATTGCATTTGTCTACACCCGAGAAAATTGCTGTTGGTCTTGCTCTGTCAGATTTAGGAAATAAGGATTTTAGAATCAGAGGTAAGTTGAGTTGCTTGGAGGAATGTATCACATGCTCCATGAATGACATGGTGTATTTGTATGATGTGAGTTTTGTTTTTAGCATTCTTTGAGTTGCTTGATTTGGAGATAAGTTTTGAAACATCTGTTCTAAGATACCTTTGTACAAAGATTCCTATTACATTTGTTTTTTCTCCCATGGTGTTTTGCATTTAAATCTTAGTCATTTTTTCAGGGAAAATTTTTTGCATGGCACATATTAAGGAATTATGTACAAAGCTTGCGTCTATATGCAATGGTTTTTTTTTTTTTTTTTTTTTGAGTTTGGGACTGTGTTCTTCACTTGTGTAGGAAGAAGAGGCTCTCATTTCAGCTCATAGAAAAGAAATTGAAGAGACGATGGAGATTGTGTGTGGAGTAAATCTATCCTACATCGGCTCTCTGCTACCCTTTTAATTCAAGATCACCGAAGGTTTCTCTCTTTTGCTCTCATATGTTTTTGCTTGGATATCCATATGCTTATACATGTGTCAAACAAGTCTATTTTAGACTTCATATGATAACTATGTTTTTTTGACATTTAAATGCTGAGAAAGAAACCTCTAGAGCTGTTAAAAGTAAAATTATGAGCCAGGGACATGCCAATGGAGCAATCTGAACTGTCGATATGGACTCCACTATAAATTATTGCTAATGGCGAGTTCTTCTTCTTTGCAGATGCTTTCAGACTACCGAACAAGCTGTAGTTGTTCATCAGCCAAGCAAAAGTCATACCCAAATCTTGCGTTGTGACTTTATATTATTTGTGGAACCTAATGTTGTGTAATAGTTTGATTGACTTTGTTTTGAAAACTTTAAATAGTAAACAAGTGAGATTGATTTTTTGATTGAGCTGTTAACTATTTTGTTGGTATTATGGCTTTCATGATTGATTGTTTCATGAGTGGATTGAATGAATGGATTAGTAGTTTAAATAAATATTTAAAAAAATTAAACATTTTTAGCCTCAATTTGTAACCGAGGCTTGGATGGATTTACTACTTTGGGTTTAGCTGGATGTAAATGTGAATATAATGAAATATATTATATAACAGGTGTATATCAAGATGAATATGATGAAATATATTGTTAACAGGTGTATATCAGGAATTTTGTGCAGAATTTTGAGCTGTATATTTTTTTTAAAAAAAGAGACTTTTAGCAACGAAAATTTTCGTTGCTAAAAGTGTGCTAAAAAATCTTGGAAATTTTTTTGGCGGCGAAAATTTTCGCTGCTAAAAGTCTCGAAATTTTTTTTGGCAACGAAACTTTTCGCTACTAAAATCTTGGAAATTTTTTTTTACAGTAAAACTTTTCGCTACTAAAGTTTTTGGCGGCGACAATTTTCGCCGCTAAAAAGTTTTGGAAGTTTTTTGGCGGCAAAACTTTTTGCTGCTAAAAGTCTTGTAATTTTTTCGCAGCGAAAATTTTCGTAGCTAAAAGTCTTGGAAAAATTTTTCGCGGCGAACATTTTCGCTACTAAAAAGTCTTGGATATTTTTTAGGATCTCTTGGAAAATATTTTTGACAGCGAAAAATTTCACTGCTAAAAGTCTTGTAAAAATTTTTTTGCAGCGAAACTTTTCGCTGCTAAAAAGTCTTAAATATTTTTTTGGTGGTGAAAAATTTCGCTGCTAAAAGTCTTGGAAGATTTTTTGGCGGCGAAAAGTTTCGCTGCTAAAAGTCTTGAAATTTTTTTTGGCAGCGAAAATTTTCGCTGCTAAATGTCTTGGAAAATTTTTTTAGCGACGAAAATTGTCGTCGCTAAAAAACTTGCATTTAGATTCAATTTGAATTTTTCGCTGATAAAAGCCCTGTACATCGGTCTTTTAGCAACGAAAATTTTCGTCGCTAAAAGGGTTTAACTGCGAAAATTTGACTTTTAGCGACGAAAATTTTCGTCGCTAAAAGTGGTGTTTTTAATTGAGAAATCCATATAGATGTTGAGTTTTCACTAATCATAAACTATTCACTAAACCACATCTAATTTGATTTTTTGCTAATAGTAAACAGTTTTATTGGGGATTTGCTATTTCAAGCCTTCAATTACCATTCTGGGCATCAGCAATGTCCTGGTTCACAATTATTCACTGTGCATGTCTGAACTCTTATTCAACCTACAAGTTATAATGCACAGAGCATGGCAAAAGATAAATAATAAATGTTTTTAGAAGGAAAGACAAACAATAAAAAGCTCAACTGGGAGCATATGGAAGAATTTTTGGGAGAGTGGGATTCTTATAGTGCTCAACTATCGAAAAACAAGTCATATCTTCATACCGAACAATTGCATCAGGTCGAGACTCAAAAACAATCAGGAGAACGCCCAAGGGACATGATGTCTTATCTAATACGAGCCCATCTGCAATCTGGATACAAAGCTATACTTGAGAATTTTAAAGAGAACGGCGGCCGATGCAAAAAAGAAGAAGGATATGAGCTAATCTAGATTATAACCATTCTGGGCATCAGCAATGTTCAGTAAAAAATTTCTTCGGTCTTGTGAAGATAAGCCCTGCAATGAAAAAAAAATTGCATATTTCACACTCAAACAATGAGAATCACTTTCTCCAAGAACAAAAAAAAAAAAAAAAGACAGCATGCTTTATACATTTATGAGTTAAAAGAAGGGACATACTTAAACTTTAAAGAGTTACACATGTAACAGCTGCCAAAAAATGTAGAAAAAGAAAGGGGAAATTTTCAAACACAAGAATGCAACCCTTGTCATCAAGGGAAATAATGTGACGTTACCTGAAGTCTCCTTGAACATTCCGTTGCTGCAACTGCCATCTCCCAGCGCCAACATGTTTACGTGGACACCCTAAAATTGCATGCTAATGAAAGAGAGTGCCGACACGTTCTCCTTGAATTACTTTTATGATGTTATCAGTACCAAAACCACTTTAAAAGAGATGAAAAATGAAATAGAGTTCAGGCAGGTAAATGACAGAATATAGCAAAGTAGCTAAGAACTTCAGTTTCTTGCCTAATGTAGTTAAGTGAAGCATTTGACTAGAGATTGATTCGATGCTAACGTTTCAACTTGACATTTTCTTTCTCATTATTTTTTACCAAATGTCCCACTTAGTTGATTCCTTGGAAGTTTCCTTTTTCGATTGATTAAAAACTTTGAAACACAACTATATAATTAAAAGCTAAAAGCTTAAGCGCACGTCAAAAGTACAGAAAAGGATATTGTCATATATTGAAAAGAATAATAGTCAATATGAACACAAGAAATGTAAACGAGTGCTTTCCAAAGTCTAAAATATCAAACTGGGGCTCCACCAACATGCTAAAACAAATCAACACAACCCTATCCTTTGGAGATGCTCTGGGATGATCTGCTTTTGAGACAAACATTCAAAAAGGGTTCAACCAAACAAGTCCTTTTCACTATGGAAATTTTTTTTTAAAAAAAAAAACACTATTCAAAGGAAATCATCTCCTCACAAAAACCATTCTAATAAAGACCTCTTCCCCACAAAACTCAAATCAAATAAATAAGATACAAAAATCAGCTTGACAAAGTTTGGATTACTTACCAGTTTCAACAAATAAGGATCAACTAATAAATTACCATGGTAAATCATTTCCACAGGAATACACAGACCAGGAATCCACCATTACCATGCCAATATTCTAGATAAAGGTGCAATTAACGGAGTTTCATCTTGGTGATTGATATAAAATGCAGATTGCATAGTTATAAAGCATCATTAAACTCATAAACAAAAGCTTCAACACCTAAAGGACATCTATTTTATCAATAAACATCAATCATGCAAGTTTTTGTGTTATGCACAATGGTAAACAATGACAATGACAAAAATGTGAAGGCTCAGAGGTATCACTTACCAAAACGAATAAACAAAGAGACAAATAAATAAAAACCATAACCAGATATTTGTGCTTTCAGGTAGCTCACCTGTGCTACATAGGGTCCCCAGAACTTAAAACACACATCACTAGTAACAAGCTGCAATCTGTTGTCCCTCCACAAGCGGCTGCTTGATGGTGCTTGTTCACCCATGCATAGAATGTTGCCTTCAAATTATTTGGTTTCATCGGCATCATTCATTAAATGATGTGTATTGTCACTTCTTTTCATCGTCATTAAATGATGTGTATTGTCATTTCTTTACACTGCTACCTTACTTCCAAGTGATGGAAAACTGGACATTGAGTTGATAGCGAGAATCTGAACTCTACCATCAATCAAATCGAGAAAATAAAGGCAGAAAGCTAAGTCTATAAGAGCATCTTCAGACCAAGAACATGTGAGAATAATGAAGAAGATTACCGAGATCATACATAGCAGTTGTAAATCCATGGCGGGATACTGCAAACAAGGCAAGTGAATTTTTTCTTCCTTGCCCAAAATAATGAGGAAAAAAATGACATCAGAAGAAATGCTTACTAGCCACTGCAAGGAGCAGACTAATGTTTGGTTATAATGGTGAAGAGCAAAAAATGGATTTTTTTTTTTTTCCTTTTTATTCTTTGGTAACAAATACAACAATGTGATAACAAAAAAGCAAAAAAAAAAAAAAAAAAGAAAAAGAAAAAGAAAAAGAAAAAGAAAAGAATAAATGCTTGCGAATGGCAAAAGACTTAGAACTTGATTCACACACGTACTCAATGTTCCACTTCCCCTTCAAAATCCTAGATGCTTCGGTTATTATATAGCTTATTTTATACTCTCTTTTTTTTTTCACTCCAACTCCCACCTCCTGATGCTTCTGGTAATGAAAGATCAACAAAGATATAAATATAGACATCACAAATGTACATGCACATGTTTAATGTTGGTTTGGAACAGAGCACAAAGGAATTTTTCTTTTTACAATATCTGAAATACCTCTCCTGCATCATTCCTATGTTAAAAATAGTGAAAGTATCTTCTGTTATAACCTGCAATGAGGAACTCGATTTAACCTTTAGAGCTGAAATTGTTAGCAGAGATGAACCCTCAACTTGCATTTTCACCCAGCTCCCACCATCCAAATCAGCCCCAAGCAACCCAAATATGCCAAGGGAGAAATTGCAGGATTGAACTTTCAGATACACAAGTACCAAATGTGTTGGGGGTTGAACAAGTCAAGTCATGAGTTTTCAAAATTGTAACTTAATGCCTTAATTGTCCACTTCTTGTCTAAAAGAACGTGGGTGGGATCTGAGCCATCTGACATCCCTATGCAGAATAGAATCCTACAAGCAGCTGCTTCATGGAGATATTCCAAGCTCCTTGCAACTCTGATTGCAATGCCAACATGAGTTCCCTAGTCTATGGGCTCTTTCCCTTGGATCCAATCTAAACAATCTCTTAGATCTCCATTCAACATGTACTCAAATACCAGGCCTCATAGATTCCTTAGGAGTGAGAAATTGCCAGGAAAAGGTACTACATGACAGCATGGTCATGATATTAGCTCAACCTAAGAAAGAAAAATCAGATGTGTTACAAATGTTTGGAATTACTGACGTAAAGATTAGTCCCACCAATATGACAAATCTCAATGATATCTTGAAGATAGTGTGATATTGTCACTACACATTTTAAAGAAAATAATTGAAAATTATCATAATAGTTTCAACTAAATTAAAAATGTTGCAATGTTAACATATTAGATATCCTGACACTTGAAAATTTCCCTAGAGGTGGTATATACAGGACCAATCAGACATAACTCAAGTATGGATTTACCCACCACACAAATTGTCCCTAGAGGCTTCGTTGTTTGTATATCTTATACATGCAGCTTGTAGTTTGAGCCAATTGATATCAGAGTGGGTTTGTGCTTTGTAATGCAAGATACTTCTTAAAAGCTATATGTATTAAATAATATATTTTCAAAAATTGTAGGGCCAGCTTCAAAATGGCTAAAACCATGTATGATTAAAGGATATGTAAAGGGTTTAAATGGGAAGAAATATCATTTATTATCTACCTTTCAAGCACATCATGCATGGTCATAGCATTATAATATTATTCTTTCAGTTACAAAATTCATCAAGTTCATGCTTTTCTGCTCTCCTCGAGCAAGAAGTGTACATCAAACATTGAACTATATCTGAAGGTACTTAAAAGCCACAAAATGGATCAAAAAGATGAGAAGCTACCGTAAGAGCTTTCTAAGATCAAATGCAAATAATACGTAGTCATGTTAACCTCAAGCATCATAAGAACCCATAAGAAATTAGTGCAAATGATAATTACGTACATGACCTACCTTCAAAATCTCAATTCGACCCATGAGGCCAGGTCTAGGAATATAGATTTTTCGATCATAACTATCCGGGTCTCACAAGTCCTGGAACAAGAATATCCGATATATTTGCGGCAGCAATAGTGATCACATTGCCTCTTTCTTCAAACCCATCCAAGCATACAATAAGCTACAATGGGAACAAGCGAACAAGAAAGTCAAGTACAGAACTAATGTGATATTACACAGATAGTATATGTATCAGATATTCCTACCAACTCAATATGAGTGTAGCATCACGTTCTTGTCCACCAGCCAATCTGCAACCAATGTCACTAAAACCCAAATCCCCAAACCAAAATATTAAATTATAAAACCCCAAATCAAAACCCAATCATAAACCCCAAAATATATGGAGACGGATTGGCTACTCCCCCTGACACCATCCCCATGGCTGCTGGTCGGTGCTCTGTGGGCTCCACCATGATGTATGTGTTTCATCCATTCCGTTCATCCATTTTTAGAGATCATTTTAGGGATGGATATAAAAAATAATAAGGATATAAATCTTAGGAGGACCACACCACAGGAAAATAATAATGATTGAATATCCACCATTAAAATCCTCCTAAGGCCCACTGTACTGTTTATTTGACATCCAATCTCTTGATTAGGTCATAAAGACCTAGATGAAGGGAAAAAATAAATATCAGCTTGATCCAAAACTTTTATGGCCTCGAAAAACGTTTTTGATGGTCAACGTTCATTCAACATTGTTTCCTGTAATGTGGTCCACGTGAGATTATGATATAACTTATTTTTTCTTTAATACCATAAAATAAGTTATAAAAATAAATGGACGGCATGGATGAAACACATACATCATGGTGGGGCCCATAGAGAACCGACCACCAGCCAATGGCTGGTGGCAAGGGGAGTAGCCAATCCGTTTCAAAATATATATATCCGATAAAAATCCGTTGGATTTTTTCAGATACCATGGGTTTCGTGAGATGATAGCGATGGTGCTTTGGAAGATCCGATGCCGAAGAAACACCTTTGGTGTCGAAAGGGACTACAACTCAATGGTAGGATAGGAAAAACAGGGCTTTTGATCGAGGTTGTCAGTCAGTGTGGCGAGGGCTTGTAATAGAAGTTACAATCGAAGTTGTTGGATGCAGGATGGATGAGCGATGATGGGAAGTTGGTTACGATGATGACGGGCAATGTGGGATCGGATCAAAGGCAAATTGGAGATGCAATGGGCGGATCTGTAATAGAGGAAGATTAGAGATGCAGTGAGTTGCTAGAGATGGTGGTTGTAGGTTGGGGTTTTGGGGTATTGGAGAAGATGAGAAGGTTCTGCCAGAAAAATGACTCCTCCGACAACTAAAAACCCGACACAACGTCGGAAAGCCTTATTGGCCAGCTGATGGAACCTACTCTTTGAATGGGCCTCGGATTCAGACTACATTGACGGGAACCGCCAGTGTAGAGCCGTAAAACGTGCTGGAATGTAGAATTTGGATAGAATCCCCACAAAGACCTAACATAACCTCTCAATCGAAATCAACTCGGTCAAAGAAAGAACATGGATTAACGTGATTTTCAATAGATTTGTGTGAAAATACCGCAAATGATTTGATCTCGAAGCTCTTTTGCATCGAGAAATTGAAAGGAGGAAGACTTTCTTACGGTTTTTCGAATCTGAGCTTCTCTCTTGAAAGCCCCACAAGAGAGAGGGTAAAAATCCACAAGCGGCTTTGGAACGCCGAGCGTCATCAATGACGCGGGCAGCGTCGAACCCTCCGACGAGAATGAGTGCCTTCATCGTTTGGGAGTTGAGGTCAGGGAACGGAGAGAGAGAGAGAGCGAAAGCGAGAGAGAGCGAGAGAGATTTGGGATTTTGGGGGGTTTTTTTAGGCGCTGCTATGTTTTCGAGCGCGCGCCCAAATTTAGGCCGAGGTCTGATATGGTTATGTGGGCCCCACCATGATGCGTGTCAAAAATCTACCCCATCGGTCAGATGCATCATCCCATGGTGGGCCCAGGGATTAAAAATCAAATCAATCTATGACTTGTGTGAGCCACACCACATGCAAAAGTTAAGAGGGGTCACCCTCCATTAAAACATTCATAATTATTTTTTTGGCCCACCGAGATATGGTCCACAAATCCAGCCCATCCATTATGTGTGTGCCACTTGGATGAGGGGTCATACCAAGTTTCAGATGCATCTAAATTTTAGGTGGGGCCCACCAAGTGCTTTTATATGTTTTAGGCATGTCTTCACATGATTTTAGATGGTATGGCCCACAGGAGTTACGTATACGGTGAAGAAATGCCTAAAACATATAAAATCATGTGAAGAAATTATCATGTGAAGAAATGCCTAAAACATATAAAAGCACTTGATGGGGCTCACTTGAAATTTTTATGCATTTGAAACTTGATCTGACTCCTCATCCAAGTGGGACACATATAATGGATGGGCTAGATTTGTGAACCACATCTCAGTGGGCCTAACAAATGATTATGAATATTTTAATGGAGGGTAACCCCTCTCAACTTTTGTATGTGGTGTGGCCCAAAAAAGTCACAGATTGACTTGATTTTTAAGCCCTAGGCCTACCATGGAATGGTGCATCTGAGTGATGGGGTAGATGTGGGCCCACTTTGATTTATATATTGTATATCCATATGATCCATTTGTTTTGCCAACTCATCGGAGAATATGAGCCCAAAAATGAATCATAATCAAATATTAGGTGGACTACACCACATGAAAACAATAGTAATTGGTTATCCATCATTAAAATCATCATAAGGCCAACTGTACTGTTTTTTTTTTTTTACATGGAGATTATAATTCTTCGAGAGAGACAATGTTCAACAAGTTCAACTACTGCTACAACAAGGGCAAATACTTCATAACCATGAAGAATGAATAAATCTTTCTATTTTTATTTATTTATTTATTATAGGAACAGGATTCCTTAAAATTTCACAAACAAAGGGAGAAATCCGAATTATAAAAGAGATTTCAACATCAAAGCTGGGGAAAAAAAAAAAGAAAAAAGAAATGTGATACCCAAACACCCAAATCCAGATGGACAAAAAATCATCAAATCCCAAAACAAAAAGATATAAATGAAGAGAAACCATAAACATCAGCTTGACCCAAAACTTCTATGAATGTTATTTTTAATGGTGGACGTTCAGTCCCTACTTTATAGTCCACTTAAGCTTTTGACCTGCCACATTTTTTAGTTAATATCTTAAAATGATCCGAGAAAAGTGTTGAACGGTATGGAGAAAGTCAATCCATGAGTTAGGTGGGTGAAGAGCTTAAAAATAAAGTCAATCCATGACTTGGGTGGGCCACACCACATAATATAATGGAGAGGGGTTTCCTTATAACATTCATAACCATATATTGGGTCTGCCTAAATGTGATTCACATATCCAACCCACTCATTATGTGTGTCCCATTTGGATGAGGGGTTAAACCAAGACCAAAACTCATGTGGGTCCCACCAAGTTTTTAAAGTTTTTTAGGATCACATAAACTCTACGAATTATTTTTGAGATATCTTATAACTTAAAGGGGACACATCAAATCCACGGTGTTGATGTTCGACACACATCATGATGGGGCCACAAAACTTACTAACATCAATTCTTAGGTTCTCACAAGGTCAATAAGTTGGGTCATAATTTTGACTAGAATATTTGGCCCATTTTATATGTCTGGTCCATTCACTCTATTTTACTGATCAATACCCTCAATTTGACTAGTTACTCGCCTCAATCAGGCTACATATGAGAAAATATATTGGGTATACCAAGATTGATCAACAATTTCAGTGAAATTTGATTTAAACATTTGAAGTTATTTACTCTTCAATCTTTACTGATTAGATTGTCCAAAAATGGTGAAATGTTGTTCATAATATCAAAAATATATGAATGAATAGAAAACACAAACATCAGCTTGATCCAAAACTTTTATGGCCTCAAAGAAATTCTAAATGGTATGGGTTCAATCACACTATTTCCTGTGGTGTGGTCCACTTGAGCTTTGGATATGCTTCCTTTTTGTTCTTTAGACCTCAAATTATCTGTTAACATGGATGAATGGAGTGGATAAAATAAATAAATAACGGTGGACCCCACAGAGTTTACTTTGGTAAAGGTAACGAGTAACTCAAATGTAGTGGAGAAAGGTTTCCTTACAACATTTGTAATCATATATTGGGCCTGCCTAAATGTGATTCACACATCCAACCTACTCATTATGTGTGTCCCACTTGGATGAGGGGTCAAACCAAGTTTCAACCGCATCCAAAACTCATGTGGGCCCCCACCAAGTGCTTTTATATTTTTTAGGATGTCTTCACATAGTTTTAAATGGTATGGCCCACTTGAGTTTCGTTTACTGATGATTTTTGAGATATCTCATAACCTAAAGGGGACACATCAATTCCACGGTGTTGATGTTCGACAGACATCATGACGGTGCGAACATTTGCAAAAATTCAAAAGACCCTTCAGATACGAATAATTTCGTAGGTAAAAGTAAGCTTTTGGACCCTTTAGCTACGAATATTTTCATAGGTAAAGACGGGTTTTACCTACGAAATTAGAATTCGTATGTGAAAATAAAGTAAGGTTTTCGATTATTGAAAAGACTCTTTAGCTACAAATAATTTCGTAGGTAAAGATGAGTTTTACCTACAAAATTAGAATTCGTAGGTAAAAGAAATTCAAAACACCCTTCATTTACCTACGAATATTTTCGTAGGTAAAGATGGGTTTTACCTACGAAATTAGAATTCGTAGGTAAAAGTAAGGTTTTCGATTTTAAAAATTCAAAAGACCCTTCAGCTACGAATAATTTCGTAGGTAAAGATGGGTTTTTACCTACAAACTTGAAATTCGTAGGTAAAAGCAAGGTTTTGGATTTTCTATTTTCTTGAAAATTTTTAAAATTTTAGTAGACCCTTTAACTACGAATATTTTCGTAGGGAAAAATAGGTTTTACCTATGAAATTTTATTTCGTAGGTAAAAGGAGCAAGGTTCTGGATTTTCTGTTTTCCTGAAAAATTTTAAAAATATAGCAGACCCTTTAGCTATGAATATTTTCATAGGGAAAAATAGGTTTTACCTACAAATTCACAGACCCTTCAGCTATGAAACTATTCGTAGGGAAAGATGGGTTTTACCTATAAAATTTGATTTCGTAGGTAAAAGTAACATTTTCAATTTTTTTTTTAAATGTTCAAAAGACCCTTTAGCTAAGAATATTTTCGTAGGTAAATATGGGTTTTCCCTACGAAATATAATTTCGTAGGTAAAAGAAAGGTTTTGGATTTTCTATATTTTTTGAAAACTTTGACAGACCCTTCAACTATGAATAAATTCGTAGGTAAAGATGGGTTTTACCTACGAACCTATAATTCGTAGGTAAAAGCAACATTTTGGATTTGACAAATTTTAAAAATTTAGCAGACCCTTTAGCTACGAATAGTTTCGTAGGGAAAGATAGGTTTTACCTACAAAATTTTATTTCGTAGGTAAAAGGAAGGTTTTGGATTTTCTATTTTTTGAAAATTTTCACAAAATTTAAAAGACCCTTTAGCTACGAATATTTTCGTAGGTAAATGTGGGTTTTACCTACGAAATTTAATTTTGTAGGTAAAAGTAAAGTTTTCAATTTTTGTTTTGTAGAAAAATACAAAAGACCCTATAGCTACGAATACTTTCGTAGTTAAAGATGGGTTTCAGCTACGAAATTCAATTTCATAGGTAAAAATAAAATTTCAAGTCAAAACACCCTTTACACCTACGAAAATTTTCGTAGGTAAAGATGACTTTTACCTACGAAATTATATTTCGTTGGCAAAAGTATGCTTTTACCTATGAAAGTAATTTTTGTCGGTAAAAGTCATCTTTACCTACAAAAATTATTTTCGTAGGTAAAAACCATATTTCTTGTAGTGTCTACATGCTTGTGATGAATGAATAATTGATCATAGCACATGCCATTGGGCAGATTGTTATGGGACTCCCTGGTAAGGGGAGCTACCCAAATGAGCGCGCGGTATGCGCATGTGTGTTGTATGACTGGATTGCGTGATTCATGCATCTTACATTGTGTGACATGTACAGTATACGCCCTAGCGATATTAGGGTCGTAGCCTCCACAGGCATATCGTGGTTGGCAGGATTGGATACCGAAAATCTTATTCTATATGGGGTGTTATAGATGTCCCTGAGTGAAAGTCCCTAAACTCTTATGATACTAGAAGGTTACTCTAACATCTAGACTGAGTGGATACATGATCGCCGAGTACCGATTACCAGAAGGTCGCACTTTTCACTATGTCGTGGTCGGTTGAAACGGGGTTGGCCTTACCCGCCTGAGAGGAGAGGGTAAAGCTAGGCTAGTTTGACCAACTCGAGGAATGGATCCACTATCGACGAGCCGGGCCTGATATTGGCAGGTGGATAGTGAGGTCTCTTCCACTCACCTTGTTGTGGGTGATGGGGTGGCAATCTGGTTTAGAGTGTACTAGACCCTAGTGATATTCTAAGGTTGAGCTATATTGATATGTGGACTTAGATGAGGATTGGTGTGCTTGGATTGCATCTTGCATCGCCGACATCATTCATGCCTTGCATCGCATGGCCTTAATATAGCCGACATTATTCATGCCTAACATCACATAGCCTTGGTACGACCAATTCATCATCATATTCCGCATTACTCTGATATTGCATAATTGTATTACTAAATTGCATGCATACTTTCACCACCCTCTAAGCTTTCCATAAGTTTATGCATGACCGTTGCATGCAGGTGACGTTGGATCGTAACAGCGCTGAGGCTTGATCATGTGGCAGATCATCTTGGAGCTTTTGTCTATCATCATTGTATTTTCCTTTATACGCATTGTACTTATAAGTTTTTTATCATAATGGAAATGTTATGAAGTTTTTGGTTGTTGTTTGTGGGTTATGCCTTTGGTTATGCTTATTACGAATCAAACTGATGTTGAAAATCCTCCTTGTAGGATCCCAAGATTGGAACCTGCTAAATGGGTACCAAGAACCGAGAACTGGGTACTACGGAGGTTGTCGGCACCGGATTCGGTGATCGGGAATTATGTGATCCCGGTTTTTGAGTTTGGGGCATGACAAATGGACTTACCTTTGGGAGCTTTACAATTTAACTCATATGTTTAAAGAGAACCAACTAACTCTTCAACCTTCATTTGATTAGTGTCTCTTAGTTCCTGAATGGCAATTACTTTGGAATTGAACCTCTCAGGAAGATATCACGGTATTTTAGCACAGACTTTGCTTTCTGGGATTCCATCTCATAGACCCCACATAGAATTTACTATGTCATTTAATTTCGTATAGAAGTCCATGAAGGTTTCATTTTCTTCCATACGAATTTCCTCAAATTTTGTAGTGAGGATTGAAACTTTAAATTTCTTGACAATAGTAGTTCCTTTGTGTGTTATTTCAAGAATATCTCATACTTGTTTAGCTGTATCACATGAAATGATTCTTTTAAATTCCTCAGGTAATAGAGCACATGTAATTGCATTTAAAGCCTTAGCACTTGCATTGCTTTCATTTTTTTGAAGTGTAGTCCATAAATAAAAAGGAGTTTCTTTCATGGACTTGGTTCCATCGCTACCTAGAACTTCAGACATGGGTGGTTTCCATTTAGCTATCGTGGCTTACCACACGCTTTCATCTAAGGATTTTAAGAAAATTCTCATTTTGGCTTTCCAATAAGCATAGTTAGAGTCATCAAAGGGTGGTGGCCTGGTAATAGACAGGCTATCGAAATTTGACATAATGAAAGCTCTACTAGATCTTTAAACTCAAGGAACTTAATCTAAATAAATGTGCAACTTAGCTCTAATACCACTTGAAAGAGGCAAGCTAACAGTCCTAGAGGGGGAGGGGGGGGGAGAGAGGGGGGGAGTGAATAGGACTATGCCAAATAAAAATTTAAAGTACAAATATAATGAATAAATCAGAATAAATCACTAATCTCAATAGCAGTAGTTTTGAGAAATTGATTCAAACTTTGTTCATAGGACAACCTTACACCAAAAACAAATGTTTTACATAGGACAACCTGATTTCATGAACGTAGTAAGGATCAAGATCACAAACTAAGTAAGAGACAAAAGAGAGCTATATATTACAAGCATTCACCACATGTACAGAAATTACAATCATTCACCACATATACAAAAATTTAAACCATTCACCATAAACACCAGAAGTTATAGTGGTTCGGTGTATACACCAACTGTTCTCAAACAGCCACACCTAATCCACTCACAATAATCACAACCCACATGATATTGGCATTCACTAATAATTAATGTTTTCACAGGTTCACCTTAAAACCTATACAGTTGTGTTTTCAGATGGTATATAATAAACAAAACCCCACGCTGAGATTTTCTAGCTATCTCGGTCAAAACCAATATAGAGATTTTCTGGATATCTCAAAGAAACCAAAAACGAAAATGCAGAATGATACTTATCTTCCTTTTTTAAGACGTACTTGATGTAGCCGGTAGAACCGCTTCGTTTGATGTAGAACGTTCAATGTCCAGTAATACAATCAATGGTTCTATGTTCTAATTTCTTTTAAATTAGATCAAACCTTAAGCTACTTGTTTGAATCCTTTATATCTAAAAAAGAAGAGTGATTACTCTCTTTTTTTAAAAAAAATAATAAGATTGATAAACTAGAGATTAAAGAATCAAAATAAAAGTTATAAACATAAATTTAAAATACCGCACAATAACTTGATGATAGCGGGGACTTCTCTCTTTCTCAACGGAGGCTTTTCTTAGCTTGAATTAATTGATTTGGAATAAGAGAAGGTCTCTATTTATAGGCTAAAATTTGGTTGCTTCAACTTGTCTTTGGTCTCCTTCGACTCGTCTAAGATTCAACAAATTTTCAAATTTTCGGTGCGATCGGATAAAACCGTTCTTCGACTGGTCAAAGGCCCTGCTCGACTGGTCGAGGGCCCTGTTCGACCAGTCGAGCACTACCTTCGACTGGTTGAGGGTGCCAAAAATAGCTTACTGAACTTTGAATCAAGCACCCTTCGACTGGTCGAGCACCCTGCTCAACTGGTCAAGAAATCACCAGAAATATCCTTTTTTTAGTTTGAATCTTGGACTGGTTGAAGTTTTTCTTAGACTAGTCGAACCAAGGCTTGGTCTAGTCGAACTAAGGCTTAAACTACTCAAATTAATGCCTAATAAAAGTATAAAACCCCGTATATGTTTAACATTTGAAAGAACCTAAGCCTGAGGTCTTTCTAGGGTCATTTATACCTTATAACGTTGGACATTGAAGTGTATAGAACGATTCTTCTACTTGAAGGAGCAGCTTGATCTTCTACTAGCAGTAGAACTTGAGTATTCTTTAGCTTGTATTATCCACGTCTTGAACTTGTTCTTGCACTATACACACTTCATGGTTTAAATGGAAAACTTTCCAGCACATGAAGTTGAACTTGAAGGTGAAATTTCCATCACTTGAGGTTGAACTTGAAGGTGAACTTTCCATCACTTAAGGTTGTTTTGTCTCAACGAAATTTGATAAAATAAAAGTGTGCACAACACTTATAAGCAAACAAAAGTGTACACAACACTTATAAGTAAACAAAAGTGTGCACAACACTAATAGGGATGACGCTTATTTTTCAATTACAATTTTTCTACCATTACCCTAGAAATGATGTTTTCGCTGCTCCCACTGTCAATGATCACATCATAGACTTTTCGATTCACTGTACACATAGTTCGGAAGGTGTTATGTCATTGTGGGTGTATTTCTTTCCTTGGCGAATACAATAGTCGCCTCACGACGAGTGATTCGCCATGATCCTGCTAAACCCAACCTGACTCATCCATCTTATCTTCTGTGGCGTGTTCTAGTTCTTCAATACCTAGATCCTCATCGATATTTTTAGCACTACCACCATTGATGGCGAGGTTCGATACTAGTCGTTGGAGACAAGTATTTGATAGGTGACCCAGCTGGCTATAACGAAAGTAATGGTCCAGACTTGGCCAACCATAGAGGTTCGGGATCTTGCTTGGACCAGCAGTAGTCGATATGCTCCTTTGGGGCCTAGCTTTCCCGCTTCCTTGATCCCAATTCATGGGTGTAAGAGGTTGAGTTTGTGCTCCTAAGGGCTCCTTTCCCTTGGGCTGTGGAGCTCCCTGGGACGGACCTGCCGTGGCAACCTTTGCAATAGGATATGTTCGTGTGTTAGGATGTTCAAGTTGCACTTCTGCTTGGGTAGCCAACTTAATTGCATCATTCATCATCCAAACGGTCTGCATTTGGGCCTGATCCTAGATCGCCATACGTAATCCACTATTAAATCGAGAGACTTACTGCAATTCAATCTCGACCAAATCATTATGCACTGCCAAGCTGTAGAATTCTTTTGCATATTCTCTCACCGACAGACTACCCTGTCACGCCTCAAACTCGAAAAACGGGCTCACAAAATTTTTTATCGCCGAATCCAGCGCCGACAGCCTCCATAGTGCCACATTCTTAGATTCTGACTCTCACATGCCAGATTCTGATCCTGGGATCCTACAAGGAGGATTTTCAGTATGATTTTTTTTTTGTAATGGAGCATAACCAAGTCACAAAACAACATCACCACATATCCACTATATCAAAACTTTGAATACAATGTGGAAAGAGAAATACAGGGTGATCAAAAACTCCAAAATGATCTGATGTGCGCTCTTGCTTTAGCGCTGCTACGATCCAATACCACATGCATGCAATGGTCGTGCATAAGCTTACAAAAGCTTAGAGGGTGGTATAAGTGTGTGCACAAGGCAAGCGCCAAGTGTACAATATCAGAGTAATGCGAAAATATGCGGTAAGTCCATGAATGCTATCAGCTGTACCAAGGCTATATGATGCAAGACATGAATGCTATCGGCCATACCAAGGCCATGCGATATGATGTTTATGTAGCCAAATGTCATATGCGAGATGCAAAGCAAGCATGTCAGTCCTTATCAAGTACATATATCAATACAGTTCCTCTTTGGATATCACCAGGGTCTAATACACTTCACACTGACTGCCTCATCCCTAGTTGTACAGCCAAGCAAGTGGAAGAGACCACACTATCTGCCTGACCAGTAGTCTGCCAATACCTACCTGGCTCATCGATAGCGGACTCATTTGCGAGCTGGTCAAATTCAACCTAGCTTATAGCCCCCTCACTCGAACGGATAAGGCCAAACAATGGGAGACGCGGCCTACTGGTATTCGGCACTCGGGCGCTCATGTATCCACTCGGTTTAGACGTTGGAGCATCTCCTGGTACCAAAAAGGTTCTCGAATTTTCACTCAAGTACATCCTAAGTGCCCACAATACTAGAGCCAATATTTTCGGTATCCGATACGACCATCCATGATGTGCCTGTGAAGGCCACGGCCCTGATGTCGCTAGGGCGTGTAGTGATTATGACACATAATGTAAAATGCATGAGTCACACGGTCAGTCATGCAGCAATCTCACACGTACCATGCACTCATGTGGGGCACTCTGTCTCATAAGGAGTCCTGTAAATGTCTTAGCCCAACGGCTTATGCTATGATCAAACATTCCTCATATCAAGTATACATATGATACGTATGGTCATGAATCATGGAGCTATACTAAGCATGTTATAAAGTAATGAATTATCTTTACAACGCAGATGGGCCTAAACGGCCTACACACAACAAGTATGGCCTATCAATGGGCACTAAGAAGAGTTACAATGCGGACATTTAACCAACATTGTACTTACAATGTGGGCGTCAAACCATCATTACTCCCAAGGCATAGCCCACCATAAAGGTCAAACTTAAAACACGGTGGAATCACATTCAATGGGCCTTATGTATATCCATTGGGCCTCGACCCATAGGCCTCGCATCATGGGCCTCATGTATATCAAGGTGGCCTCAATGGATGCATCACTACAAGAAAAATGGGCAAAGGCTACGAACTAGATACGTAGTAAAAAGGCTTTTGCTAAGGATCTAGTCCGTATCACATCCGTCGCAATTGGTGGGGTAGCTAAAGGTCTAGCTACGGACAATATCCGTAGCAATAGATACAATTAGCTACGGATCTTTTTCGTAGCAATAGAGACCATTAGCTACGGATAATATCTGTAGCAATATACAACAATAGCTACGGATTATATCCGTAGCAATAAATACAAATATCTACGGTATTTGCAGCACTACATACGGAGAGCTACGGATATAATCCGTAGCTATAGATACCAATAGCTACGGATATAATCCATAGCAATAGATAGCAATAACTACGGTGAAATGTTGTAGCTTTGCTACGGATTATATTTCGTAGCTATTTTCCCTGTTTCCCTGTTTCCATTGCAAGAACCATCTAAGCTTAATGCAATCAGAGAAAAAAAATGATGCATTTATTACAATAGCAATCAAATCTACAATGCATCCTACATTCACATTTTTAAATAAACAATACTTCACTTTGCTCAACCTATCAAAAGAATTACAACTAAGGTGTGCCCTCATGCATTAAATAATGCTCGCGCTTTTACAGAATTTTCTTTCTTCAGACGGTTAAGTTCAACAAACACAGAAGATAGAGCTTCTTCTTTCCTTGAAACTACATATGTAACTTCTATAGACTTCGACACAAGATCACTTTCAAGTTTTAAAACCCTTCTCTTGAGAAAATGAATTTATTCATCCACTGACTTCTTTAACTTGTCAGCCTGTATAAAACAACAATTGTAAACACAATCAAACAAGCATGCCTTTGTATACATCTCAAAAGGAAGAAAGACTTTAAAAAAAAAAAAAAAAAAAAAAAAGAGCTGGAAAAAAATAATTATATATAAAGAAATCAAAAATATACCTACAAATCTTCTAAACTATAGCAAAATCCATAGGTTAGGTTATCGGTTATAAGTTTAGGTTACAAGTTATAGGTTAACGTTTAGTTTATAGGTTTAGGAAATCGGGTTCGGGTTCAGGATCGGGTTTAAGTTTGCATGCCTTTGAGTTTTCAAGTTTAGGTTTAGGTTTAGGTTAGGGAGTTGAGATTAGGATTAGGTGTAGGTTTAGATTTAGGGATTTGAGAATACATTTAGGTTAAGGTTTAGGAAATTGAGAATAGGTTAAGGTTAAGGTTTAGGAAATCGGGTTCGGGTTCGGGATCGGGTTTAGGTTTGAGTTTTCAAGTTTTAGGTTTAGGTTTAGGTTAGGGAGTTGAGATTAAGATTAGGTGTAGGTTTAGGTTTAGGGATTTGAGAATACATTTAGGTTAAGGTTTAGGGGAATTGAGAATAGGTTAAGGTTTAGGTTTAGGAAATCGGGTTCGGGTTCAAGATCGGGTTTAGGTTTGGGTTTTCAAGTTTAGGTTTAGGTTTAGGTTAGAGAGTTAAGATTAGGATTAGTGTAGGTAGGTTTAGGATTTGAGAATACATTTAGGTTAGGATTTGAGAATACATTTAGGTTAGGTTTAGGTTTATTGGGAATTGAGTTTATAGGTTTAAGGTTTAGGTTTAGGTTTAGGTTTTCAAGTTTAGGTTTAGGTGAGATTAGGATTAGATTAGGTAGGTTTAGGTTTAGGTTTAGGGATTTGAGAATACATTTAGGTTAAGGTTTAGGTTATAGGTTTTGGTTTAGGTTAAGGTTATAAGGTTTGGTTTTAGGGTAGGTTTAGGTTTAAGTTTTTAGTTTAGTATAAAGGTTTAGGGAATTTAGAATAGTTTAAGTTTTAGGTTTAGGAAATAGATTTAGGAAGGTTTGGGTTTTCAAGTTTAGGTTTAGGTTTAGTTGGGGATTGAGTTTAGAGGTTTAGGATTCGAGAATACATTTAGGTTAAGGTTTAGGAATTGAGAATAGGTTAAGGTTTAGGTTTTGGAAAAATCGGGTTCGGGTTGGGATCGGGTTTAGGTTTGGGTTTTCATGTTTAGGTTTAGGTTTAGGTTAGGGAGTTGAGATTAGGATTAGGTGTAGGTTTAGGTTTATGGATTTGAGAATACATTTAGGTTAAGGTTTAGGGAATTGAGAATAGGTTAAGGTTTAGGTTTAGGAAATCGGGTTCGGGTTCGGGATCGGGTTTAGGTTTAGGTTTTCAAGTTTAGGTTTAGGTTTAGTTTAGGAGTTGAGATTAGGATTAGGTTAGGTTTAGGAGTTAAGATTTATGAGGTTTTAGAGTTTAAGGTTTAGGTTTAGGGGTTTGAGAATACATTTAGGTTAAGGTTTAGGAATTAGTGAGAGAATAGGTTAGGTTTAGGATTGAGAAAATTCGGGTTAAGGTTTAGGGAATTGAGAATCGGGTTTAGTTTGGGTTTTCAAGTTTTGGGTTTTCAAGTTTAGGTTTAGGTTTAGGTTTAGGGGGAGTTGAGATTAGGATTAGGTGTAGGTTTAGGTTTAGGGATTTGAGAATACATTTAGGTTAAGGTTTAGGGAATTGAGAATAGGTTAAGGTTTAGGTTTAGGAAATCGGGATTCGGGTTCGGGATCGGGTTTAGGTTTGGGTTTTCAAGTTTAGGTTTAGGTTTAGGTTTAGGTTTAGGTTTAGGTTAGAGAGTTGAGATTAGGATTAGGTGTAGGTTTAGGTTTAGGGATTTGAGAATACATTTAGGTTAAGGTTTAGGGAATTGAGAAATAGGTTAAGGTTTAGGAAGGTTTAGGAAATTGGGTTGGGTTAGGTTTAAGATCGGGTTTAGGTTTGGGTTTTGAAGTTTAGGTTTAGGTTTAGGTTAGAGAGTTGGAGATTAGGATTAGGTTTAGGTTTAGGTTTAGGGATTTGAGAATACATTTAGGTTCAAGGTTTAGGAATTGAGAATAGGGTAAGGTTTAGGTTTAGGAATTCGGATTAGGGTTAGGATCGGGTTTAGGTTTGGGTTTTCAAGTTTAGGTTTAGGTTTAGGTTAGTGAGTTGAGATTAGGATTAGGTATAGGTTTAGGTTTAGGGATTTGAGAATACATTTAGGTCAAGGTTTAGGGAATTGATAATAGGTTAAGGTTTAGGTTTAGGAAATCGGATTCGGGTTTGGGATCGGGGGTTTGGGTTTGGGTTTTTCAAGCTTAGGTTTAGGTTTAGGTTAGGGAGTTGAGATTAGGATTAGGTGTAGGTTTAGGTTTAGGGATTTGAGAATACATTTAGGTCAAGGTTTAGGAAATTGAGAATTAGGGTAAGGTTTAGGTTTAGGAAATCGGATTCGGGTTATAGGTTTTAGAGGTTCGGGTTTGGGTTTAGGTTTGGGTTTTCAAGTTTAGGTTTAGGTTTAGGTTAGTGAGTTGAGATTAGGATTAGGTTTAGGTTTTGGTTTAGGGATTTGACAATACATTTAGGTTAAGGTTTAGGGAATTAAGAATAGGTCAAGGTTTAGGTTTAGGAAATTGGATTCGGGTTCGGGATCGGGTTTAGGTTTGGGTTTTCAAGTTTAGGTTTAAGTTTAGATTAGGGAGTTGAGATTAGGATTAGGTGTAGGTTTAGGTTTAGAGATTTGAGAATACATTTAGGTTAAGGTTTAGGGGAATTGGGAATAGTTTAAGGTTTAGGTTTAGGAAATCGGGTTCGGGTTCGGGATCGGTTTAGGTTTGGGTTTTCAAGTTTAGGTTTAGGTTTAGGTTAGGGAGTTGAGATTACGATTAGGTGTAGGTTTAAGTTTAGGATTTGAGAATACATTTAGGTTAAGGTTTAGGAATTGAGAATAGGTTAAGGTTTAGGTTTAGGAAATCGGGTTCGGGTTCGGGATCGGGTTTAGGTTTGGGTTTTCAAGTTTAGATTTAGGTTTAGGTTATGGAGTTGAGATTAGGATTAGGTGTAGGTTTAGGTTTAGGGATTTGAGAATACATTTAGGTTAAGGTTTAGGAGGAATTGAGAATAGGTTAAGGTTTAGGTTTGAAATCGGGTTCGGGTTCAAGATCGGGTTTAGGTTTGGGTTTTCAAGTTTAGGTTTAGGTTTAGGTTATAGAGTTGAGATTAGGATTAGGTGTAGGTTTAGGTTTAGGGATTTGAGAATACATTTAGGTTAAGGTTTAGGAATTTAGGTTCGGGTTTAGGCTATAGGTTTTGGTTTTGGTTTAGGTTATAGGTTTGAGAATGGTTTTCAAGTTTAGGTTATAGGTTTAGGTTTAGAGTTTAGGTTATAGGTTTGGTTTTGGTTATATGTTAAGGGTTTAGGTTAAGGTTTAGGTTTCGGTTTAGGTTATAGGTTTTGGGATTTGAGAATAGGTTTAGGTTTAGGTTATAGGTTTTGGTTTTGGTTTGAGAAAGTTATAGGTCTTGGGATTTGAGAATAGGGGGTTTCGGGTTTAGGCTATAGGTTTTGGGTTTGGTTTAGGTTATAGGTTTAGGTTTAGGTTAAAGATTAGGAGGTTATAGGTTTTGATTTAGGTTTAGGCTATAGGTTTTTTGGTTTTTTGGTCTTAGGGAGTTAAGATTAGGTTTATAGAATTTAGGTTTTTTGGTAGGTTTAGGTTTAGGTTATAGGTTATAGGTTTAGGTTAGTTTAGGATTTGAGATTATGTTTAGGTTCGGGATTTGAGATTATAGGTTTTGGAATAGGTTTTGGTTTAGGTTATGGGTTTAGTTTTGGGTTTTCAAGTTTAGATTTAGGTTTATGTTAGGGATCGAGATTAAGTTATAGGTTTAGGTTTAGGGATTGGAAATACATTTAGGTTAGGTTATAGGTTTTGGGATTTGGGAATGGGTTCGGGTGTTTAGGTTATAGGTTTTGGTTTAGGTTTAGGTTTAGGTTTAGGTTATAGATTATAGGTTTAGGTTATAGGATTTGAGAATGGGTTTAGGTTTAGGTTTAGGTTTTGGTTTAGTTATAGGTTTAGGTTATAGGTTTAAGAATGGGTTTCGGTTTAGGTTATAGGTTTTTTGGGAGGTTTTTGAGAATAGGTATAGGTTTTGAGGTTTAGGTTATAGGTTTTGGTTTTTTTGGTTTAGGTTATAGGTTTTAGTTTTGGTTATAGGTTATAGGTTTTGGTTAAGGTTTTCGGTTTAGGTTATAGGTTTTGGGATTTGAGAATGGGTTTGGGTTTAGGTTATAGGTTTTGGTTTGAGTTATAGGTTTTAAGGTTTAGGTTATAGGTTATAGGTTTAGGTTAAGGTTTTGGTTTATGTTATAGGTTTTGGGATTTGAGAATGGGTTCGGGTTTAGGTTATAGGTTTTGGTTTTGGTTTAAGTTATAGGTTTGGTTTAGGTTATAGGTTATGGGATTTGAGAATGGGTTTAGGTTTAGGTTTTAGGATTTAGGTTTTAGGTTTCGGTTTTAGTTTTATAGGTTATAGGTTTTGGGATTTGAGAAATGGGTTCAGGGTTTAGGTTATAGGTTTTGGTTTTTTGGTTTAAGTTATAGGTTATGGGATTTGAGAATGGGTTCGGGTTTACGTTTAGGTTTTGGTTTTGGTTTAGGCTATAGGTTATTGGTTTAGGTTAAGGTTTAGGTTTAGGTTATAGGTTTTGATTTAGGTTTAGGCTATAGGTTTTGGTTTTGGTTTAGGTTATAGGATTTGAGAATGGGTTCGGGTTTAGATTATAGGTTTTGGTTTTGGTTTAGGTTTAGGGTTTTTGGTTTTGGTTTAGGTTAGGTTTTAGGTTAGGTTTAGGTTATAGGTTTAGGTTTAGTTTAGGTTTTGGTTTAGGTTATAGGTTTTGGGATTTGGGAATAGGTTTGGGTTTAGGTTATAGGTTTTGGTTTTGGTTTTGGTTTTGGTTTTAGGTTATAAGTTTAGGTTAGGTTAAGGTTTTATAGTTATAGGTTTAGAATTGAGAATAGGTTAAGGTTTAGGTTTAGGAAATTAGGTTATAGGTTTCGGTTCGGGTTTAGGTTTGGGTTTTCAAGAATTTAGGTTTAGGTTTAAGTTAGGGAGTTTAAGATTAGGATTAGGTTAGGTTTAGGTTTAGGGAGGTGTAGGAATAGGATTTGAGAATAGGTTAGGTTGTAGGTTAAAGTTTAGGGAATTGAGTTTAGGTTATAGGTTTAGGTTAAGGTTTAGGTTGTAGTTATAGGTTTTGGGATGTGAGAATAGGTTTAGGTTATAGGTTAAGGGTGTGGTCCCTGCAAATACAGATATAAACACGGCCTGTCCAATGGTCAGACCCTTCCAATGCTGTCCATAAAAAATGGACAGCTTCATCATGGTCAGCAGTTCCCACCTTCCAGGGACCCCTGCTCATCCGAATAGCTCTGACGCACATCCGGGTCTGCTCCATTAATTTCAAGCAAATACATAAACACGGCCTATCCAAATCGCCAGGCCCTTCCAATGTTGTCCATAGGAAATGGACAGCTTCATCATGGTCAGCGGTTCCCACCTTCCAGGGACCCCCGCTCATCCGGATAGCTCCGACGCACATCTAGGTCTGCTCCATTAATTTCGAGTAAATACATGAATACGGCCTGTCCAAATGGCCAGGCCCTTTCATTGTTGTCCATAGGAAATGGACAGCTTCATCATGGTCATAACAGCGGTTCCCACCTTCCAGGACCCCCGCTCTTCCGAATAGCTCCGACACACATTCGGGTCTGCTCTATCAATTTCGAGCAAATACATAAATATGGCCTGTCCAAATGGCCAGACCACTCCAATCATGTGCATTCTTGACAAGAGACGTACCAGATGCTTGAATCTAGGAAAAGGATTTTACCCGAACCTCTTGCAGGAGTTCTTCAAGTTCCACTGTTATTTGCGAGAAGGATGCTTGTGATTTGATATTTAGAAGAAACCTAACCCCACCTAAAATTGTAATAATTTTGTTAGTACTTGGATTAGTATGTGAAACCTGGAGCTAAAATCCTTCAAAACAAAACACAACTAATCGTGACTAAGATGCAATTGTAAGCAACATCATAAGTTAATAGAGTTTGGCTGGTAATGAGTTAATGTGACTAGAGTCTAGACAAACATAAACAATGAGCCAAACAAGGAAATTACAATAAGAAACAAGAAATAAAATAGGCGAAAAATTACCTCAAAGTTGGGAAAGAAACCAGGATAAAGACCAGTCCACGCAGGAGGATGCTCAGACGTCATGGTGAAGCATTGAGGTACTGAAGTTGGGTTCTCAGCCTGTCAATAGAAAAACTGTCACTTAAAACTTAGTACTTCCAAGTTCCACATCCAAATCTTTCACCTGGGTAGGCATGTTACCATGTAAAAGAGTTTGAATGACATGGCAAGGAGTCCTGGCATCCAATGGATAATATATGTAAAGTTTTAATTAATTACAAGGCCTAGATTCTGGAGTTATATATGTCAAAGAAGCCGATTTACAAGAAACTTTGAAGCTATTTCTTTATACTGTCAGAAAAATATCATAAAATATTTAAATCTGTAAGAGTATCAGATAATAAATCCAAGTAAAAAAATCCAAACCACCTGTAGCATGTGATCCTTATTGGCTTGTGCCTCCCCTTTTAGTTTTTCCATATCTTCCTTTGCTTTTTACATGTCCTCAATAAGCTATTATATATATAACTAACAAAATTGGAACATACTTGTAGAAACATTACATAGTAAGAGAGAAAGACATGAGTAAGATAGGTTTAAGTTTAGGTTTAGGTTATAGGTTATAAGTTTAAGTTTAGGCTATAGGTTTAGGTTATAGGTTATAGGTTTAAGTTTAGGCTATAGGTTTAGGTTATAGGTTTAGGTTTAGGTGTAGGTTATAAGTAGGTTATAGGTTATAGGTTTAGGTTTAGGTTATAGGTTTAGGGCCCATTTGGCCGGGTGGATTGGAAAGGATTGAATGGTATTAGGGTGGATGGCATGGATTTCAAGGTAATGATGGTGTTGTCAGTGGATTGTCATAAGATCCATGGGATTGCTATATCGAGTCTGTTTAGCACGCTTGGCCAATCCTGGGATTAAACCTTCCCATCCCTTCCAATCCCTCGAACCAAACACGTCCTAGGCAAATTTGAACGGATTAGGGTGGATTGGATAGGATTTAAAGGTAATGATTGTATTGTCAGTGGATTGTCTTAAGATCCATGGGATTATTATATCCCAGGATCAAGTCACCCAGTCTATTTGGCATGCCCAATCAATCTTAGGATTTAACTTCCAATCCCTTCCAATAGCATCCAATCCCTTCCAATCCGCCTGGCCAAACAGGCCCTTGGGTTTAGGTTTAGGTTATAAGTTATAGGTTTAGGAATTCGGGTTCGGGTTCGACTTTAGGTTTAGGGTTTAGGTTTAGGTTTAGGGATTTGAGAATAGATTTAGGTTATAGGTTATAGGTTTAGGTTTAAGTTTAAGTTATAGGTTATAGGTTTAGGTTTAAGTTTAAGTTATAGGTTATAGGTTATAGGTTTAGGTTTAAGTTTAAGTTATAGGTTATAGGCTGTAGGCTATAGGTTTGGGTTTAGGTTTAGGTTTAGGTTATAGGTTTAGGAATTCGTGTTCGGGTTCGGGTTCAAGTTTAGGTTTAGGGTTTAGGTTTAGGTTTAGGGATTTGAGAATAGGTTTAGGTTTAGATTTAGGTTATAGATTTAAGTTTAGGTTATAGGTTTAGGTTTATGGATTTAAGAATAGGTTTAGGTTTAGGTTATAGGTTATAGGTTTAGGTTATAGGTTTAGGTTTAGGTGTAGGTTATAGGTAGGTTATAGGTGGTAGGTTATAGGTTTGGGTTTAGGTTTAGGTTATAGGTTTAGGTTTAGGAATTCGGGTTCGGGTTTAGGTTTAGGGTTTAGGTTTAGGTTTAGGGATTTGAGAATAGGTTTAGGTTTAGGTTTAGGTTTAGGTTTAGGTTTAGGTTTAGGTTTAGGTTTAGGTTTAGGTTTAGGGATTTGAGAATAGGTTTAGGTTTAGGTGTAGGTTATAGGTAGGTTATAGGTTATAGGTTTGGGTTTAGGTTTAGGTTATAGGTTTAGGTTTAAGTTTGAGTTTAGGTTAAGGTTATAGGTTATAGGTGATGTTTATTTATCATCTAACCTGTTCACAAGATCTACTTCATCCGGATAAATAAATATCAGCAGTTCCCACCTTCTAGGGACCCCCGCTCAACATCCGGATAGCTCCGATGCACATCCAGATCTACTTCATCAATTTTGAGATAATATATAAACACGGGCTTATCCAAATGGCCAGGCCACCCATATTGCTGTCCATAGGAAATGGACAACTTTATCATGGTCATAATAGCGGTTCCCACCTTCCAGGGACCCTCGCTCAACTTTTCAGGCGATTCATTCATGACCTTGTTAAAAAATAAAAAGAAGCTTGTGGGAGTTTGGGTTGTTCATTAGGTTGGAACAAGGGTTGATGATGTAAATATTGTATATGCAAAAAGAGTTACAAGTAGCTTCTTAAAAGATCATTCGTTATCATAATTCAACCAAGATACCTACTTGCTTTTGCAGTCAGTACATTCCCTGTTCTCTGGCAATTTAAGAAGTCCTTCCAATATCTACAAATGATGCACCAAATGAAAGAAAAAAAAAAATCAATCCCAGATTATAATACAGAGAAAGTAGTACATATCTATAGAAGTGAATAAGAAGAGGAACCCAAGTAGAAGAGGTTAAGATGCTTATAAAACTCCATGAACAGGATATGATGATATAGTTCCTCCGTCCCATTCAGAAACAAGAATGTAAATAAATGGAGCATGAAAAATCAAGCCAAAATGTGAATATGATATTAAAAAAAATAAATAAATTGAGAAGCCCTTCTTCTCCATAGTTTCCAGGCCACAATCAAGTCTAATTCACCAGGCGCTCATGGATTTGGTTTATCAAATAGTTGATGAAGACTATTTGTACAAGCCATCACTATGTTATGTGTAAAGCAATGTATTACATAGCACTAGATGATAAAAAATTCAGCAATCATGAAATTTCTGAACAACCAATTCCAAATAATCTATGAGTTCCACATGGGCCATAAATCACTGTTCCAATTGCTGCTTTACCAGCATATATTTTATGTATGAAAAAACAAAGAAGAAAAGGCAAAGCCCAATGAAAGACATACCTCCTGAAGTTTCCGTTTGACATTATCCAACCCACCAATGTCCTCCCATGAGACATTAGGCACCTCCACAACCTGCTAGAAACAGTTCATTCTCATGATCAGGTTACCTCCACTTGAGTTGAATTTCTGAACAACCAATTCCAACTAAACATGCACATGTATTACTTTTATGGGAACAATAGTATCCTCAGGCATATAAGAAAGGATGAGAAATAATAAACTAGAGGATTGAAACACTCTCAATGGGGTAAGTTTTAACTTACACAACAATAATTACAGGATTTACACTTCTGCAACAAACGAGAAGAGGCAACTGTTGTAGCAAAGAGGTGATGGGAAATCAAATTGTCAAATAACATTAAATTCTAGTTAAGTAGTGCATTCTAATTCAGTTTAGCATGGTATACCATGGCATGAATTGTTACCAGCATGGTATACCATCTAAAAAGTTCAATTGAATACTTACCTTGAGCCTCATGACAGCATCTACAACTAGTTTAGTAAAATGCTCCTTGTCCTGGGAAAGTATTTTTGAACTCAAAGTGGTCATAGCTATCTTCATCAAGTCTGATTTAAACTTCTCTACATTACAACAATGGAAGTGTGTGTTAGAGACATACTAGTCTGCACCATTTTTCAAGAGTGACCCACCCAAGGAGCTGCCCAGATAATAGACTACAGTGCCACCTCCAATTTGATTGCAATGAAATATTTGTGCAGAAATGGATCATTCCATGGAGTTGATTTTCAGTTCTTAAAGGTTGCATTTCAAGGGCATTGAAATTCCGCAAGACAGTGCAGACGCCCACTCCAATAGTCCTCTATAAGGCTGGAAAGCTTCACCCTTTCAAAACATCAGCAGACAAACAAGCAACAAAAGAAATACAACCACAAAGAAAGATTGTAATGTCTAAAGATGAAGATTCACAACAGAAAAGCATGTAAGAGTCTGGACTTTTGTGAGCACCACATGCACCTGTACATGACTTTGGGCCTTACACACAGCTGCGACATCCCTCACTAGACAGGTCAGACACCCCTCAAATGTGCAATGTTGGCATATGCAATAATTTAAAGATGTTTGTAAATCCATAGAAGAAAACCTATCGATAGAAAAACAATGAAAGTACTACAAGTTCAGAGGTATTTGATTGAAAGGAAGAATGTAAGTGTCAAAAGATAAAAAGAACTGCCTAAAATTAAAAGAATCATGGATGGTCGGTCATGTTTGCTTCTGATACAGATTCCATTTCTAGAAGCATTCTTTGTTCCTCATCACCAACTCTTAATCGCTTCTATTTCAAAGAAGAACTATGGCTTGGTCATAGACTGCTGATAAAGAACTCTACCATGCATATCAAAAGCCCAACAGTCCCCATAGTGATAGAATGCTTGTTCCAGATGAGTAGATTTATCACAACAGTCAGGAACATGTGCAACCAAAAACATAATTAAATAACTACAACAAAAGCAGAGATTCATCCAAACACAAGAAGTGGATTACAACAGAGTTCACTTTCACCTTCTCGTTGAAGACTAGCCATGGGTATGGAATTTTCTGCTCCCTTGCATTGGCTGAGTTCTATAGCAGAAACGAATATAAAATAACATCAAATCGGAAATGTTAGAGCATAGGAGAGGAAACTTCTAAGTTTGAGGTTGAGATATAAATATTATAGTCACAATTTTTGGCTCTCTCTCGAAAAAAAAAAAAAAAAAAAAAAAAAAAAAAGAAGAAGAAGAAGAAGAAAGAAAGAAAGATGTTGTTTTTAATATGCTACAGTGCCACCACAATACAATATGTTATGGTGGCAGTTTTCCTCCTCGCAGATTGCATCATAAGTGATGATCTGAACCGTTCGTGTTCCAGACTCTATGGTACCCTGGCCATCATAAGAAGCATTGTTGAATGGGTGATTTCGTATAAACAAGAATATTTAATAGCTCATAGTCAAATCAAAGATTCAAAGGTCAGGATTATAAGACCACATCTTCTATACGGTAGCATCATGAACATGAATGGTTCAAATCATTTAAAGGTTGCACAGGGGTGGAAATCTGCCATGTACAATATTGTGCCATGTTGGCAACCTCCCCTATCAAAACTCTCTCTCTCTCTCTCTCTCTCTCTCTCTCTCTCTCTCTCTCTCTCTCTCTCTATCGAACTTGGACAAAAAGAAAATCCAAATGCACTGCAACTCATGAATTCTCTAAAACAAACTCCGCTTCTACTGATAAAACACCTACTTAGTTTCTTCCCAGACAAATAAAATTTTAATTCAGCAAAGTAAAAAATCCAAACATCAGACATCATCTCTTAAACAATGGTGTTTCTTGCCATTTAAAATTCTTCGCTACAAATCTACATGTTACTTCCGAATTGGCCTTGTAATTTCCAAACCTTCTATTTCTCCCTTAAGATTCACTATCACACCAACATTATATTTGAAATACATGTATACACAAATCAATAGAGTAGAGCATTTGAAACCAATAGAAACTTCATGAGCATTTTCAAAAACACAACATGAGCAATGGCATTTTCACAAACACGTCATGAAAATAACAATGGTATTGTAGACATCTATCTTATGGACTATAGACAATGTATATTGATTATGGATTGTTCGTCAATTCGTCAAAAAATTCATCAATCAGAGATAAGGAAATAGGAAAATTTTCAATAGATTCAAAGGAAACAATAAGAACGGAACTGAAATTCAACAGATTCAGAGGAAACGGTAACCCGGTCATTGTAGCCCATCTCCACTCTGAATATCAATCCGAAAACCCCCAGATTTGGAAACCCCTAAATCCAAAAACCTCTAAATTCGAAAACCCCCAAATTTGGAAACCCTTAAATCCAAAAACCTCCAAATTCGAAAACCCCCAAATAAAAAAACCCTTGAATCTAAAAAACCTCCAAATTCGAAAACCCCCAAATATATCAACCTTCCGCTTTCGAATCAACGGCCTTAAAGGCATTACCATTGTTGCTATCTCCCAGCTGAGGAATAAACTAGAGTGGTTGCCCCTCCTTCGAGCCGCGAGCTAGAATGAGAAAGTCCTAGGTAAGGGGTTCACCAAAACCCTAGGGAGACGGAGATGCGTGGGCTGTTCGAGGGAGAGGGAGATGCATGCGCTGTCAGGAGGGAGAGGGAGGGAGAGGGAGGGAGATGGAGGAGAGATAGGAAGGGAGAGAGACGATTGGAAAATGAGAGATGGAGGAGAGATAAGAAGGGAGAGAGAGAGAGAGAGAGAGAGAGAGAGAACCCGTTTTGGGCGCGCGCCCAAAATCGGGCGAGGTTTCGTGAGACGGACCGTGGACGGTCCTGACAGGGGCTCCGTGGGGCCCACCATGATGTATTTGATTTATCCATTCCAACCATTAATTTTATTAAATTATTTTAGTATAAAATCCCAAAATTAAGGTAGATTGCAGGCCCAAGTGGACCACACCATGGGAAGCAAATGTGATTTAATCTCCATGTTTCCTACCGTGTGGTCCACTTGAGCCTTATATTTAGCTTATTTTTTATCTCATGATCTAACATAATATTTCCAAATAGATGGACGGCTTAGATAATATATATATATATATATATATATTTTTTACGCCCCATATAACCCCTTATAACACCATTAATTATTTATGGTGTGTCAACGTTTTTGCTACCTTTTTGCTGCAGATTAAAACCATAGTAACTATAGCTACGGTTTATATCCATAGCAAAATCCTAACATGGTTTGTAGCCTTTGCCCTTTTTTTTGGTAGTGATGGGTCATAACTAGATCAAGATGGGCCTCCTCAAATGGGCCTTATAAATATCAAGGTGGGCCACAACAATGGGCCGCACCAATGGGTCTTATGTACATTGCAATGGGCCATAACCCATGCGCCTTAGAATACATCACAATGGGCCCGCATACGGCAAGTGGACCACATCACATGGGCCATATGTATATCAAATGGGCCACACCCAAATATAAGTGGTGGTAATGATTTCCACCATTAAAATTCCCAAGGCCCACGATAACATTTATTTCCCATCCAATATGATCATAAGGTCACAATGATCTGAAAGGGGTTTTAATGGTGGACGGTCAAACCCACTGATTTCTATAGTGTGGTCCACCTAATCCTAGATCTGCCTTATTTTTAGTCTCAAGCCCTAAAAACAAGCTTTCAAAATGGTTAGACAAATTGGATGCAACACATGCATCATGGTGGGTCCCATATAGACGGACGACATGGATGAAACAAGTGGGTTCCACGAAGTGCCCACCATCAGGTATATATTATATAATATAATATAATATATATAATATATACAATAATATATATATACACACACACACACAAACACATCAGGTGCAGGCCCCACACGTGGGGTGGGTCCCACCGTCCATTGTTGTGGTCGGTGTGGGTAAGACACATACACCATAGTGGGCTCCACCGTCCAGTCATCTAGACGGTGTGGAACATAATACATACATCAGTGGGTCCCATGTGGGGCCCACCATAAAATTTGTTTTCCATCCAATTTGTTGATAAGGTCGTACGAACCTGGATGAATAGGAAAAACAAATTTCATATTGACCCAAAAATTCTATGACACACAAAAAGGTTTCAATGGCAACCGTTCAATCACACTTTTTCCTGTGATGTGGGCCACCTGAGTTTCAGATCGGGCTGATTTTTGGAGGGGGCCCACCTCAAGAAGGGGCCCACCTAATGAACGGTTGGGATGACAAACACACATCATGGTGGGGCCCACGGCTAGGACCGTGGGTCCCTGTCGTTTGCCCGCTGACCGCTACAGGTGCTACTTGCGTGCCTGCAGCGACGGCGGCTCTGCTCAGTGTTTTTTTTTTAATTTGTTTTTCTGCGGTTTTTCGTATGTGGGGCCCACATCGGAAGAATCCACCCCTTCCGCTGCTTCCCATAGCTCAAGACAAGCCAAACAAGCCCAATATTCAATATATTTTGGGGTGTGGAAACATCAGGGTGTATTTTAACGGTGAAAACCACTGCTTTCTATGTTATGGCCCACCAGAAAGTCGGATTGGCCCCATTTTTCGACTCAACGCCTAAAATGGTCTGAGGAAAGGGATGGACGGCATGGATTGAATTTATACATCAGGGTGGGGCCTACATGAGCGGCCCACCCAAAAGCTTGTGGATCAAGCTAATATTTTTGTTTTCATTACATGTCAAGCGTCCCCAACGCTAGACGGTTTAGTATAACACATACTTAAGATGGGCCCTTCTCAGGTGGGCCACCAAATGATGGATGGTCTGGGTACAATATATATGTAAAGTGGGCCCCACTTATAAATGTCTTGGATAAAATACATGCTTCATGGTGGGGTCCATCCGGGTGGGCCGCATGGCCACATTATCAAATACAATAAGAAGAAATGAAAGAGAGAGGGAGAGAGAGAGAGTGGGACACACGTGTAATAGAGGGGCCCCGACACTATGGGCCCTCGTTTGCATGATTTACAACGTATATTAAGTGGGTCCCATTTCATATGGGCCCACCGATCAAAATCAACAGTGGAGATCCATTCGCCACCAAAATGGAAGGTCTAAATGACCCCTTTCCAAACTAGAAGGTAAACATCATGATGGGGTCCATAGATAATGGCCCCATCATGGAATGATCATGAAGATCAAGGTGGGCCATCGGCCACATCTTAGGGTCTAAAGTGAGATCCATACCATCGATCGGTAGGCCTCACTTGGCCCATCATAAAAACATGAAAACTAGCCTATAGAAGCACCCATCGTTCGATCTTCTTGGTCCGTTGGAAAGTCTATCTCCTTGTGCTTCACTTTGATGGAGGGTGATGAGGTTTGAATGGCTAGGATGATGGTTTTGGGGTGGGAAGTGGGCCACACACACTCATTTTTCTCTCGTGGAAGAGCTTGGACGTGAGCCTCTTCTCTTGCTTGGAAAATGTGTTGAGAAGAGAGAGAGAGAGAGAGAGAGAGAGAGAGAGAGAGAGAATGGTTGTAAGGAGAGAGAGTGATGGGTGATGGATGTGAGGTGAGTGATGGGTGAGGTGAGAGATGGGTTGACTTGGTGGTTGTTTAACTTGTGTAGAAAGAAAGTATGAGTACCCTTGTACTTGACATGAGGTGATTGATTAATTGATTTGAGTGATTGATTGATGGGACATGATGTAGAGATTCTCTTGGGATTACAAATGCGCGGCGTTTTCTTCGAAATAAACGTCGGCCCACATCTCCCTGCCAGGGTATCGGATCAATATATAAGATGCGGCGTTAGAACCATGGGGATGGTGCGTTCGTAATGGTACAAGTCTCGGATTAAGCTAACTCAAATCTACAGGATACGACTTAGGGTCGCGCGCAAACATCGATTATAGATCACAGATTGCCGGACTTCGACAGAAAGGACGCTGGAGTCGACGGAACAGCATGGAATAGGATACGAGTCTTACATACCCTATCGACAATTCTGGTGTTTTTGCAATAATACTCGATAGTAGTCACTAGGGAGGAATCGGGTGCGTAGTAGTTGCTTCATCCGTTGCCATGTGTAGAGTTGCAGTTGTCCCGCTAAGTTAAAGCTCCGCCCTTCAACTTGTAGGACACAGGCTTGACCTTTTTTATTTAGGGATGTCTATATAGTCGAAGAATTGCTCAACTTCAGAAAGCCAATGGAGAAAATTCTCAATGTGTAGTTGGCCATTGAAGATAGGAATATTGACCCTCATCTTGAACTCCCGATCTGTTCGATCTACTCAATTGCCGCCTTGTCTGGTAGATTAGAGAATTATATCGTCAATCTCCGCCTCATTAGATCTCCCTTCCTTAGGAATGATCCTTTGATGCACTACGGGCTTTATCCCACGATCAGGGCGATTACGAGTTTCAACAATTAGTGGTGGAGGATTACCACCAGGAACACAGAGTTGCCTTATGGCCTCCATCATGAGAGCAATGGAAGCCTGCAGCCCTTGCATGGCTTGTCGATTCTCTCGTTGTGCTTCTTTAAAAGCTACTAAAAGACGATCCTAGAGAGCATCGTCCATAAGATTATTGCCCGACCCGTCGTTAGAAGCCAAAAATCTGAGGAAAAGCCTCGCTCTGATACCAAACTGCCGCAGAGAATGACGTGAGGTCGAGCACCATCTTCCTCAAGGGGATAACTAATCTAAATCCACGAAACTTCTCTGGTCTCCTCACAGAGACTTCCCGAATTCACGAGAAAGAAAACATGCAAAATAGAAATAAATTCTATAAAATTCATAATTTGATTGATGAATCAATTAAACGGGTTCACAACCCTTTAAATAAGGATACTAAGCAATGGGAGAGAAATCAAAATTCGCTACTATAAATAGTAAACTTATTATTTATAGACGGTCATGATGTCTACTAGTGCGCAAGGTTTTCTGCCAAAAATAGTAAGTGTCCTATTTGGCTTCACCAAGCTATTCTCCTAATTATTCTAAGAACTTTTCACATTTGGAAAAACTCCTAAAGCTCGACAGATAAAGAGTTATAATCAAAATGAAACTTACTATTTATAGTAAAAATGGAATTAAGAACGGGAAACGACCGTCAATCTGATGGCATTTCACAACTCTAGCTTGTGCAACCCAGCATAGCAGGGTTGGGTGGCTAAAGTAGCTCGTTCTACCCCAAAATCATATATTTGACGTTAGATAACTCATTCCGGATTGCAAGATATGTCGGATTTAAGGTCCAACAGTCCGGATTACTTCTATTGTCGACTGGGCCTTTTCTAATGCATCTTAGCCATAAAACTTCCAGCAACCTGCTCTACATCACCTAAGTTTGCGTATGTCATGGTTTGATTTTATGTGGGGACACATATTAAAAATATGTACATACATCGTCAGATCGTTCTCATGAGATAAGAAAAAATTTTAGTCAAAGAACAAAACACGGTGCGTCTTAGACAATGTTTTAAGGTGAGTTTGTGCCATATCCTAAAATGATGCCCCCACGTAGGGTTTGCGTTTCCATCCCCACAGTGACCCTGTGGCGTGGCCCACTTGAGTTTTCAATCTGTTTGGACGCATTTCCTAAACTGAGCTAGCCAAACGGATGGACGGAGTGGATATAACACAGAAATCACGGTGGGCCCCACAGAGCTTAGGGTTAGATGCGAGTCGCTTCCGTCCTTGTCCACGCTGATGAGTAGAGATGTGAATACCGTGAGTTCCTATCTTTCTCAGACGCGTTTGTTTACGTATACACAACGCGGTTACAAAAGAAGTTTCTTTGATGCTTACGTTTCCTACTCCTATATATCAACTTCCTATCCCTCTCTCCATACACATCTACATTTACTCTCTCTCTCTCTCTCTCTCTCTCTCTCTCTCTCTCTCTCTCTCTCTCTCTCTCTCTCTCCATGGCCGATTCAAAACAAGCCAACCTAAATGGAGCCTACTATGGCCCACCCATCCCTCCCAAACGAGATTATCACCGGCCTGGTCGATCGAGTGGATGCTGCTGCGGCCCATGCTGCATACTAAGCGCCTTGTTCAAGCTCATCTTCACCATCGTCGTCGTCCTTGGCATAGCTGCCCTCGTTATCTGGCTTGTTCTCCGCCCTTCAAAGGTGAAAGTGCATGTCGTGAGCGCCACGCTTACTCAGTTCAACCTCACTAACAGCAATAATCTCTATTACAACCTTTCTCTAGACATAGAGATAAGGAACCCCAACAAGCGAATTGGCATTTACTACGATAGGCTCGAAGCTAACGCTTACTACGAAGGACAGCGGTTTGATTACGTGCCTCTGCCGACTTTCTATCAAGGCCATAAGAACACCACCAATCTCTATCCCGTTTTCACCGGGCAAGCTGCTATTCCGTTGCAGAGTTCTGATGTTGTGGTTTTCAATAGGGAGAATGGAGATGGGCTTTTCTCCATTGATGTTAAGATCTATGCAAGGATTAGGTTTAAGATTGGATCAATCAAGACTAATCGCTACAAGCCGAATTTCAAGTGCAAGTTGAGGGTCCCTTTAATGACGAGCGGCAGCTCCTCTGCTGTTGGATTTACTAGGACGAAGTGCGGCATCGATTTCTGATCACTGTTCCATTAGCCCTTCTATTCATTTTTTTTTTTTTTTTTTTTTTTTGTGGTTTATATATGATTTTTTTTTTTCTTTGATTATACCGGGAGGTTTGCTCACTTCACAAGAGTCACATGTGTAAATATGAAGTGCTTGTGTGCGATCTGTACCTTCCATAAGGTTGGAAATAATGCTTAGATCTTCTGCCTTAAATTTCAGAAATTTTCAGTCTTCAGGTGGGCCACAACTTACAAAGTGAATTGCTGGTTAAGATATTTTACAGCCGTTCATTCATTTGTTATATCTTGTGGCTCACTTGAGGTGTGGAATGGGCTGATTTTTATGCCAGAAGATCTAAATCGTTTAGTTCACCGGATGGAAAGCGTAGATCTCACACAGCTGATTCATTTTTGCACTTGTGCTGGTGTGGAATTAGCAAAGCTCTATGCTTTTTTTTTCTTTTTCTTTTCTCTTTTTTTTTTCTTTCTTGTATGTTGAGTTGGTTGATTGTATGATATCATATGTTTTTTATTTAATAGATATGCTTTTCTATTTAATAGATAGTGTTGTTGTTTGGCTTTGGTTTTGTGGTCAATGGAGATGAAAAGTCCCGCCAAAGATAAGAGAGAGGTTTGTTACAATGCATTCGCGTGTATGGTTGTAGGGTGCATCGAAATTATAGCCGTTGAATCCTGGCTCATGTTTCAATGATCCAGACCATTTATATGATGGCGCTCGCCGAGGATGGGTCCCAGAAGTTTCAAATTGGAACTTTTCTATCCTTTAATCTTAGGCGGCCACCACCAGCTATGTTTCTGGTCAGATCAACGTCGGAACATGACGCTGGATCCAATGGCCATAGTCAGATGTTTACCAGTTTAGATATATGATGTCCCAATAATTACTCGTATTTAATTATCTAACCGTCCGATTGATGAAAACTTATTGGATGGTAAATGATAAAATAAATCCAATGGTCCTATTACAATTTTTAAAAAATGACCATGAATCACAGGCTGGATTGTTTAGTGAATCCGATTTTAGGACCTGAGTTGTCATCGATGCATGGGTTATACGCTTTAGTCTATTTAAGTTTTGTTAGTGCACGCCACGTGCACAATCTTCTAGTACCTACATGTCATGAGTCACGCAGCCAACGGATCAGATGAGTCCACTTGTACATTAGGTAAAAAAAAACGTATGAAATTTGACAATAAGATTATGCTAATTTTATAACTTCGATGGCTTGATGCAGTTGATTATTTGCTTTTTTAAGTTTATTCAGTAGTCATTGGCGATCGAATTTACCTTATATATTTTAGACATCGATCCAGCTGCAGCCACCTGGGGAGCATATGATGAACTGAGGTATCTCCCACCTCCACTTCCTGGGGCCCTACGAATGCAGCAGCCTCGGCCTGGCCTTCCCCGTTTCTAACTGAGGACGACTCCAGGTCCATTGCGCCCATCGCAATTGGTTTCCCTCCCTCTCTTGTCCGCTTAGAGGAGCCTCCCGAGCCACCTATGGCCACCTCTTCTGGCCTCAGTCGCCCAGCAGGAGGAGAGGACCCTCCGGGGCGGGATCAGACAGCCATCGACGGCCCTCGAAGACTCGGCTTGACGAGCTGAGGATGGAGTGTCGTCCCCTGGCGGCCCTCCTCAGCCTCTCCAAATTAGTCGTGGAGGGAAGCTTCAACTTCTTCGGGCGAGGTTGGTTTGCCATTTTTAAAGAAAAAAATGTGTCAAAAAATAAAAAGCCACACTCAAATACAAAAACATAAAGGGAATCGATCAACTGCAATGTACCTACCAGCTCGACTATTGACAAGCCGACCCGGTGTAGAAGTGAAGGGGTGATCAACCTCATCCACTTCCTTTCAGCCAAACTCCGCTCCTTCATGAGTCTGACCTGGAAAAGCTATAGTTGTGACAGTTCCAGTTTCCTTCGAGGAAGAGCTGCAGGAAAGCACGACCAGAGTTAACAAACAAGATTCAACCACCAAAAGAAGTAAAAAATCAAGGCTATGGCTTGGGAATTCCAACCTGGGAAAGCAAACTCGCTGGGAACCCGAGAACATATTCTTGCCACCTCTACTGTTGGGGCTTCCCACTCCCCTGATGCGAAGAACCACTTATCCTTCCACCCTTTGTTGGAGGAAGGGTTGTCAGCGATAAGGGCCTAGCCTTGACTCGACCATGAAGAAAAGTAATACCAGCCCCGAGCACTAGGCTGGCCTTAGCTCTGTACATGTATAAGAGCTCATCTGTAGTCAACTCAGCATATCCAAGTTGGGGCCATAAGATATAGCTACCAATGATAGCTCGCCATACGTTTGGGATTAGCTGACCAGGGGCAAGCCTAAGGCAGTGAGTGACCTCTCACACAATAGGGTGGAGGGGCAGCCGCAAATAGCACTTGAGAGCTACAATATAGATGGCCACCTCCCCCGCTTAAGATCGAACAGCCTGGATCTTCCCCGACCTCAGGAGTTCGTAGCCCCACAGAGTCGGGGATGTGGAACTCTGACCGGATCGAGGCCAAGTCCGTAAATGCTATTGTGTAAATCTAGTACCCGTTGTATTGTCAAATTTTGTTGTGCCAAACCATTTAGTATTTGTATCATGTTTTGAGTGGAAGTGATCAGGTTCATACATTTTTAAGTTTTCTAGATCTTCATCGACCTTGCCCACATCTTCAAGTTGAAGTGAAGTGTGTTGAAGTTCATGGTTTCAAGATCATATTCGTGAACTCAAGTTCAAGATTGAAGTTCAATTACTGAACGCTAAAGATTTAAGAACTCAAGCGTAACTCAAGCTCAAGTTCAAACTCAAGCTTCAAGTATCACAGGTATTCAAGAATTTGAAGCAAATGAAATTTCAAGTGTTCCTACTCACAAACAGGTTAGATGACCCTAGATTGTGTCATATTTATCGCATATTGTATGTGGGTCATTTCATATGTTTATAGGTTATTTGCTCGACTAGTCTTAGACCTTGTTCGACTAGTCCAAGTACTGGCTCGATCAGTCTAAGAGTTTTCTCGACCAGTCCAAGGTTTGTTGCTAATTTTCAAAAATTTATGTTGGACTCTCGACCAGTCCTAGAGACTGCTCAACCAGTCGAGTGAACAGTGCTCGACCGGTTGTGCAGGCTCGACTTAAAGTCCAACAAGCTTTTCTGGTCTCACTCGACCAGTCGAGTGCATTGTTCGACCAGTCGAGCAGGCCACTCGACCAGTCGAGTAACGACCTTATCTTATCACGCCAGAAAATTTGAAATTTTGTTGGTCCTTTAACCAGTCGAACCGACCCTTAGACCTGTCGAGAAAATGGTATTTTCACCTATAAATAGAGCACGAATTTCAGAGTTATTCATTCATTAAAGCAAAATCAAGACACCACTCTAAGAGATAAGTTTGTGATATTTTTAAGCTATTTTGTGCTCATTTAATATTCTCTTTAATTAACTTTTGTTATTTGATTTTGAGATCTTTATTTCAATCTTACTTTAAGAAGGGATTTGTGTTTTTCCCTTTCTTGAGATCAAAATCAAATCAAGCTAGCCCAGGTTGATTTAATTTAAAAATCATTTAGAACTAGAACATTTTCATCTATGAGACCGGACATTGAACAACTTCGTCTACATCGGATCGGTTCTACCGGGCTTCTTCAAAGGAGAATTTTCAGATAAGTACATTTACATTTTGTATATCTCTTTTTGGTTTTTGAGGTTGAGCCAGAAAAATCTCTTCTTGGTTTGTTTGAGATAATCCAGGAAATCTTTGAGTGTGGGGTTTTTTAAATTGTGTAAGCCCAATCAAAGACACAATTGTGAAGGCTTTAAGGTGAACCTTGGAAAACCTTTTTCATAGTGAACGCTAATATCCCGAGGGAGTGGATATTAGGAGTGAAGTAGTTGTGTGGCTGTTTTCCAACAGTTGGTGTACACACAAGCGAACCAATATAATTCTTGGTGTTGTGGTAGATGGTTTAATATGCCTATGTGTGTGAATATTGTAATTTATTTTTAGCATTTGTGGTGAATGGCGTAATTTATTTAATGCACTTGTGGGAATGTTGTAATAACTTAGTTTATTTTATTTGTTATTCCCTTTGCCTCTTTATTGGTTTAGATTTTTTATACTTACAAATGTTTTAGTAAGGTTGTCTTACCATAAGCCTTTGGTTTTTGGTGTTAGGTTATCCTTAGAACTAAGTTTGTATCAACCTCTCAAGACTAGTATATTTGAGGTTGCTATTTACTTATGCTTATTTACTATTTGATTATGCTATCATTCTTTAAATTCTACATTTATTTTTTAATTTGTCATAGTCTTATTCATCCCCCCCCCCCCCCCAAGGACATATAGCCTGGCCTTTTCAAGTGGTAACAGAGCCTAATAGCTTTTTTATTTGGATTCATTTCCTAAGCTAATCGATCTTAGCTTATAAGATGCCAAATTTTGATAGCCTCTCAATCACTAAGCCTCCACCTTTTGATGGCTCCAATTATGCCTATTGAAAAGCCAGAATGAGGATCTTTTTAAGGTCCATGGATGAGAGCGTGTGGCAAGCCACGGTGACTAGATAGATCCCTCCTACCACTAAAGTTCTAGGAACTGATGGAACTAAATCTATGAAGGTTGCCCCTTATTTTTCTTGGACCACACTTTAGAAAAGTGATAGTAGTACCAATGCAAAGGCTTTAAATGCAATTACTTGCGCACTATCACCGGATGAATTCAAAAGAATTATATCCTGTGATTCTGCAAAGCAAAGCTTAGGATATTCTAGAAATGACATACAATGGTACGACTATTGTTAAGAAATCTAAACTTCAAATCTCACCACTCGGTTTGAGGAAATACGTATGGAAGAAAGTGAAACTTTCATAGACTTCTATACTAAGTTAAATGATGTAGTCAACTCTATGTGGGGTCTTGGTGGTAATATACCAGAAAGCAAAGTCTGTGCAAAGATACTACGCTCATTGCCTGAAAGGTTCAATTCAAAGGTCATTGTTATTTAGGAACTTCGTGATACGGATAATATGAGGGTTGAAGAACTGGTTGGTTCTTTACAAACCTACAAGTTAAACTTTAAAGATCCTAAAGTAAGTCAATCACCCTTAAGTCTTCTAAAAATATTTCTCATGAAAATGTCAGTAATTCTGATTTTGAAAACTCTGAAGATGATATGGCATCATTAGCCAAGAAGTTTTATAAGATTTTCAAAAGTAAAAAGAGGGTAGATTTTCAAAAACCTTCAGAAAATAAAAGAACTAGATCTAAAAATTGAAAATCTATTAAAGATAGCCAATGTTTCAACTGCCATGAATACGGGCATCTGGCAAACAAATGTCCAAAGAGGGACAAATCTAAAAGGAAAGGCATGTTAGCCACATGGGATGAATCGTCTTGCTCTAAAGCCTCTTCTGAGTCAGATGATTCTGAACCTGAGTCTACTAATGAGGTCAAAGCTTTAATGACTTTAGCTAAATTCACTTTCTCAGATAGTTGTGATTCAACTAGTGAAGAAAATCTGAGAAGTGATCCTGAAAATGATGAAGATTTATAAGATGTCTATGATGCCCTATACAGGGAAAGTTATAAGATAGTTGTAAAATTAAAACTTCAAAAAGAAATGTTTTTGAAATTAAAAGAAAATTTTGATAATCTAATCTTAGAAAAATCACATTTTTCAGATTGTTTTGAAAAAGCTAAGTGTGATTTAGATTTCAAAACTTCCCAAGTTGAAAACCTAAAATCTGAACATGAAAAACTAAAACTAGAAGTCTCTTCTCTCTTGAGTTTGAAGAATACTTGGAGGTATGCCTAGGGTGATCTTAAACTAGAAAGACTAATATCCAGATCAAGGAAATGTGGCGATTGATCTAGTCTGGTCTACGATAAAAATACTCCTAAATATAAGACTACTCCTCCTAATTAAATTTGTTAAAGGAGAGTCCTTTGACTCAAAAGGGAAAAGTCTGAATCAAAATAGTTTTAAAAATTCTAAAACTTTTCAGGCTATGAAACCTAAAAACAACCATATCAACTATAGAAATCAGAATCATAACCCCTTAGCTAAGAAAATTATGGATCTACTTAAGGAGCTTCTAAAATCTAACTCGAATGGTAGAATATACAACAACTACAAGCATAGAAAGACCAATTATACTCCAAAACCCAAAACGGTAATAAAATGGGTTCCTAAGGTTGCTTGTTTGGTTGCCCACACCGCTTTCAAGGCTTTGAGTCAATCAAAGTGGTACCTAGATAGTGGTTGTTATAGATACATGATAAGTGATAAAGATTTGTTCACCAATCTTAAAGATATGATTGATGACTCAGTCACATTTAGTGATGGTAATAACTGCAGGATTATTGGCCAAGGTACGATTCAACTCTTTAATCTTCCTCCATTTGTGAATGTGTTATTTGTAGAAGGTCTTAAGCATAATCTTTTAAGCATTTATCAAATTTGTGATAATAAACATAGTGTAAAATTCACCAACCTAGAGTGTGAAATTTCTAATGAAAATGGTTCTGTGATATTAACTGGTCACAGAACATTTAAAAACTGCTATATAGTCAGTGATTCAAGCTCATCTAAGTTATCGTGTTACATGGTCCAAACCAATGAGACCGAACTATGGCATAAACGCTTATGACATGTATACTACCATAATCTTTATAGACTTAGCAAAAGTGAAGTAATAAGAGGTCTACCCAAGATTAAGAAATTGGATAAAGTTTGCGGTGAATGTCAGATAGGAAAACAAACTAGGAGTGCTCACAAGAAAGTGAACTCCAACGCCATATCCAAACCCCTTAAACTCCTTCACATTGATCTCGTTGGACCGACTAGAACGGAGAGTTGAGGTGGTAAGAAATATATACTGGTCATAGTAGATGATTTTATCAGGTATACATCAGTAGTTTTCATGAGAGATAAATCTGAGACTCTCGATGAAGTGAAAAGGGTACTCAAGCATATCCAAACTAAGAAGGAATCACATGTCACCAAAATCCGTAGTGATCTTGGTTCCGAATTCGATAATAGTAGTTTTGAGAAGTTCTGTAGTAATCATGGAATATCACATGAGTATTCTGCACCCAAGACACCTCAACAGAATGGGGTAGTTGAAAGGAAAAATTGAGTTCTTCAAGAAATGGCTAATGTGATGTTAAATAGTATGAAACTTCCTACAATTATTTGGGCTGAAGCTGTGAACACGGCATATTATATCACTAATCGTGTTTATACTAGAAAGTCTAATAATAAGACCGCATATGAACTATGGTTCAATAAGAAGCCTACTGTTAAATACTTTCGAGTTTTTGGCAGCAAGTGCTACATTTTGTGTGATCGAGAAAATCTGGGAAAATTCACCACTAAGATTGACGAGGATATTTTCCTAGGATATGCACTAAATAGTTGAGCGTATCGTGTTCTCAATAAGAGGACCGGTGTTATTTAAGAATTTATTAATGTGGTTATAGATTATCACTTAAATACACATGTCTCAAGTTAAAAAGATGATGAAGTCCCTTTATTTGATAAACCAGACTCTTCATCCAGTCAAAATGACCCTGAACTGAGGTTAGTTAAAGACCATCCAACTGATCAAATTCTTGAGAATCCTCTCACTGGTGTGCGTACTCGTAGACAATTAGAAAATATTTGTAATTATGTGTGCTTCACATCTCAGATTGAGCCAGCCAACATAAAAGAAGCTCTTGCTGATGAAAACTGGATAGTAGCTATGCAAGATGAACTTAATCAATTCTTAAGGAATGACGTATGGTACCTAGTTTCTAGACCTAATGATAAACATATTATTGGAACTAAATGGATCTTTAAAAATAAGTCTGATGAACTTGGTAACATTATAAGAAACAAGGCTAGACTAGTTGTAGAAGGGTACACTCAAATAGAAGGCATAGATTATGATGAAACCTTTGCCCCAGTAGCTCGTCTTGAATCTATCAGACTGTTTATATCCATTGCTTGTTACAAAAAGTTCAAAATTTACCAAATGGATGTTAATAGTGCTTTCCTGAATGATGATATACATGAAGAAGTATATGTAGAACAGCCTACTAGTTTTGAAGACCCTAAACATTCTGATCATGTTTATCGCCTGAAAAAGGCACTCTATGAATTGAAACAAGCTCCCAGGGCATGATATGAGAAATTGACTAAGTTTTTACTAAGTTATAACTTTATAATTGGGAGTGTTGATAAGACACTTTTTATAAAGAAACACAATGATCGCATACTGATGGTACAGATATATGTTGATGACATTATCTATGGATCTACTTGTTCTAACATGACTGTTGATTTTTCATATTTAATGAAGTTGAAATTTGAAATGAGCATGGTTGGAGAACTGAACTATTTCTTAGGTTTACAAGTAAAACAGCTTCCTAATGGGTTCTTTATCTCTCAAACCAAATACGCTCTAAACTTGGTTTAAAAGTTTGGATTTGAGAGCGGAAAAAATTTCGATACTCCTATGAGTACGACACTTAAACTCTCTGAGGATTCAACAGGTAAAAGTGTAGATCCTAAGTTGTATCGCAGCATGATAGGTAGTTTATTATATTTAACAGTAAGTCGACCTGATATTATATTCAGCGTAGGAATTTGTGCTAGATATCAATCGGACCCTAAAGATTCCCACCTGATTGTTGTAAAGCGCATTTTAAGATATGTCGCAAGTTCGGCCAAACTTGGCCTTTGGTATCCTCATGATACTAATGTTCAATTAGCCGGTTATTTAGATGTTGATTGGGCTGGTAATATTGATGACCACAAGTCAACCAGTAGTGGATTTTTTTATGTCAGAAACTATCTGGTTTCATGGCATAGTAAGAAACAGAGTTTTGTATCACTTTCCATAGTTGAGGCTGAGTATGTTGCAGCTGGTAATGCATGCACCCAGCTTGTATGGATAAAGAGGATGTTAAGTGATTATGGGTTTGTGCAAGATTCTATGATATTGTATTGTGACAATTCTAGCACAATTACCATTTTTAAAAATCCAATTTAACATTTACGAACTAAGCATATCGACATTAGATATCATTATATTCGTGAATTATAGAAAATAAGATTATTTCTGTGGATTATATTTAGACTGAAAATCAACTTGCAAACATATTTATAAAACCGCTTGACAGAAACAGGTTTGCTAAGTTGAAATTGGATATGGGTATGTGCAATATGAATTGAAATATTTGTGTTTATTTGTAATATATTATATGTTTTATTTTATTTATTTTTATAAATTTTTAAATTTCAAAAATAATGAAAATTGTAGAATTTTTGTGGTGCACGACCAGTCGAGTACACACTCGACCAGTCGTGGCACGACTGGTTGAGTTGGGTTTAGGGGTTTTTTTTTGTGCAAAAAAAAAAAAAAAAACACTTTTTTTTTTCATTTGTTTCATTTTCCCCAACCAACCCTACCACGACCGGTCGAACCCACCTTCGATTCCTTCATGGTTAGTGCATCATTTTCGATTTCCTTATAGCTTTAAGTTTTTTGCATTTCCATTTCCTTGTTTTTGTAGCTTATTTCAAGGTTTATGGTGGTTTGTTGGGTTTTCTTGCTAAAAATCTGATTTCTTTGAAACTCTTTCTTCCTTTCTTTCATTGCTTGTGTTCCTTGTCTTTCTTGTTACTATAAAAGGTCGACATAAGAAGAAACCCACTCGTGGTCCTTCTTCTTCTCGTTCTGCTCCAATCATGGTGTGCCATCTTCGGTCACCCGAAGAAGACCATGAGTATGTGCGGGATATACGTCTTCGCAACGTGATTGTTGAACGGACGGTTAACTCTAAGCACTTGGAACCATTTGGCATTATTCCTCTCCTTCAAAGTGTAAGATGAGATAACATTTTAAATTGGGGCAGTTCGGCATACCGTTTCATTGCGTAGGCCATCTGAGAATCTAACTTTTACAATTACAACTAGAGAAGGTCTTATTGAAGTGGATCGTCATTTAATATCTGGATTGATGGATCTTTCAGTTAATGATGATGGCATTCCCTTGTAGCAAAACCTTCTGAGTTTGAGAAAAGGATGCTCACTAGAGTGTTATGCAACATAAACGCAGAATGGAGTTCTGGGAATGCGCTCAGTTCCAAATTTATGTTACCCAGATACAGGGTTCTCCATCGGATTTTCATCTCTAATGTCTATCTTAGGTCTAGTAACATGACTGAGCTCACTACTTTCATAGCTCGTATCCTTCACTCTATTGTTACTGGTGTCTCTGTATGTCTTCTATCTCCTATCTGTTACATCATGATTCAGTTTCGTCTCCATCCAGGTCATAGTGATATACCATTTGCCTATCTTATGACTATCTTCGCCACTCATAGTCTTGTGGTTATGCCTGTTAGAGAAGCTCCCATTAACCATCTTCCCTTCAACAAATCGAATATAAATAAGATGAATTTGAGGTTGGCTCCAAGCCAAGTTGATGTGGGTGATGGAGGAGCAGCTGAAGCAACTGAAGAGGAGGATGCTTTACCTCCAGATGATGTCAATATGGATGACATCACTACCAGAAAAAGGGGCAAAGGCTACAGATAAAAACCGTAGCTAAAGGCCTATTGCTACAGATCTAGTCTGCAGCACGTCCGTAGCTATTGGTGGGGTAGCTAAAGGTCAAAAAACCTATGGCTACGGATAAAATCCATAGCAATAGAGAGATCTAGAATAAAAGTAGCTATAATAAAAGCCGTAGCTATAATTAAATGAAGTGAAATCACTACACCTATGGAGATTAAATACCTACGACTACATATTACATCCAGTAGCAATAGATATCACAAGCTATGGAAAAGGCGTAGCTATAATTTACGTAGCGAAATGTACCTACTGACTCTAGGATTACATCGTAGTAGCAATATGATGAAGTTAGATAGTTCACAAAGCTACTGGTTAAAATGGTAGCTATTTTTTGAAGAATTACAAAAAGGAACCTGTTGAACTTTAACTGACTCAAATCTGAAAATTAATATATATATATATATATATATATATATATATATATGGTGTTTCCATTTCTGTAGAACTTCGTCATAAATGCCTAAGCTTAACGATAGGAATAGTATATAAAATGCAATCAAAAAAAATGATGCATTTATTATGGATACATTCACAGCTAAATAAACAAACTTCACTTTGCTCAACCTATCATAAAAATTTCTCGAACTTTAGCTTCGATATATATATATATATATATATATATATATATATAAGAAATTATAAACATATATATATATGCTATTTCAAGATCTTCCTTCAAAGAAGAATCTGAATTTCCAATTATATACGAGACATACAACAAGAAGAGTTTAGGTTATAAGGCATGCCCTCATGGGTTTAGGTAAACACCCTCCATATAATGCAATAATGCTCACATTTTTCTGAATTTTCTTCCTTAGACGGTTTAGGTTAAGAAAATAAAGCTTCTTCTTTTAAGGTTATATGTCATTTATGGTTTAGATCACTTTAGGTTATGAGAAAATGAATTTATAATGACTTCTTTAGCTTGTCACTGTATATACATTTGTAGAACAATTACAAGCATGCCTTTGTACACATCTCAAAAGAAAGTTTTGGGGACTTTCAAACAAATGAGGAGAATAGGGATGTTGAATTTTTCATTTAGATTATTTGCTTCAATGATACAACTTCATTACTTGGTTCGAAGGCCAAAAATTTCATATATATATATATATATATACGTTATCTTTTGTCAAAAAATATATAGGTTATAGTATCGGATAATAAATCTAAATAAAAAATTCAAACCACCAGTAACATGTGATCCTTGTTGGCTTGTGCCTTAGGTTTTTCCATTGGGGATGTTTAAGCTATTACATATATAAATAAATAGGTAGAAACATTACATTAGAGAGAAAGACATGAGTAAGAAAAAGATGAGAGAAAAATCAGCCAAAATGTTTCTCATATATATAGGTTATATATATATAGGTTATATTATATATATATATAGGTTTAGGTTATAGGTTTAGGTTTAGGTTATAGGTTTATCGGGTTTCGGGTTTAGGTTTAGGTTAGGTGTAGGTTATAGGTTTAGGTTATATAGGTTATATGTTTAGGTTATAGGTTTAGGTTATAGTTTAGGTTTAGGTTTAGGTTAAGGTTATAGGTTATAGGTTTAGTTTATAGGTTATAGGTTTAGGTTATAGGTTATAGGGATTTATTGGGTTATTAGGTTATAGGTTTAGGTTTAGGTTCGGGTTTAGGTTTAGGTTTAGGTTTAGTTATAGGTGATAGGTTTAGATTGAGGTTTAGGTTATAGGTTTAGGAATAGGTTTAGTTTCGGGTTTTTAGGTTTAGGTTTAGGTGAATTAGGTTTAGTTTATATGTTATAGGTTTAGGGTTAGGAAATCATTGTACCTAGGGTTAGGAAATCATACTATAAATATATGTAGTTTATCTACACCGTCCATCTGCTTTTCTAGATCATTTAAGGCATTGAAACCAAAATTGAATCATATCCAAAACTCAGGTGGACCAACCACAAGAAACAGTGGGTATAATGATTTCCATCATTGAAACCTTTCTAAGGCCTGTAGTGATGTTTATTTATCATCCAACCTGTTCACAAGATCACACAGACAGTGATGAAGGGAAAAAATAAATATCAGCGGTTCCCACCTTCCAGGGACCCCCACTCAACATCCGGATAGCTCCAATGCACATCCGGATCTGCTACATCAATTTCAAGGTAATACATAAACACGGGCCTGTCCAAATGGCCAGGCCACCCATATTGTTGTCCATAGGAAATGGACAACTTCATCATGGTCATAACAGCGGTTCCGACCTTCCAGGGACCCCCGCTCAACTTCTGAATAGATCCGACGCAAATACAGAAATAAACTAATTAGAAACTTACAACAACAAATGGTACCAAGTCTTTGGTCCAGGGGTGATCCATAATAAAAGGTACCATTTACCATGAACTAAAATTATGTATTATCCATACCTTGATTGGACTCACTACAAGGGTAATCTTTCAATGATGGCTCACTGCTTCTGATAATCACTACAGGGGTAAGAAAATTACAAAAAGTAAGACTCATGAGATGACATATGTACAAATAGTGAAGTACCACCTACATTAAAAAAAAAATTGTAATCATTCATTCATTTAATTACCACCTGCATAATCATTCATTCATTCAATTACTACCTACATAATCATTAATTCATTCAATTACAATCATTCATTCAATAATGAATGGTTGTAATTGAATAAATGAATCACTAACTTAAGTTCAACTTGTGTTTATCATTTAGAACTCATCCAAAATACATTAATTTTCATAAGGAAAGCTACAAGCATTAGGGCATTTGGAAATGCCACCAAAGTTACCTTAGAAGAAAATCTGTTAATGCCATGCCTAGTGACGCAGTATGTACTCCAACCTTGGATCGCTTGCACTCCTTCAAATGCTTAGAGTTGCCTTAGACCACACTTGGTCGAACCATAGCTACAAATTCAAAGAATATAAAGAACAAATTAAATATATAGATCAGAATAAATAAAAAGGATAGTTACCCAAGCTGGACCCTTGATGAACGGTTTGGGGAATTTTCTTTTTTCTTTTTTTGGCCAAGGGATGGATGAGACTCATGCGGGAAATAAAGTAACAATATGATGTGACAAAGAAGGCTTAGTTGGACAGTTATACAGGTTTTATTTTCTTTTTTATTTTCAGCTTTTCAACTATCATATCAGTTTCCTAAAGTATTGGTTATTTTGGAAGCATCAAATCAAATTGAGACATGTTGCATGCCTTAAGGGCCCACTTGGAATTTCTCTGGCTATCTGCCATTATTGGGGAATTTTTAAAAGCATACAAGTATATAGGTCCACATTCCATGGACAACTTCACAACAATTGGATTGTCAAACATTGGATCCAATCATCCCCATAAAAATTGAAATATTTTGAAATTGGATTTTTTTTTCACCTAATAATGCATGCTCCACATTGATGAGAGATGAAATTCATGAACCCCATGCGTTGTAAAAGGCCTGGAGGAAGTAACTTATAGGGTTTCGAGATTCTTCATGTTGTTGTTAATAAAAACAGTAGGAAACGATAGGAAACAAAAAGACAAAATTTAGTACCGAAGAGATTCTCATTGTAAAAGGCCCACTATATTTTGCAATAACATCTACTTCAAACATAATGTTCATCTTCTCATGTAAGAAATTAGTACCAAAGAGACAAAAATATCATCCACTGCTTCTTGTGCATGAAAATCATTGGGGCTGAACTGTCGTCTGTTATTCCAGTCTTGCAACTGAAATGACATAAAAACAGTAGGAAACAATGGATTAAACATTTTGTTTGGGAACATGAACCAGCATTAGATAGCTCAACAATGAAAAAACAAGGTCAAATGCAATCCAAGTGTTCCACCACTGAAACACAATTATGAACATAAAAGAGTTCCAATAAACAATAGCCAATAACTTTTTCTATTAAGGTAAAACTCTTGATATCAAGGCAAATAAGCAGATAGTTCAAATATCCATGCATATAGTAATGTCGATTGTCGAGATGCATTTGAAAGCTAAAGACAGCTTCACATTTTCATTAAATTAATTTTGACACTTATTAATCAAAACCAATGCAATATTTAAAAATCGTGCTGAGATTTTCACATTCTCGCAATAATATCATTTAAGTGTATTCTTAATTGTGATATTATTGCAAGATTTTCAAAATAACAAGGTATGGAATTCGTGAAATGCTACTTACAAGCTGCAACTGCAAAACAAGCACCCGAACGCATGCAGGATCCAGGCCACTAATCACACCAACCTTATAGTGAATTTACATGATTCCAAAAAAATCAAGCTGTTCAAAATGATACATATCTAGGAATATAGACTGTTGAAAAGTGGATAGCTGAGGATCCAAATAGCAGTTGCGCACACAACAGCCCACCTGATGATCAGATGACTAACATAGTCGATTCCCCTGATTTTTGGGCTATGGCCCATCTGTATGATTGTGTAAGCCACTACGTATGGGACAAATTGATGGTTGTCCAAGCATGTTTTAGCTGTCCATTTGTTTTCTAGTCTTTGCCCCATTTGAGGTCTCCTACAGGCAAGGATCCAACCCAATGCCCTCTAGAACAGAAACTAACCTCAACCCTCTACCTCGACAGTAGATATCTTCCATTGGGTTCTTTTACCTCCAACATGTACGGTCATGTCACAATGCAAGCAAAGGGAACACCCATCTATATCGCAATAAAAGAATGCTAAATCTAGTTTCCAAGAATAAAAATAAGTTCAATTCCTTCTTAAGTTCAAGGAAAAGGACCTTCATGGCAAAAAGAAAAAAATGAATGCATACCCGGTGCATTTTCACGTATGTCACAGCGGGAAACACCACTAGGGTCAGCAAGTCCTACTCGTACATGTCGGCTGGCAAGCTTGTTACACATGTGAACCTGCCACTCTAATTAGAAGAACTTAGTAAGTTATAACTAATGTTTACTGCTGCTAAAAATGCTGATTGTTGGTGTAACTTAGTAAGTTCTAACTTAGTAAGCTTGTTACACATGTGAACCTACCACATGTGAACTTTTCAAATCAATAAAAACGAAGGAAGCTGTTATTGCAACTTATAGCAAATAAAAGAAAACATAGCATCAGCAAAATCCGAACCTCAAGGATGTGCAGAAAGACAGTGAGAGCATAAAGCATAAAGCATGTCAAGTCATTTGCAGCGTTCGAACTTAAAAAAGAATGAGGCATTCTTCCAGTAGCTTGAAAAATAGTCTCGTTCAAGCAATGCTTTGTTGTCATGCTTTGACCAGGGATGCATCATCTAGGTTGCGCACAATTTGTGTAATGACAATTAAAACTTTACGTTTTTCGACTGTATTTAGGTTATAGAATAACCAGGTCAAGCATTTTTCCCAGATGGACTGGCCAGTTCATTTTTTTCCTTTTGGGTATAATCACAAATTTTTTTTTTATTTTTGTTTTCATTTGGGTACAATCACAATCAGTTGCATGGTATGCAAAACACTGAAAGATTTAGGTCGAAGGCCGGTCCAGCATTTAATAGGTTGTAGTGAAAGCTTCAAGAGGTATCGATTTAATTATTCAACTGTAATTACATGTCGAAGACAACACTGAAGGTTTACCTGCAAAGTTAAGGGAGCTATAGTTTTTGAGAAGAACCATCTCCCCATGAATGGTGATGAAGTCCTTACCTGAAAGTTTCACCATAAATTATCAGAATTCAAAGTGCTTAGTGTTTCATTAGCAGAGCTGCAAGAAAGCCATATGATGTGATTCACAATACAAAACAAATACAATTCTGAATATGAAACAAAGAAAATGTTGGGACTTATTGTAAGAACTACATCAGATATAGTGCACAAAAAACGAGGGACTATTTGTAGGAACTCCTCTTCTTTAACGTGCACAACAAAAAGATATTTTGGGATTTGTGAATCTATTTTTCGTTGGCTTCGGCCGATCAGGAGAGAGAGAAAATTTCTTTTTCTTTTACAAAAGAAGTCTGCTTAGAAATTGTTATTTTTATTTCTTTACTACAATCGGATCTGAGGAAGCAATTTATAGGCATCTGAGTCTTTGTGAAATTACGAAACTATCTTATCTGATATTCATTAGGTGCATGTAACAGAACATAAGAATTCAAAAGTTTGAAATGGTGGAGCTAGGAGATAATGCTGGAAATGTTCATGGAATTCAAAACTTGAAACGGTGCTGGGAGATAATGCTGAAACGTCTATTTGGGTTTGAAGGGGAGTGTTGGAAACGTTAAACCCAACAAACTGGTATCAGAGCACAGGTTCTTATCCTACAGGAAGTTTTCCAGCAGTTTTTTCAGCTAAGTACAGATTTTTTTTAAAGAAAAAAAAATTTGTTTAAGAAAAGTCTTTTTTGGTTCCCTGGTTGGAAGTTATCAAGACAATTTTTTTCGGTGAAAAATTGATTACAGCACCAAGTTGTTTTTTTTTGAAGTTGCAGCAACGATTTTTTTTTCAAAGAAGGAAAGAAACATCTGTTCCAACAATTTTTCAGCCGAGAAAAATATCTGACTTCAGCAGTTTGTTTTTTTTTTTTCAGCCAAAAATCTGTTTAAAAATGAAATTCAGATTTCAAAAAAAAATCTGTTAAAAAAATTTAGTCATTCCTTCCTTAAAAAATAGAAAAGATGGCCACCTCGATCCAGCCGCAGATTCCAAAGTTATCTAAGGATAACTATGAAAACTGGTGCATCCAGATGAAAGCACTATTCGGGTCGCAAGATCTATGGGAGATTTTTACCGATGGGTATGTAGAACCCACAACAGAAGAAGAAGCTCTCTACACCGCTGATCAAAGGGCGGTCCTTAAAGATCAAAGAAAGAAGGACAAGAAGGCTCTGTTTCTTGTCTATCAAGGGTTGGATGAGTCCACCTTTGAACGCATCGCTGAAGCGACAACATGTAAGCAAGCATGGGAGATTCTTAGCACAATCTTCAAAGGAGTTGATCGTGTGAAGAAGGTTCGTCTTCAAACTTTTAGAGCCGAATTCGAGACCTCACACATGAAGGAAGGTGAGACCATTTCTGATTTCTTTTTAAGGTTACTTGTTATTGTTAACAACTTGAAAAGAAATGGTGAAAAGATCGAAGATGTACGGGTTGTTGAAAAAGTACTTCGATCCCTCACAACCAAATTTGAACATGTGGTTGTTGCCATAGAAGAATCAAAGGACTTAGAAAATCTGTTCATTGAAGAATGGATGAGCTCGTTGCAAGTGCATGAGCAATGAATGCAAAAGAATGCCGGTTCAACGCTTGAACATGCTTTAGAGTCTAAGTTGACTCTAAATGAACAAAAGAATGGCCATACACAACAAGGCAGCCATGGCACTAGCAATCGTGCAAGAGGCAGAGGGCGTGGATATTATCCAAGCCAATCACAAAATCAATAAAAGACTATCAATTTTCGTGGAAGAGGAAATGGTAGAGGTCGTTCCATGCGTGGACGTGGAAATATAAAAAATATTCAATGTTACAATTGCAATAAGTTCGGCCATTATGCTTCAAACTATTGGAGCAAACCAGTAGATCAAGTTGAGCATTCTAATTATGTAGAAGCATTAATCATGAAAAAGAAGACTCCACACTTTTTCTTGCGCAGGAAGAAGCACGTGATCAACATGACGTGTGGTATCTTGACTCTGGTGCGAGTAACCACATGTGTGGAAAGAAGGAGCTGTTCGTGGAACTGGCAGATGATGCTCATGGTAATGTCAGTCTAGGAGACTCATCAAAAGTTCCTGTGAAAGGTAAAGGAAAAGTTAAAATCTATCAGAAGAATGGTGTGCCGAATTTTATCTCCAATTTGTATTACGTACCAAACATAAAAAGTAACATCCTCAGTATCGACCAACTCCTTGAGAAGGGGTATGTCATACACATGGAAAACCATTCTCTCTCTATAAGAGATGCACACGAGAGACTTGTGGCTCAAGTCCAAATGGAGAAGAATCGCATGTTTCCACATATTTACACAAAAGCTGAGAAGTGCCTCTATGGACTCGTGAAGAATGATTCATGGAGATGGCATCTTCGCTTTGGGCATCTCCATTTCAGTGGCCTTAGACTCTTATCCTCATCAAACATGGTGCATGGCTTGCCGGCTATTGAAGTTCCAGAACATGTGTGTGAGGCGTGCACATTGGCAAGCAACAAAGGAACTCCTTTCCGAGTGGAGTATCCCGAAGAACAAGAGAACCATTGCAGTTGGTTCACACTGACATCTGTGGACCATTGGAGTCAATCTCTCTTGGAGGTAATAAATACTTTATTACCTTCATTGACGATTTCAATAGAAAATTGTGGGTGTATGTAATCAAAGAAAAGTCTGCTGCTTTTACTATTTTTAAAAATTTTAAGGCCCTTGTAGAAAAAGAAAGTGGTCTTAAAATCAAAACTCTTAGATCTGACAGAGGTGGAGAGTACACCTCAAATGCCTTTCGAGAGTATTGTAGGGAATAAGGCATCAAATAGCAACACACTGCAGCCTACACAACATAGCAGAATGGCATTGCGGAACAAAATAACCGCACCATCCTCGACATGAAAAGAACCATGCTCAAAGAGAAAGGCCTGCCAAAGAGTTTCTGGGCAGAGGCAATTGCATGTACTGCCTACCTGCTCAATCGGTCCCCAACCAAAAGTGTAAGAAATATGACACCACAGGAGGCATGGAGTGGCTACAAACTAAGCGTGGCGCACCTAAGGATCTTTGGGTGTGTCGCCTACGCTCAAGTTCCAGAAGCAAGAAGAAAGAAGCTTGATGATTGTGGTGAGAAGTGCATCTTCATCGGCTATAGTGAAGTATCGAAGGCATACAAGCTCTACAACCCACTAACTAATAAGGTGGTGGTAAGTAGAGATGTTGTATTCTGTGAGGAAGAAGCTTGGAAATGGAATATGGAAGATTCGGCTAAAGAAAATCAAGTTGAGGTTGAAGAACATGAAGAAGATAAGCATGAGAACCAGGAACAGACACCTACAACACCCTCTTTCGCCAAACTTGCACGCAGAAGTCCAGCGATACGTTCCATCTCCTCTGGAAGTATTTCATCAAATCAAAATTCAGCCAGCACGTCATCATCCAGTTCTCCCTCACCCATGGCTCCGATCAAAATGAGGAGCCTCAATGATATATACGCCAAAACTGAGAAAGTAATTTATTCTGTTTGTATGCGGACCATGAACCTCTCATATTTGAGGAGGCCGTGAATGAAGAATGTTGGAGAAAGGCTATGGAAGAAGAGATCCATGCTATCGAGAAGAATCAAACATGGAAGCTGATCTCACTCCCTCAAGGCCAAAGAACTATTGGCATCAAATGGGTGTACAAGATCAAACAAAATGTTGATGGTGAAATAAATCGCTACAAGGCAAGGCTCGTAGCAAAGGGTTACAAACAGAAGTACGGGGTGGACTATGAAGAAATCTTCGCTCCTGTTGCTCGCCTTGACACTGTGAGGATGATTATCTCCCTTGCAGCCCATCATAATTGGATGATTTACCAACTGGATGTGAAATCTGCATTCCTGAATGGAATTCTGGAAGAAGAGGTCTATGTTAACCAGCCTGAAGGTTTTATTGTACAAGGGGAGGAACACAAAGTGTGTTGACTAAAGAAAGCTCTTTATGGGTTGAAGCAAGCTCCTCGTGCCTAGAATACATGCATCGACAATTATCTTCAAGAGAATGGCTTCGCTTAATGTCCATATGAGCATGCTGTCTACATCAAGAAAAATGCTCATGGCGACATCCTCATAGCATGCCTATATGATGATGATCTGCTGTTCACAGGAAAAATCAGGCGATGTTTGAAGAATTCAAGCATACTATGTTCAATGAATTCGAGATGACTGATGGTGGATTGATGTCCTTCTTCTTGGGCATCGAAGTAAAACAACAAGTTAGCGGCATTTATATATCACAGAAAAAGTATGCCAAGGAGTTGCTTAAAAAAGTTCAAGATGGCAAGCGCAATCACCGTGAACACGCACAGCAACAGCTGGAAGCCGAGCAAAAGAAGGAGAAGGAAGAAGC